>PVHT021183599.1:1397070-1411749 GCA_004024745.2 Catagonus wagneri
AAACAAAAAAAAAAAACAAGGAACGTTCTCTGATTAAAATGCAATCACAGCTAGAATATGTAACAAAAACAAAATCAGAAAGGCCCTTCTACCTCAAAATTTGGGGATCTCCTATTAAACAACTTCTGTGTGAAATGGGAACTACAACCTGAAATTACAGAATTAAAAAATAATAATGACAATAAGAGCACTACATATCAGAATCTACGGGACTGCATTTAAAGAAATGACCAGGGGAAAATTTTTTTGGCATTAAACATTTTTATCCAAAAAAGTGAAACAACAAAAGGATGACTTAAGATCCAAGCTCATAAAACTAGAAAAAGAATTTAAAAAGTAACCAAAGGAAGCTTAAAGAAGGATATAATAAAGATAAAAGCAGAAATGAATGAAGAATATAATAGAAAAAACAGTGGGTCAAAAAATAAAATGGTTTTGGAAAAGTGAACAGTATAGGAAAACTAACTTTATCAAGATAGCAAATGGAGAAAAGAAGCACAAATACACAAAATAAGAAATGACAAGAGGTAAAAAACCATTGAAACAAAAGAAATATTAAAAATCATGTGAGACTCTGGAGTTCCCTTCATGGCTCAGTGGTTAATGAACCCGACTAAGAACCATGAGGTTGCGGGTTCGATCCCCGGCCTTGCTCAGTGGGTTAAGGATCCGGCGTTGCCGTGAGCTGTGGTCTAGGTCGCAGATGCGGCTCAGATCCCGCATTGCTGTGGCTGTGGCGAAGGCCGGTGGCTACAGCTCCTGTTAGACCCCTAGCCTGGGAACCTCCATATGCCGCGGGTGCGGCTCTACATAAAGGCAAAAAGACAAAAAAAAAAAAAAATCATATGAGACTCTATGGAAACAAATTTGAAAACCTACAGGAAATGAATAATTTCCTAAGGAAATTCAAATTATCAAAATTGACCCTATTAGAAAGCTGAAACAGATCAACTTCTGTAGAAGGAATATCCAATAGAAAGTTATTAGCGGACAAGTCCACACACACACACACACACACACACACAAGAAAATGCCACACTGAGATGATTTCACAGGCAAAGGGGTAAAATGAATCCATATCTCACACCATAGTCAAAAAAATAAACTCCAAAAGGATTAGAGAGTTAAATGTGAAAAACCAAACCATGCAAAAGTACTGGAAGAAAACATGGGGGAATTACTTTTGAAACTTGGTGTAGGAAAAAGCTAACAATGGCTCAAATTCCAGAGGCAATTAATAATTAATCTAATAAATTTTATTACCTCTTCAAAATTTGTGTGGCAGGTGCACCATAAAGAAAGTCAAAAGGCAACTGACAAATGGGTAGAAAAGGTCTGCAACATATACCAGGACCGATAAACCTAATACATGAAGCACTCTTGAAAATTGAGGGACACAAGAAGAGCAGAGAGGCCAATGAAACTAACATACCGCGTGGGTCAAGGGAGGGTGACTATCAAGCCAAGGTCAGGAAGAGCACTGGAGAAGGGACATACCTAGATCTGTCATTTAGGCAAAATAATAAGCTGGCTTGGTGCAAGCAGATTAAAAAGGCAGGGAGAGGGGTTCAGAGGCTATTAAAGAAATGATGATGGTGCAAAGTCAGAAAGTGACTATGAGGATTCAGAAGTAAAGATAAATTAAAGAGCTATTGAGAAGTTCCTGCCGTGGCACAGTGGGTTAAGAAGCCAACTGCAGTGGCTTGGGTGGCTCCAGAGGCGTGGGTTTAGTCCCCATCCCAGTGCATCAAGTTAAAGGATCCAGTGTTCCTGGCCCAGGAACTTCCATATGCTGCAGGTGTGGCCATAGAAATAAATAAATAAATAAATAAATAAATATTTTAAAAGCTATTGAAGAGGCAGAATTTACTGGATTTATAAACCAGTTGGATGTGGATGAGGTGGGAGTCCTGGATGAAATAGGAGCTCCAGATAAGCAATGAGGTTGATGGTAGTGTCACAGAGAATGTGAAATTTTCAATTCTTTCTCAGGATTAAATATGATGATCCATGTAAATTATTCAGTGCTGCCTGTCATACACAGAAATTACAAAATAAGGTTATCCGTGTCCATGATTTTCTTTTATGTGGAAAGGTTCATTTGTGCCATATATCAGATTCCAGATACAAGTGATATCATATGGTATTTGTCTCTCTCTTTCTGACTTACTTCACTTAGATGAGAGTCTCTAGTTCCATCCACATTGGGGCAGATGGCCATCCTGCTGTGTAGCACTGGGAACTAAGTCTGGTCACTTGTGATGGAGCATGATAATGTGAGAAAAAAGATTGCATACAAGCATGTGTGACCGGGTCACTTTGCTGTGCAGTAGAAAATTGACAGACCACTGTAAATCAGCTATAATGAAAAAAATAAAAATCATTATAGAAAAATAATGAGGTTACCTGTTGTCACTTCAGGCTAAACTGGTTTGATTAATCCTAACCGAATTCATTACAAAGTATTCTTCACAATACATACTAACATTCTTTAAGCCGATCTGAGTTCAAATTACACAACTTTCCAGCTTCTTGACTCTAGACAAGTTTCTTAACCGTTCTTTGACTCCACCTCTTCCTCTCCGAAAATAAAGCAATAATATCAACCTGGCAGTGTTTCTGTGAGAATTAGAGATAAAGGCAGTAAAGTGCCTTGGGTGATACCTATCACATAGTAGGAAGAGAAAATTATAGCATAGACAAAAGGCAACATTGTCAGTTTCACTTTTGCATCTGAATGAAGACAAGGGATTCGCCCTTGTTTATCTGTGTATTTCCCTTAGACCCTAGGTGCCCTAGAAGACAGTCTTTCATGTAACACATACTCAATAAGTATATATCAAATCTATGATGACTGTTTTTTGCTTGACCTTTTTTGTTTCCTGGTAATCTGACCAAGCTGTTAATCTGCATTTTAAAGGTATTCTTTTTTTATGGTTATACCCCCTTCTCCTTGCTCAAAATTTATTTTGCTTAATCAATCTCTCTCTCTCTCTCTCTCTCTCTCTCTCTCTCACACACACACACACACACACACACACACAAATGATAACTCATCCTTCATAATTTCTGACACTTTCTTATAAAACTTCTTGACAATTGCCCCCACCTCCACTTCCAACCCCACACGGGAGTTTCATTCAATAGCGGATTCTCAGTTCCTGGCTTGGCAGTGATGGAAATTACTCAGACTGCTGAACTTTTTCTGAAACTGTTGCTGATCTCCAGAACTTCGACCAGAATTAAGAACAGTCAATTAATGGCATGGTCAAATAGCTTGAATTTAATAAAAGTGCACCATAGCCACTGGAAAAGGCATTTAATTTCATCTGAAAATTTGCACAAGAAAAAAATGTCAACTCTCAGGCATGACTTGTGATTAACAACTCTATAAAAAATAAAGAGCAATCAGAGATTTTAAAAAATTGAGTGCAAGCGACCAAAATCCCAATAGAAAAGTGAAGAAATATATAAACAGACAATTCAACAAAAAAGTACATAAAAATGCCCCTTAAATACATGAGAAATGTTCAAACTCAGTACATAATTACAGAACTGTTGATTAAAACCACACTGAGGGAGTTGTTGTTGTGGCTCAGTAGTAAAGAATCTGACCAGAATCCATGAGGATGCGGGTTCGATCCCTGGCCTTGCTCAGTGGGTTGGGGATCCAGTGTTGCCGTGAGCCGCGGCGTAGATCGCAGAGGCGGCTCAGATCCCACGTTGCTGTGGCTGTGGGGTAGGCCAGCAGCTACAGCTCCAATTCGACCCCTAGCCTGGGAACTTCCATATGCTGTGGGTATGGCCCTAAAAGAAGCAAAAAAAAAAAAAAAAAAAAAAAAAAAAAAAAAAAAAAACCCACTGAGATACCATTTCTATCAAAAGAGCAAGAATTTAAAAAGTGTGATGACAGAATCTGTTCATGAGTCTGTGGGGGAAACAGTGCAACACTTCCAGAGGGAAATAGGCCGTACTTAGCAAACTTTCAGGCCAGAAACCCCTATTCTAAGGAATCTATGAAGATGATCTTCCAACAAGCCCCAAAATACCTATGCACAAAGATGTTCATTGCAGCATAGTGTGTAATTGCAAAATATTGGAAACAACCAAAAGGCCAATAGATAGGAGAGTGCTTGAATAAACTAGGCAGTTGGAAGAACGGATTCCTATGTCACAGTTTAAAAAAAAAAAAAAAAGGAATGAAGAACTGCTCAAGAGAAGAAAATCAAAGTGCAGGAGAGCACTTTTAGAAAGGCAGAGTCTTCCAAAAATGTGCTTCTCCATAAAAACAAGGAGAACACTGCAAAGACCGTTGAAATCAACTTTTTCGGAACTCTGGAAATTAACCTAAGTCTTGCAACAACCCAAAGAGGATTTGTTTAAGAAAAATGACTGAATCGTGCTAAGAACAGTGAGGTCGGTGGTACATTAACTTGCCCTAATTCCATTCCCCTCCCTTAGTTCCTCAGTAGCTTTGAAAAACAGTAACCTCACCGCCGCAGGTAGTTCTGCAAAACAGAAACCTAGGGCCCAGTGGAGCAGACCTAACAGGTTTGGAGTCACAAAAATCATTTTGTGTGGATGTTAGTAGGTTGCTTTTTTCAAGGAATTGGTTCAATTTCATCTAGTTATCAAATTTCTGAGCACAGCAGTGTTCATAATATCCCTTTTTTATCCTGTTAATGTCCATGGGATCAATCGTGATGACTGGCCTTGCATTGCCGATACTTGTGATTTTTATTCTCTCTCTTTATTTCTTAGTCAGCCTGGTTAGATATTTACAAATTTTATTTATCTCTTCAAAAAAGTCCCTTTCCACTTCATTAATTTTAGTCTATTAATTTTGGTTTCAATGTCATTGCTTTCTGACCTAATCTTTCTTGTTTCATTCCTTCCATTGTTTTAGACTCATTCTTCTATCTCTAATATCCCGCATTTACAAACATATATTTGTGCACCAATGTTCATAGAAGTATTATTCACAATAGTCCAAAGGTGGTAACAATCCAAACTTCCACTAATAGATGAAAGGACAGACTTAAAAATGAATGAAATTCCGATCCATGCAACAACATGGATGTACCTTGAAAACCATGCTAAGTGAAAGAAACCAAGCATAAAAGGCCACATATTATATGATGACATTTATATGAAATGTGCTATATGTATAAATCTATGAAAGCAAATAATGAATTAGTGTTTGCCATAGGACAGGCAATATGATGACAGTGGCACAGCTTTGTGAAGATACTAAAAAGAAATTGCTAGAGATAGACTCCAAGATGGCAGAGCAGAAAGATGCTAAGTTCACCTCCTTTCACAATTATATGCCAATTACATGGATAACCTAGAAGAAATAGACAAATTCCTGGAAATATACAATCTGTCAAGACTGACCCAGGAAGAAAGAGAAAAAAACTAACAGACCAATTAGCAGTACTGAAATAGAACCAGTAAATGAAAAAGTCCCGACAAACAAAAGTCCAGGACCAAATGGCTTCATAGGTGAATTGGACCAAACATTCAGAGAAGAGTTAACACTCATCCAGCTGAAACTATTACAAAAAATTGCAGAATGAACACTTCTGAACTCATTCTATGAGGCCACCGTGACCCTGATACCAAAACCAGACAAAGATATCACAAAAAAAGAAAAGAAAATTGCAGGCCAATATCACCGATGAACATAGATGTGGCTGCAGTGTAGGCTGGCAGCTGCAGTTCTGATTCGACCCCTAGCCCAGGGACTTCCATATGCCACGGGTATGGCCCTAAAAAGAAAAAAAAAAGGAGGCTGAACATCAATGACATATATCTCTAGAGGCTGGGAAAAGAAAAGCAAAATATACCCAAAGAGAGAACAAGCAAGAAAATGATAAAAACAAAGAATAGTTAATGAAGCAGAAATCAAATTATTCAGTAGATAAAAAAGAAGCAGACACAGATGTAGGGGGCAAGACAGAGGAGGGGGATTAAGAGGTATGAACTATGTACAAACTAAATAAGCTACAAAGATATATTGTACAACACAGGGAACATAGCAACACTTTATAATAACTATAAATGGAGTATAATCTTTAAAAATTGGGAAGCACTATGTCGTACACCTGCAACTTATGTAATATTGTGCATCCTCTGTACCTCAACTAAAAAAAAAAATTGAACACTGTAAGACGGTAACATTTGTGGTATCTGAATTATATCTCAATAAATATATGTGTCTAAATTTCCTACAGAGAGTGTTAAAAAGTGTGTCTTTTCATATATGCATTTCGGTTTTGTTAATGAAATTACATTCCATTTTGTTATCTGCTGTTTCAGCTTAATATGGATTGAAGGTATTCCATATCATTAATCTTTCTACGACAATTTTTTAGAAGAACTGCTGATATATCCAACATTACGGTTGCCTCTCAAGAGCACAGTGTTTACCAAAACTAGCCAGAATCAAACGCATACATATCATGCTATTCCTCTTCACGAAATTCAAAATGGGGCAAAACTGATCTGTGATATTAGAGGTTAGACTAGTGGTCAAATTTGGAGGACTTATTGACTGAATTGGGGCATTAAAAAGTTTTCCAAAAAAGTGAAACAACAAAAGGATGACTTAAGATCCGAGCTCATAAAACTAGAAAAAGAATTTAAAAAGTAACCAAAGGAAGCTTAAAGAAGGATATAATAAAGATAAAAGCAGAAATGAATGAAGAATATAATAGAAAAAACAGTGGGTCAAAAAATAAAATGGTTTTGGAAAAGTGAACAGTATAGGAAAACTATCTAACTTTATCAAGATAGCAAATGGAGAAAAGAAGCACAAATACACAAAATAAGAAATGACAAGAGGTAAAAAAACCATTGAAACAAAAGAAATATTAAAAATCATGTGAGACTCTGGAGTTCCCTTCGTGGCTCAGTGGTTAAAGAACCCGACTAAGAACCATGAGGTTGCGGGTTCGATCCCCGGCCTTGCTCAGTGGGTTAAGGATCCGGCGTTGCCGTGAGCTGTGGTCTAGGTCGCAGATGCGGCTCGGATCCCGCGTTGCTGTGGCTGTGGCGAAGGCCGGCAGCTACAGCTCCTGTTAGACCCCTAGCCTGGGAACCTCCATATGCCGCGGGTGCGGCTCTACATAAAAAAAGGCAAAAAGACAAAAAAAAAGTTTTGGGGGACGCTAGAAGTGTGCTATATTTTCATCTGGAAGATGGTGCTATAAAAATATGCATATAAGTAAAAATCCATTTATCCATGTACTTAGTATGTGTGCATATCATGGTATATAAACTACAGTTAAATTAAAATAAAAACAATGTGGCATTAATACAAGGCTAGACAAACAGACTAGTAGAACAGACTAGGCAGTTTGGAAATAGTTTGATTAGATAGATAAATAGATAGATAGGCAGACAGACAGAGAGACAGACAGACAATTTTTATTTTATGTGATTAACCAATTCTCAATAAAATCTCCACTACAATTCAGTTGGGCAAACGGTGATCTTTTCAATAAAAGGTGATTATTGAACCTTGACTATATTAAAAAAATGAATCTTGACCTTCCCACCTCACACCAAACACAGAAAATGAACTTGAAATTAAGCACGGACCTAAATGTTAAAGGCAAAATAATAACGCTTCTAAAAGAAAAACTAGGAGAATATGTTCATTACATTAGAGTAATTAGGCATTTCTTAAACAGAAAGCATGGCTATAAAAGATAAAACTGATAAATGCCACTTCACAATACTAAGAACTTCTACTCATCAAAGGGAGAGAAGGAGTACCTGCTTTCGTGCAGTGGGTTAAGAATTCGACTGCAGCAGCTCTGGTTGATGTGGAGGCACGGGTTCGACCCCCAGCCCCAGTGCAATGTGTTAAAGGATCTGGTGTTGCACGCAGCTGCAGCATAGGTCACACCTGTGGCTTGGGTTCCATCCCTGGCCTGGGAACTTCCATATCCCGTGGGTAGGACCACAAAATTAAAAGAGAGAGAGAGAGAGAGAGAAGGCAAACCACAGACTGAGAAGATATAAAGAACTTCTACTTTCAATAAGGAAACTGAAACCTCAAATTTAAAAGTCAAAATCATCACTAAAAAGAACATCTAAATGGTCAACATCACCATTCGTTAAAGAATTGAAAATTGAAAACACAATGAGAATAGCAGTTAGACACCCAGTAAAATAGCTAAAATTAAAAGACCTTAAAATACTGAGTGTGGGCGAGAGTGCAGAGCACCTTGACCCCTCATGCACTGCTGGTAAGAATATAAACTGCCTCAACCACTCTGGGAAAACATGTGACAGTTTTCAGTACAACTAAATACACAGACTCGTGATGCAGCAATTCCAACCCTAGGTGTATTTCCAAGAGAAATAAGTTCCTATATGTACCGAAAGACACATACAAAAATGCTCATCAACTACTTCCTTCATAACAGCCCCAAACTAGAAAACACCTCAAATGTCCATCTAGAGTAAAACTCATAAGATGTAATATTCAATACAGTGGAATTCTACACAGCAATAGAGAGGGACGGGCTGCTTCTACCCAAAGAAATATGGATAAATCTGACAGACAGAATGGTGAGCAAAAGAAGCCAAATATAAAACAGTACGTGCTACATACTTGCATTGAAAAGAAGTGCAAGAACCAGCAAAATTAATCTGGCATAAAGGAATCTTCTAAGTGCTGGGTTGTTTTACATCTTGATTTGTGTGTTGGTTACAAAGGTGTGTATGTGTGTAAAAATCCACTGAACTCTACACTGAAGATATGTGCACTCTACTGCATGTAAAATTATTATGTAATATGAAATTAAATTAAAAGACATGTACAAATATCTTTATAAAAGCACTTTCATAGCAGTTCAAAATCAGAAACTGCCCAAAGGTCCATCAGTAATAGAAATAAATTGTGGTATATTTATACTGTAAAGTTCTACCTAAAAATAAAAAAAAAAACCACCCCAAACTACAGATACAAAAAAACATGAATGAATATGAGACATCATATTGAGCAAAAGAAGCCAGACTAACATGACTCAGCAACTCCACTCCTAGATATATTTCCAAAAGAATTGAAATCAGGGTAGTTACCGTTGTGCCGCAGCGGAAACGAATCCAACTAGCATCCATGAGGATGCGGGTTCGACCCCTGGCCCCGTTCAGTGGGTTAAGGATCCGGCACTGCGGTGAGCTGTGGTGTAGGTCGCAGATGCAGCTCAGATCCCGCGTTACTGTGGCTGTGGTGAAAAAAGAATTGAAATCAGGGACTCAAATGCTTGTAAATCAATGCTCAAAGCAGCCAAAAAAGTGGAAATAGACTAAAATGTCCATCGATGGATGAAGGGACTAATGCAACGTGGCATTTCCATACAAGGTATTCAGTCGTAAAAAGAACGAAGTTCTGACACCTGCTGCAACATGGATGAACCCTGAGAACATTATATTCAGTGAAAGGAGCCAGACACAAAGGGCAAATAATACATGACTCCATTTATATCAGGTACCTAAAATAGGCAAATTCATAGAGACAAGATAGAAGAGAGGTTACCAGGGGCCGGGAGAAGGGGGACTAGAGCAGCTGCAGAGTGTATGTTTGGGATGATGAAGGTCCGGAAATGAATAGTGACAATGACTGTGAATGACTTAGCACCATTGAATTGCATGCTGCGTAGCACAGGGAACCATGTCCAGTCACTAGTGATGGAACATGATGAAAGGTAATATGAGAAAGAGAGTGAGTATAGATGTATGACCGGGTCGCTTTGCCGTACAGCAGAAACTGACAGAACAATGTAAATCAACTCTAATAAAAAATCTGTTTAAAGATGGAACAATATTTTACGAGAGGAAAAATGGCAAATCGTATGCCGTGTATATTTTATCACTAATTTAAAGGAGAAATTGGACACCAAAAAGTATATACTGCATGCTTCCATTTATATGAAGTTCTAGAACAAAAAAATAAATGTACAGTACTAGAGGTCAGAATAGCGGTTGCCTTCGGATGGAGTATTGATGAGAAGGTGCAAAAGTGAGCCTTCTGGAGGGTCAGAGCGGTCGTGACACAGAGGTAACCTATGTAAAAATTTGTCAGACTGTCACTTTACAGTTTATACATTATATTTCCACTTAAAAAGAAAGAGTAGAAAGTGGGGGAAACTGCCATCTAAAATTCTCTTGCCTTTCTTTATCCCTTCATCGTGGAGACTTGGGCTCACCTGGAGGCAGATGCCTTCCTTGGGGAAGTCAGCAAAGGTGGCCCTTCCATCTCCACTCCTCTAAAACCAGAAGCTTTGCGTTGTCCTGGCGACAACTTCAAAGCACCTGACCCCTGACCTCAGAGTTTCAGCGTCTCACCTGAGTCACTCACAGTGGGCGTGGCTAGTCAGAGACGGCGTTCCTGAGGCTTCCCGACTTGGGAGGCGGGGTGGAGAGAGGTGTGATAAGAGAAGGAGGGGCAGAGAAAAATGTTTCTTGGCTCTGTATAAACTGAGGAGGCACTGAGCTTCCAATGCTGCTTGGCCCCGTGGGAGTGGAATACAGGCGGGGGCAGAGGCGGGCAGGCAGGAGTGATGAACGCGGCTCACAGGCGAGCACGGAAGCTGAAGTGGCTGCTTTCACGAGACTTTGCGAAACTCTGGGCATCAGCAGTGTTGCTTCGGGCACCTCAGAGCAGAGTGTGAAACAAAGCAGTAAAAAAAATGCCGACTGATTTTTTTTTTCCTTCCACTTCTCCCATCACCTTTCAGATCCCCCTGCAACTAGTTTGGAACATTAAGACACCTTGGGCACAGACGGAGAGGGAGGAGGTGACAAACGTGGGGAGGGGGTGGTCCCCGTAAAGCAGCGTGTGAGCACATGAGTAAGTACCCCTTTTGCAGGTCCAGGAACACTTGGCGGGAATGTCACGTGGGAGATCAGCCTGACATGTACGGCAGTCACTCTGTTGGGGCTTGAACCACTGTAATTTTGGCATCAAAAGTTAAGATGACCTCAGTTTATAGTCACTTAGGCATGAGTGACTGTAAACTGAGGTTAAACCTGGCTAGAACTACTTAGGCATCAGTCTTTGGGTCTATGTATATGTATTTTAAGTGTATAAGATATTTTCTTCATCAAATTGATATCCTACCATATATTATTTTGAATCCACTTCTATTTTTAAGTAGTGGGGTTTTTTTGGGGGGTGGGGTGGCGTTTCCTGGTCATTAGAGGCTCTTTTGACAAAGACTTCTTCTGAGGCCAGGAGACTTGTCCGTGGCCGGGGTCTTGCCACCTCCCCGGTTACAGTGGAACCCACCTGTCCTGCCGCGCCCCACCCCTATGC
The DNA here is from genome assembly GCA_004024745.2 of Catagonus wagneri. Lineage (NCBI taxonomy): Eukaryota > Metazoa > Chordata > Mammalia > Artiodactyla > Tayassuidae > Catagonus > Catagonus wagneri. The sequence continues at coordinate 1,408,403 of PVHT021183599.1, forward strand.
CTCCCCACCCCCACACTGGATCGTGGGCTCTTCTCTTTGGTCCCAGCAGCCTCTGGAGTTGTGACATGACCGGGGCTCGGCTCCATTCCTTCCACGGTCGTAGAAGAGGACTTGTTTTCAGAGGTCTTGGCAGACAGGTCTGGACGTCCATTGTGGCCGCGCTAGTGAGAAGAACACGCCCCACCCCGGGCGCCCTCCTCTGCCCCCACCCCGCCCCTACCTTATGTGACTCGCCCTGGGGGGTCAGCAGAGAGGCTCTTTGCCTGGGGTCTCTGGATCCCCCCAAGGTAATGCTTTTCCACCCACTCCCTACCCCTCCCCACAAGTAAATCTGACAGAGGAAGCAAATCTATCCACAAATCACACGCCAAAGCCACGAAAACACTTTTATTTAATTGCTACCACAAATACAGAATTGAATTAAGGCAGTATAATACATCTCCGCTCATCCTTACAAGCTTTTGACAGTAAACTTTAAGTGTCAATTTGAATCAATAATGGAGATTTTTATTAAACAACGTTTTCCTGAATTCTAGGGAAAAATCATCTCCTGGGCTGCCAAGAGTGCAGTGGATCACGGAGCCTCAGCCAAGGCAAGTCTTCCGCCCCGCCTCCCTCCCCAGCCTGGAGGCTCAGAGGGACAAGGCAGGAGGGAATGGCTTTTAGAGAATCATTCATTTACAAGTCCACGGCCATACTCCGTTCACTTCTGGCTACCAGTTATTAGCTCAAATTCCCTTTCGAATAAAGAGCAAAAACGTAAAAACTGATTTGTTAAAGCATCAGGCTGTTTAAAAACAAAAAAAAATCTCTGAAGTGAAAGAGTAATTGTGAATTATAATATTAAAAGCATGACTGTTATTGACCCTAGCAACCGGAAGTTTGGATCCGAGGAGAAACTAGTTTATGGATGGGTGTGATTCTCTGAAGCTAAACGAAAGAAGATCCCGGCAAATACCAAAAAAGGGAAGTGACTACAAATAAGGTAAAAAAAATCTCATCATCTGCATTCGTGTTTGACTATAAAAATCAGCACCAAAGTCTGAATTTTCACAAAATAGAAACAATTTGGTGCTCCTTATCTTTCTTTTTGCCATTTGATCTCCTAGGCATAAATGGTTATTTTAATAAGAGCTTCTTATCAAATTGTGTTCTTCAGGTACAGGTCATATTTTGCTGCTGGAATTTAGAAAAGAGGCTGTTTCAAGTACTTGTACTTTATCGCAAATACCTTTCGGACTGCCATTAAAAGTACAATAAAGTGTTAAACACTTAAAAACACGTAAAGCTCTGTGGTCACATTCACTTTACAGAAGGCACACGGTTGCCATTGCGCATGCGCTCCTCCCCCACCCGGAAGAATGGGAGAAGAAAGCAGGAACTAGGAGGAGGAAATGAGGGGAGGGGAGGAGCTGAGGGGAGGGGAGGAGATGAGGGGAGGAGATGAGATGAGGGGAAGGGAGAAAGGGCAACAAGGGGGGGGGGGCGGAATCAAAGTCCACAAGTTCAAGGATCACTGTGGGCTCAGATGACTCTGAGGGGAATTTGGTCTCTAAAATAGCAAGCACACACACGGGCTCACACTTTTTTGAGTACATGATGTAAGAAGGAGTGTGCCTAAAAGGTGGGTGTGGCTTACACCACCGTGTCTGCGTGTGTCTGTCTGCGTGTGTATATGTGCTAAGGTGTCTCACTTTATGTGACACGTACTAGACCAACTTAAAAGGGGACCAGTGCTGGCCCCCCTCTCCCGCACCGCCGAGAGCATCTTTCACACAGCCATCTCATCAGAATCAGCTTCAACATCAAGAACCATCATTTCTTGGTAATCGCTGCAGGCCGTGGTGACCACAGTGGGGTCAAAAGGGGCGGCGGCGGCGGCAGGCTCCAGGGAGCTGGCAGTAGACCCGGAGGACTCAGTGGAAGGGCTGGAGGCAGGCTCGGGGGAGTCTGTGACGTCACACTCTCGGTGGCCAGTGGCAGTGGTCTCGGGGTGGCAGGAGGCAGCGAGCTCAGGCTGGCTGGAGACGGTAGGCTCGGGGTGGCTGGCGGCAACAGGCTCAGGAGAGTCAGCAGTGGTGGGCTCAGGGTGGGCGGGAGCGGGCTTGGTGTGGCCAGTGGTGGGTTTGGGGCGGCTGGAGTCAGAGCTGAAGGCAATCTTGGAGTGGCTGCCAGCAGAGATGTGGTGGCCAGAGACAGACTTGGGGTGGCTGGAAAAAGACTTGAAATGGACAGAGGCAGGCTTCAAATGGACAGAGTCAGCCTTGAAGTGGACAGAGGCAGGCTTAGGGTAGACAGTGGCAGACTTGGGGTGACCAGGGGCAGGCTTGGAGTGGCTGGAGGCAGGCTTGGAGCGGCTAAAGACAGACCTCGGGTGACCAGAGGCAGATTTGCGATAGACGGAGGCAGACCTGGAGTGGCTGGAGGCCGGCTTGGGGTGGCCAGACGCACGCTCAGGTTGGCCAGCTGCAGCTTCGCCAGGTAGTGGGACATTCCGGACGCTCATTGGCACTTCTTCCACGGGGGCACGGTCTTGCTCACGGGCTTGCTGGCGGGCTTGGTCACGGGCACGGGCACGGGCACGGGCGAGGGCACGGGCCTCCCTCATGTCACGAGCATCAGTGATGAGGCCAGAGACGAACAGGATAGGATGCCGCATAGCATGGAAGATGGTCCAGTATTCTCTTCGGAAATTCTCATTGAGGAGCCCGTAGATCACAGCATTGAGGCAGCTGTTGAAGTAGGCTACGAAGTACGCTGCAAGATAAAGCCAGTTGGGGATCTTGCCTGCCATCTCCTTCGGACTGACAGCCACCAAGACAGTGAGCACGTTGATAGGGCACCAGCACACTGCAAAGAGGAGGAAGATCACAAACATGGTTAGAAAATTGCGAACCTCAGCAAGCTGGTTGTCAGGATTCTGCCCGGCCGGGTCACGGGCTGCCAGCACTTTGGTCCAGATTCTCACGTAGCAGAAACCCACGATGACCAGGGGGAGGACAAAGTGGATGCAGACGATGGTCACAGCGAAGATGGGGTTGTTCAGGTAGTTGAAGATGCAGGTGTAGGTGCGAGGATCATACTCGATGGTGCCGATGTACATGTTGGGCAGGACAGCCATGACGGTCATGATCCAGGTGACGCCCAGGTAAATGCAGGTGTTGCGCACGCTGAAGATCCGCTCATACTGGAGGCTGTGACAGATGTAGCAGTAACGGTTGATGGCGATCGCCACAATGTTGAAGATCGAACCGACCACACTCAGCCCCGTGACGAATCCAACCATCTGGCACTGTAACTGGCTCAGATCCCAGCCCCCGACGGCCATGGCATGCAGCATTAGAGGG
>PVHT021183599.1:1411849-1530025 GCA_004024745.2 Catagonus wagneri
GAGGAAAAAGCCAGCCAGAGTCGTGACAATTTAGAATTTTTTTTTTTTTTTTGCAGTACAGTTGTGTTTTTATTTTTATTTACAAGCACGTCCCAGGTGATTCTGATGCACAAGCGGGTCGGGGGGGGGGGAACCTGTCCTTTAACCCCCTTATTTTCCTTTCAGACGGGGTCATCTTTGCGTTGGGAAAGAAGTGACGTCAGAAGGCAGTAAGCACAAAAGCCAGTTGAGGACCCCTTCACTCACTCTCTCTCTCTCACACACACACACACACACACACACACACAGACATGTGACCACCTGTTTTAAAAAACGCAAACTTTCGCGGGGGAGGAGGACGAAGGGAGTCGAGGGGGATAAATAAAGAAACCCTCCCTCGCCTTCTCTAACTTACCATTGCATTTACAACAACGCAACCATGTCTAAAGAGAAGTGTCTGAGAAAGGGCCGCCGCTTTCTTAAGCCATCTTTCCCAGGGAGATCAGATAATAATCTGAGACCTAGCCCACTAAATACTTACGGTTTCCGAAGTACCCTAAGAGTAAAAACGGGGGGGGAAGAGGGGGGAAGACCCTGCAAATTGTATTCTGAGAAATGAGCAAGAAGAAAGAAAAAAAACAAATCAGGGAAATCTCTGCAAGGGTTAGCAGAAGCGCCTGCTTCACGCGGGTCTCCGCGCAGAACCGCGCGCTGGCATGTTCGCAGCCCTGCACACGGACCCCCGCCCCAGCCCCGAGCTTTGCTGGAGCCTGTGGGCTAAACAGGAAAATACGCGGCGGGGGCTGGGGCGGGAGGAGTGTGCAGTTCCTACTCCTATTTTGTAGGGCGGTGGTAGGAACGCGGTTTTTGTTTTATTTTTTTTTTAAACCTGTAAGGCCAAGTGCAGGCGCAGGGCCCTCTGAATCTGGAAACACCTCGTTGCTAATTAGCACTGGTTTGGCAAAATATTGCACTTCACCTTGGACTTGGAGAAAATGAGCACTTGTTAAAAGGCCAAAGGAATGGCTCCTTGTGCCTCCTTCCGCCAGCGCTGCCAAGGGGCGGCCTCAGCTCTTCCTCCCCTAAAGGTTCTTTCTAGGGTTTTCCCTCAAAGTAAGGAATTCAGAGAAGAAAAGCGGGAAAGAGAGGGCCAGGCGCTGACAACAAAAACCACAACAACCCTAGAGACCTTTATTTGAATTATAGAAGGAAAGGGTGGAGAAGGAGAAGAGAGAAGAAAACGGGCTGCGCAGGTGCCCCCCGCCCGGGGCGGGGGCGCGCGGGGGCGGAGGCTCCGGGGTTCTGCGCCTCGGGCCCGCACTGCGGGAGTGCAGGTGAGGTTCAAGGGTGCGGCCTCAGGTCTCTAGGGGACCGAGGAGAAATCGCGCACACCCAGCAGAGTTTAAAAGAAAACTTTTCACTGTCCGTGTGCCCGTCAGCGCATTTACAAACTTGTGGGGTGTTTGTGATTCCGCCTCCTCTCCCCCGCACCCCGCCCCCCGGGGTCCCGAGGGTGCCAGACCCCCGCAGACCCTGCCCCCTCTCTCCTCTCAGCTGTCCGGCCCCAGCCGGCCGGGACCCAGGCGGCGGAGACCCGGGGCGCCGCACCATTCGTCCCGGGGTCCGAGCGGGGAGCCGGTGCCCCTCCGCCCCTCCCCCGCGCCCCCTCCCGCCCACCCTGCAAACGCCGCTTGCCGTTCCGCAGCGTCAGCCGCCCCGGATCCCAGCACGGGTCGCGGCGCCCTGCAGCCTCCTGCGCTCGCCCCCCGCCCCCCGGCGGCTCGCAGCCGGTCCCCCGCCCCTAGGCACTGGCAGGCTGGGAGGGGAGTCTCGCTCGCCGCCCCACCGGTTGCAGACCCCCCTGCGCTGGGCGGTCTCCCGGAGTGTGTCCCCCTGCCCCCCGCTCCCCACCACCCGATCTGGGCTCTCCCGCAGCCCTCCCGCGACCCTCACTGCTTCTGCTGTCTTCTGTGCCCCCCCCCGGGGGGGCGCCGAGCTCCCGAACCTCTCCACCGCCCCGGCCTGCGACCCCCGGTCCCCCGCTTACGAGCTTCGGGATCTCCGCCGCCGCCGCCGCCGTCTCTGCCACCGCCTGCTGCGCCCAGCCGACCGCTCGCCTCTCTCCGCCGCGCGCCCTGGGACGGGCGGACGGAGCTCGGCTCCGGCGGGCTCAGACCGCCCTGCTCCACGCTCAGGAGCGGGGGTCTGAGCTCCGCCGCCCGGGAGCTGCCCGGGAGCCACAGGGCTGCGGCGAGCGGGGGGCTCGGCCGCGCTCGGGCGCGGCCGCCGCGCTGCGTTCCGGCAAGCGCCGCCTCAGCCGCGGAGAACTTAACTTTACCGGAGCGGGTCGCAAGCCCGCTGTTCCCTCCGCGTCAATTCCTCCCGCGCTGCCTCGGCGCGGCCACCTCTGCGGCGTCCGGCGCGGCGTGCTGTCCCCCCGGGCGGCCGCCGGACTCGCCGCTCGGGTGCCGGCTCCCTCTGCAGCAGGTCCCCGACGGGGCAGGGCTCGGCGGTCTGCCGCGCACCGCGGGGACCCGGGATTTGCACTTGGACCCCCCGAGAGCGTCTGCGAACCTCCGCAGCCTGGAGAAGCTCTAAGTCCACAGGGTCCCCGGCAGAACATCACCGCTCGGGCTCGGCAGGGAAATGGGGAGCAGGGCCGGTCCACGGGTTCCCCATTCCAGGAGCCGAAATTAACACCCCAGGGGTTGATATACTGGTTAGGGAGAGGGAAGGGGAGCTTACCAGAATTTCGTAGCTTCTTGTTCTTCGACACAGCCAAAATGACCATGGAGTTGCCGATCAGGTCTACGACGATGGTGATGATCACTGCGCAGAACATAAAGATGATCACGGCCGGTGGGTAGTCTGGCTGCGGCAGTTTACAGCCAATACAGCCGTATGGGGTGGGAACCGCTAGGGTTGGCCCCATGTTGCTGCCGGAGACCGCTAGGGTGTCCCAGCCGGGTCCGGACATCGAACACCCTCTTCGTCGCCAGGAGCTTCAGGAAAGCTGCCACCTCTCCGACAACCGGAGAGCAAATGACAGCGCTCCCGCCCCTCTCCGATGAGCTTTTAAAGCCTCAAGAGGCGGCTAGCCCCACCCCAAATCCCTCCCCCCGACCAATCAGAGCTCCCTGACCACCCCCGCTTTGATTTCCGACTGGTCTCGGACAAATCCAGTTCGAGGTGTCGTCTTGCTTCCGACTGCCTTGTATGTGCTTCCCCTCTGGCCGCTCCCCCTCCCACCACAATCTCCTAGGTACCCTGCGTCGTGACCAGCCCAGGATCCGCCTCCCCCCCACCAGACACTGCGCATCCATTTCCAGCAAGTTCTCCCTCTTCTTGCTACGCAAACACCGGGAAAGCCCTGTAGATTGCATAGCGGGGCTATGGGGTCCCTCTTGGGGTCCAGTGCCAACCCAAGCCCGTCTGAAGCCCCCAGCGGAGAGTGAGGGGCGGCCAGTGAACTCTTGAACTGTAGATATTCACCCCTGCGGGCTCCTTGAGAGGTTCACCCCTCCCCACCGCTTCTGCTTGTTCGGAGCCTTCTGTACTGTGCGGGGAGCTGGGGACGGCTGCAGGGGGCTCCCATCCCCAGCCTGGGCCCCCAGTTTCTAGAGCAATTAATCCCCACTGCGGTGCCTTAGCAGCAGCGACGGGGGGCCACTCAGTCCAGTCCCCAACTTATGTTTTCTATGAGCAGCTGTCCCCTACTCCAGCCTCTGGGAACAGGGATTGAGTCCGTACTCTGGGAGTGAGGGGAGGTAGCTAGCGGTCGCTTGCCACCAACTCTGGGGCAAGCGAGTGTGAGAGCTCGTCCACTTCCCCGCTGCCAGGCGCCCTGACTTCAGGAGCTTAGAGGCTGCTCTGGGAAAAAGTAAAACGGCGAAGGGGGTGGGAAAAAGCCCTTCTCTTGGGCCGCTGCTCCCGAAAGAAAGGTGGAGAGAGCGGCTCCGACTCCAGTCCCCTCTCTAGGTGCCCCGCGGGCTTTGCAGAGTGGCGCGGGGCGCTCGGCTGAGCTCCTGGAGCTGTGCTGGAGCGGCGGGACAGGCGCGGAGAGGCCCGGCTGCTCAGCCTAGAAGCCACCGGCAGATCGGCGGCCCCGGCTCCGGGCATAATTCATCTCAGTCCTTCTCCCTTGCCGGGGATCTCATTTAGGTCTCATCTGGACCATGCTGCGCCCCCATCACACACACCGTGTCCCCCGGATCTCCCTTCCCAGGGGTCACAGTCCCCCTGCGGTGCGCCCTGGTTCTCAGAGCGCACCGGCCAGGGGAAATCCGAAAGGCGCCGGCTACAGGGGCGAGATTCAGATGCTGCAGAGACTCGCTCCTTCTCAACCCTGGTCACGGAGGTGGATTTTGTGCCGGCTACTAAAAGTTAGGACTCTTATCGAGAAGCCTCCCAGAAAACTTAAGCAAACACCTTGAAACTTGTCCCCGACTAGCCTTCTTGGTGCAGTTGGGGGTGAGAGGGGTTGCACTGTCCCGGAGCGCCACCGTCTGGCCATTGCCGCCCTCCTGCCCCTCGGGGAGGGGGCGGACAGAAGGGGGTAGGGGCTAGGGGCTGGTTCCGCCAGGGACTTCGACGTTCAGGGACCTTTAAGGGGAAGATAGATGCGGCTGAAAATCAAGATCGCGTGCACTTTCTTTAGCTGAAAAGCCCAAACCAGTAATGCGTCCCCTTGTTTGAAAATGAACCCCAGCCCCATCCTGCGCACGCTACTACTGAGAAGAGAATCCGCGAGTAACACTGTCCCGCCTGGAGCCTTTGCTCACTCTTCACCTCGCTACTCGGCGGCGGCGGCTGGAACACGGGCCGCGCGCTCTCAGGGCTGCACTTAGACAGTTTTAGCTTAAACGCAGCCCTAGAACAGGCTCTCCAACCCTCCCTAGGCAACCGTGAGCCCCGAAAAGAGACCAATGCCCAAAGCCTGTCCACGCCTCGGAAGTAGGACTTGATTCACATCTGGCTGCTGCTGCTGCTTCCCCGGAGGGTTTGGATTCGTTTACTCCTGGTAAAGAGAGGTTTTAATTCACGTAAACAAAGATCTGAATAAAAAAAAAAAAAAAGGAAAGCAGCCTTTTGATGACTTAGACGCTGGAGTGTCCCCAGCCCAAGCTTCACCCCCGTCCCCGCCTCCTCCCATTAATCCTGTAAAGAGAGATGGAAGGGCTGGAGGCAGGCTCGGGGGGAGTCTGTGACGTCACACTCTCGGTGGCCAGTGGCAGTGGTCTCGGGGTGGCAGGAGGCAGCGAGCTCAGGCTGGCTGGAGACGATAGGCTCGGCTCGGGGTGGCTGGTCCTGGTCACACTCTGGTGGGTTTTCTGGAATTCTAGATGGACGTGGCCCGGATGTCCCCGGGACTGAGGAGTCTGCAGGAGAGAGGGTGACATGATCCCCTGACCCCTGACCCCTGACCCTGTTGGGGCACTGCTTGGCCATGACCTCATGGGGCTTGGAGTTTTCTGTAGTGAACAAGTGAGGGGGCAGAGAATTCCACATCTGGTTAAATTAATTTTCTTATTTTTATGAACTATCTTAATGAAGATTCTGAACTTTGTCCCCATCCTAAGAGAAACAGATGGATCCATTATGTGGATACATATGAGGAAGAAAGCCAGTCAGGTTCTGCGAGGGTGGGACAAGATCCACGTGCAACAAGTCCAATGACTTGGGAACAGTTAAGGGGGGGAGCTTTTTACGGGGTAAAATGCAGTGTATAGGGTCTCTCTAAGCTTCCAAAAGATTTGTAATTAAGTGTCTATTTAAAAGGCTGCTGGGAAGAGCTAATAAATGCGGACGGAGAGAAATGCTTGGTTGGGGATTTGAAAGCTATTAAGATATAGATTCAAAATAGAGGAGATCGTGAATGTTCTCTTGGGATCCCAGGAAAATCTTGGAAACCCACGTGGAGATTGGGAAGGAGGAAAAGCAAGGGATAGTGGTCAGGGAATTCTATAGAGAATTTGCAGTCCTGGAACCCAGCAGGGTCCCAGTGTGGTCCCTCCTCCGGGTCGCTTATGATGAGATGAGGGAAGACTACAGGGTCCCAAAGTGCTGAAAGCCCCGGTCATTCCTGGCAAAGGTCAGGCTAGGGGACATGCTGAATGGAAGGTAGATATTAAAATGTACAAAACCGATGTCCATATGTGATCTGAATTGGGCAAAATAAGTATGTGTAAGTATTAAAAAATAAAAGATTTCCCCCCCCCTCTCCCTTCTGTCATGAAAGAAAGAAGAAAGGTGAGGGAGCGCAATGGAGCAGCTTCTGCTCAGAAATGAACGCTTTTTCTCCGCACACACAAGGCTGGTGTGACAGCTTCAGATCTCTCATTACGAAGGCCGCGGCAGAGCGTTACTTCCATCATACTCCTAGGCTCTCTGTTCAACCCTCAAGTACTGCGATGATAGCTCGCCTGTAATTAGTGTATTGTAATTTTAAATTGCATATTTAAAAAAATTTTTACAGCCGCACATGCGGCCTATGGAAATTCCCCGGCCAGGGATTGAATCTGAGCTGCAGCTGCGGCAACACTGGATCCTTGAACCCTCGGCGCCAGGCCAAGGATCCAGCCAGCACCTCCGCAGCAACCCAAGCCGCTGCAGCTGGATCCTTAGCGCACTGCACCACAGCGAGAACTCCTTAAAGAGCGTTTTATAGTTTTTGAAATCACATCAAACAAATATTGGTGCCATTTAACAGGTGGGGAAACGGAGGCTCGGAGAGGGGAAAGGACTTCCCCAAGGCCATGCCAAGGTTAGTGGAGGAGCCCAGGCCTAAACATAGGCCCAGTACCTGCTCAGTCTCCCACAGTCCAGCTTTGTTAGAGCGTTTTGCTCTCAGACTTGATAGGGTAGATTCTGTGTTCTCCTTCTTATGATTCTGTTTTTTTACCTGATTATTTTTACTGAGATATATTCACATACCACAGGCATCCTTTTCTTTTGGCATGTGGAAATTCCCAGGCCAGGGATTAAACCCTTGCCATGGCAGCAACCCGGTCACAGCCATGAGAGTGCCTGATCCTTAGCCCTCTGAGCCACCAGGGAACTCCCCACAGTTACTATTTTATTTTATTTTATTTTATTTGTCTTCTCAGGGCCGCACCCATGGCATATGGAAGTTCCCAGGCTAGGGGTCAAATCGGAGCTACAGCCGCCCGCCTACACCACGGCCACAGCAACGGGGGATCCTAGCCTCATCTGCAACCTACACCACAGTTCAGGGCAAAGCTGATCCTTAACCCACTGTGCGAGGCCAGGGATCAAACCCGTGTCTTCATGGATACGAGGTGGCTTCATTACTGCTGTGCCACAAGGGAACTCCCACTGTTTCCCTTCTAAAGTGCACGATTCAGCGTGGGGTTTCACACCTTGCCTAAGTTGCACAACCACCATTACTATCAAATTTCAGAACATTTCCATCAACTCAAAAAGAAACCCTGTGTCCATTAGCAGTCCCTTCCCATACCCTCCAGCCCCCCAGCTCCTAGGACCCACTCATCGGATTTGTGTCTCCTAGAAATGGACTCATACAATATGTGAGCTTTTGCGTCTGGTTTCGTTCCCTTAGCGTAGTATCTTCAAGGTTCGTCCATGTCATAGCCTTTATTAATACTTCACTCCTCTTTATGGCTATATAGTATTCCTTTGTATGGACAGACCACATTCTGTTTATCCAGTCGCCCATCCGCGGACCTTTGGGTTATTTCCACATTGGGGCTGTTATGAATAATGCTGCCGTGAACATTCTGAATTCTCTTTTAGTGCCCAAGCAGCCCCTGGTCCAAGATAGAGAAACAGAGGGCCTCTCACTGCCAGTTCAAACCTCCTCCCTCACCCAGGGAGGGCAGGACGGTCAAGCGTTGCCCCGAGCACTCCGACCTGCTTGGCCAGTGCTCCTCTCACGTTACCAGATCATCTGCTGAAGTCATATTAGAGCACCGATTGACATTTTAATATATGAAAACTGGCAGAGGAAGAATTTGGTACAAACCCAGTAAGAGTGAAAAATGTTTTTCTGTTTGAGTACAAGCAGAACATTCTCCATTTGTTCTTGAACCTTTGGGGATGTCTTCTCTCTTCTTGGGATAGTACACAGGAGTCTGGAAGGTTCTTTGCCCACCCAGACGTTGCTCTCCCACTGTTCCTACCCCGGCACCGAGCAGATGCCTGATGAATGGAGACTGCGTTTGGCTCCGTCCTTGAATGCGAGAACGGGCTAGGACCCAGCTCTGCCAGGGAGCAACTGTGTGCCCTTGGGCTTGTGACTTTGCCTCTCTGTTTCAGCTTCCTCAGCCACACAATGCAGATAAAAATAGTGACTCCAAACTCATCATAGGGTTGATGGGAGAGTTCAATGAGATAATACACGCAAGCCCTCAGGACACTCTCAAGATGGAGTGAGAACTCCTCAACCACTAGCTGTGACAACAACGATGGATGGTGAACATTTCTAATGCCCTCTAAGTGGTTCCCTTTCATAGAGGACAGAGGCTCTCTGAGACATCAGAGACCCTGTGCCCAGCTGGCTCTTGCTTCGAGGCTCTAATTCCTGGCAGAAGCCACTCAGTGGGCACTCACCAGCATCCCAGGCCACCATGACATGGGACAGTGTGTTAGTACAGTTCCAGGTGGAGGGTGGGGGCCAGCACACAGGGGACAAGGCTGTGGCCTCAAAGAAACCGGGCAGGGATTTGGATAGGAGTCGAGCCCCTGGAATGGGGAGCCAGCCAGCTCATGCTATCCACCAACCCAAGAGCAGTTTGGGACAGGTGATTTTTTTTTTTTTCATCCTAAACAGACGATGTCTGGTCACATTTAGTTTACCAGCTCGGAGACGCTGTTCACATTTGTTAAATGACCTAGAGAATGATGGTGCTCTCCAAATCCTCTGGGCTTCATTCATCATGGCTGGGAGCTCTTTATCTTCTCCCGCGGTTGAGTCATTTGAGGGAGCAGGACACATCCATTTGCTTTAGCGCAATCAGGGACTCACCAAAATAATTAGCAGCCGGTGTTTCCAGAATCTTAGCGCCTGATAAAGACTACAGGTTAGGCGGTGCAGATCAAAGGGTTACCAGGGAGAGAAGCGGCACATTAATTACTTGTAGTAACACATGGACTCCCTTCCCTTTATTCAATTTACCTGATAATTAGAGCTTAATGAACAATATCCATTTTCCTAGCTCCTCGTTCTAGCCAAGCACGATCACCCGTGCGTTTAAAGACTGTCCCTCTTATTAATCAACCTTCCGACTTGTGGTGCAACAAGCCACTTGTCCTGAGAGCTCTATTGCAAGGCACAGGACGTGGGTACCCAGCAGGGGCCAACCGCCCCCTCTTCCTCCCCTGGTGGGTCCGCTCGGCCCCTAGTCATTGCTGATGTGCTTCCCAGATGCCAGCCATGGCCCCCTGAGTGCTTTGTCCATGTACTCTCGTTTAAATCCCGACAATAGCTCCATGAGCTAGGCACCATTCTAATCCCCTTTCAAAGATAAAGAAGCTGAGGCTCAGAGAGGTTGTGTCACTGGTCCCGGGTTGCACAGATCGTAGATGACAGAGCCAGAAGTCTGGCTTGGGTGGTCCGACTCCAGAGCCCGGGGCTTAACCGCGATGCCTCCCCAGCTGAGCACATCGTTCCTGGCCCTCCGGTCCCGATTCTCCAGCCGAGTGTGTGGTAGAGCTTAGGGAAAACGCAGCGCCCTAGAGCCGCCCGGGAGATTCTGGTTTGGAATCTGCATGTTTCCCAGGTGACTGCCAATGCAAGGGGCCCAGGGACCCATCTTATTTTTTTTTAATGAGTTTTATTTGTCCCATTATAGCTGGTTTGCAGTGTTCTGTCAATTTCTACTGTACAGCAAAGTGACCCAGACATACATACATTCTTTTTCTCACATTATCCTCCATCACATCCCACCAAAGTTCCCTGTGCCATGCAGCAGGATCTCGTTGCTTATCCGCTCCAAAGGCAATAGTCTGCATCCACTACCCCAGACTCCCAGTCCCCCCAGGGACCCATCTTAAAGAAACCCCTGCTCTACGACCCAGCCCTCCACGTAGCCCCTGGCAATTTAGGGAAGTCTGGACCTGGCAGCCAGCGACCCGGGGCCAGTCTGCCCCTGACAGTGAGATCTGCTTCTTCTAGTTCATAAACTGTCGCTTTGGTCCTCAGACTATACCCCACCCTGCACCTCAGCCCTGGTGATGGGGATCCTGGCCCCGGGGCCTGATAACAACCTGTTCAGCTCCCTGGTAACGGGACTGCCTCGCTCGCCCAGGACCAGAGGCCTGTCCGGGCCCCCTTCTTGCTGCCGGACTCGCCCTGGGGGCCTGCCCGCGTTAAAGATGAAAATATAGGAGGCCCGGTTGAAATTGAACTTCAAACAAATACTAATAAAATCTTAGTGTAAGTATGTTCCAGGCAATATTTGGACATACTTAGACTATAAATTGTTCATGGTTTATTAGAAATTTAAATTTAAATCTGAAAATAAATAAATAAATAAATAAATTTAAATCTGAGTGCCCTGCATTTTATCTGACTGAGGGCCACAGGCCCTGGCTGATCCTCAGTTAAATAAGAGGACGTGGCATTGTCTGGTGAAAAGACTATTGACTCAAGCCCTGTGGCTCTCATCTTGCCAGTCCCGCCTCCAGGAGACACCGGCCTGTGCAGGTTTCTTGCTTGCTTGAGTTAGCACCCTTCGTTTACACGGAAGATTCCTGAAGCATCCTAGAAAAATCCTTCTTCCCATTTGCCTGAGATGCACGGCGCTGTGGAGCTGCCCCTGCAAGCTGACCCGTGTCGTTTAAGGTACTGACATTTCTGTACTTCGATTTGGGCTCGTATTTGCAACCATCACGTGCTTTCTATAGGTGACATCTGAAAGGTATAAACCTCCGGGGGGGGGGGTTCTATTCTTTAAGGTTTGACTGAAGTATAGTTGATTTAAAATATTATGATAATTTCCGCTGTTCAGCAAGGTGATTCAGTTATAGGTGTACACGTATCTATTCTTTTTCAGACTCTTTTCCCACATAGATCATCACAGGACACTGGAGAGCGTTCCCGGCGCTATATAGAAAGTTCTCAGTGGCCAGTCATCCCACACAGCACAGCCAATCCGAAACCCCCGGTCCATCCTTCCCGCCCCTCCCCTGTCCACTTTGGTAACCATGAGCTCGTTCGCAAAGCCTGTGAGTCTGCCAGTAAGTTCATTTGTATCATTTCTTTTAGATACCACGTGTAAGCAATATCATAGGATATTTGTCCTTATGTGTCTGACTTACTTCACTTAGCATGAAAATTTCTAGGTCCATCCACGGTGCTGCAAATGCCATTATTGCATTCTTTTTTATGGCCGAGTCGTATTCCATGGTTGACATGTACCACATCCTTTAGCCATGGACATTTAGGTTGCTTTTCAGTTTGTGGTTTTGTCCAGACAGATGCCCAGGAGTGGGACTGCTATGTCCTATGGTAGTTGCAAATTTAGTTTTTTAAGGACCCTCCATGCTGTCCTATATTCCCGCCAACAGCCCTGGAAGACTTAGGTCTGAGGGGTTCTTTGCGGGATTGCCCCCAAACAATTTTGCATATTCCATGACCTATACTCTGAGTCAGATCATCTCAAGGCTCCTCTAAATCTGGCGAACCCGCATCTAGCTATTTTTACATGATGTTATGACAGACCAGCAGGTGCGAAACACTTGTTATTTATTTAACTTCCTCACCTCAAGCAGGGTTCAGGTTAGGCCTGCACAAGCTTACTTCTGTATCCATCCCAGGCGGAGGGAGCTCTGCGCATGGAAACTGTGACTGGAAGGGGAGAGAAGGGTGTGTGGGGGCCAGAGGAGGAGACGGGGCTACCTTTCTTTGCTGGCCGTGGCATCAGTGGGCAGGGAGCTAACGCCCCAGGTAATTCGGTTGAGCCGATTACTGAGTTTCAGCGACACTTGGGCCCACTGGGTTTTCATTTGGAACAGAAACCATAGGCGTGGAGGGGGCGGCTCCCCTCTGCCTGGCTTGCTAGTCCCTGATCTGAGGGGTACAGGATGGACTGAGTGTCAAAAAAGAAGTCCCATTATGTTTCCTGTTCTCACTGAGCCACACTCATTTTCACAAAATAACCCCCCCCCAAAAAAAGTTTTTCAGTGACTTTCCCTCTCCTTTGGCCTTAATGGGTGTCAGGAACAGGGCCTGGTCTCATTTCCTCCTCACCCCCCGCCCCCCCGCCAAGGGGGATGGCGTGATTATGGGGAAGCAGAGGCGCCCAGATGGGAGGCCCTCTTTCGCATCAGGTGCGTACCCCCATTCCGCTAACTTCCTCCCTCTTGTCTACACCCGCGCTCAGGATAGACGGGAGCTCTTGTGGTGGGGGTGGGGACGAGCCCTGACTTGTCAAAGCGATAGGCAGAGTTTCCTCTGCGATGGAAGCAGCTAGTGAGATGCTTTCCCTCAGCCTGGCGGGGAGATAAAGCCCTAAGATCCCAAACCTCTTGCAGGTCCTGGAAGGCCGCCTTACTTCCGTCTAGTTTCTTCTGTAGTAGCCACTCCAGTGAGAAATGCTGAGGGCCAGGTCACGCTGATGGGTCACAAGTGCCTTCCTCCGCTGAGCTGTGGTTCACAACTACCATGTGGAGACATGGCCGAGGGAACCTGGAACATTCTTTCAAGCTCTCCTTTGACCTTGCCTTCGAATAATGCTTGGTTAGTAAGACGGAGTTCTCAGTGCATTCTTTCTTTTACTCTTCGTCAATTTCAAAAGTATGATTTGCTGATTTCTTTCAAAGAACCAACTTCTGGCATGGCGGACGTCTCCATTGCGTGCTTGATTTCCAGTTCATTAACTTCATTTAATCTTCATTATTTTCTGCCCTCTGCTTTCTTCGGGATTAATTTGCTGTTCTTTACTCATTTTTTAGGTGGAAGCCTAGATAATTAATTTAATCTTTTTTTTTTCTTTTTCTAATATTTCCATTGAAGGCTATAAATTTCACTCTAAGTAGTTCTTTAGTTGTATTCCACAAGTTTTAATACACAGCATTTTCATTGTTATTAAGATCTAGATAGTGTTTCCCTTAAAGTACCTTTTGTGACCCATGGGTTCTCTAAATCTGTTTCTTAATTTCCAAGCTTATGGAGGCATATTAGAAATTCTATTTTTGTTGTTTTTAATTCCATTGCAATCAAAAGCATAGCGTGTGATTTAAGCCTTTTAAATTTGTCAAGACTTGCTTCACGGCCCTAAATATGGTCAATGTTTGTAATTATGTGCTTAAAACTATTGCATATTCTGCAGTTTCTTTTAAGCTTCTTATCACTGTCGAGTTTCTGTCTTTTTTGCTTCATCAAGTTCTAGCATTTAGTTGGGTTTTTTTCATTCAGACTCACATTCATGGTCTGGATATTAAAATTTCGTACCGTGTGACTTTATCAATTTCCATTGATAGTTCTAAAATTATTACTTTATGTATTTTGACCTGGGTTATTAATTCTATACACATTTATAATTATTATTGAAGTTTCTATCATTGCAAAACAACTTTCTACGTAATCATGCTTTTTGCCTTAAGGTCTATTTGCCTGATATTGGCTCTATTGCCAAACCAGCTTCTTTTAGTTACAAACTTCATGTATTTCTTTTTCTGTCCCTCTAAAATTTCAGCCTTTCCGTCTCCTTCTTTTGTAAATGAGTCTCTTATAAATAGCATTTGGTTGGATTTTTGTCATTCGGACTCATACTCGTGGTCTTTTAACTGAAGCATCTAGTTCACCTGTGTCAGTGAATGCCCCAAACAGTGCAGCAGATTCACTGATTCATTGAATACTTTTTAAGTCATTCCGTTTTATTCCCTGACCCAGTTTGAAAGTTATCATCTCCAACTGTAACCTAGATTTATGACTTATTTATGAAGTCTGGAATTAATCAATACCTTTACCCACTTCCCAGACGATGATGAAAATGTCTTCTGAGGTTTGAGATAAAAGTTCCACTTAGTCCTTCTCAATGTACATATTACTGTTTTCATTTGTACTTGTGTCTCCAACCTCAGAAGACATTATTATCCTTTCACTTCGTAAGTATTCAGTTAGTTTTACCCACAAATTTAATACTTCCTTATTCTTCATACCTCCTAACAAAGTCAGGTTTTCATTCTCAGTTTTCTATCCTTCTGCCTGAAGTATATCCTTTAGAATTCTCTTTCTTGGGTATCACCTGTGATAATTCCCTTAGTTTTGTCTTTTTAGCCCAAGTTATAAGATCTGATTTTGTTGAATGGGCAGTTGTTTAAACACATTAAAAATGGCATCTCACTGCCTCATGTGCTTTAAATTTGCTGTTAGGAAATCAACTATCATTATAAGTGGCACTCTTTGAAATACCCTCTTTTTTTTCTTCTTTGGTTGCTTTAAATTTTTTCTATTATATTTTTGAGTACTTCGGTTTCACTATAATGTGCCAAAGTTAGATTTATGTTAATTCATTCTTCTGGGACTTCACCAGCCTTCTTGAATCTATAGGTTATTATATTTTAATATTTCTGGAAAATTCCTCATCAGATATTGCCAGTTGCCCAGTTCCCTCTCACTCTCCTCTCCTTCTAGAACACCAAGTAAACATATGTTAGACCTTCTCCCTCTGTTATTAGCGCCACTTGGCTTCATTTCCATATTTTCCACCCCTTCTGTCTTCCTGGTCTCCATTCTGGATATGTACTAACTCTTCCTTTAGCTCTGTCTGATTTGTTAATGTATTTTTAATTTCTAGAAGTTATATATATTTTTTTAATTTCCTAGTTTTTTTTTTTTTTGATACCCTGTATCAAGAGGAAATGCTTAAACTAAATTCAGATCTGGAGACTGATGGACTAAACAGATGTTGCAAATCTGGGCTTCAAATCCACAGCAGGGCCATCTCGTGACCACAGCTCCTCAAGGGTTTTCCCCCTGCTCTGCCAATGCCAAGGTAACTTTCTTTGCAGTCACCTAGGAAAGGGACAGGTTTCATTCTGTTTTATCCTTACCTTGAAGTTATAGTCCTCCAGGGTCTTGATTTATTGTCAAGAACATTGCCTATGAGACATCTCACCATGGTCCACTCTTGGTCTTTGACTTCTGTCCTTCTTTCCCCACGAGGCTGTCAAACCCTAAGTTCAAGGTTGCCAGAATCAGTAAACACCCTCAGAGCAAAGCTTTCAGTCCATTAACTGTTCTGAGTTTTCATGTTTCATTAGATTTTACACTGGTAATTCTTGTCTCTGTTGTCACCTCTTTTATGCTTTTAAGATTTGTAAAAATAGGAGTTCCTATTGTGGCTCAGTGGATTAAGGTGAGGATGCAGGTTCGAGCCCTGGCCTCACTCAGAGAGTTAAGGATCGGGTGTTGCTGTAAGCTGCAGTGTTTCAAAAAACAAACAAACAACAACAACAAAAACCATGACCATAGAAAGAGAAAAAAAAAAAGAGGTATTTTTTCTTTCCTTTTTTGTTTTCGTTTGTTTTGTTTTGTTTTTTAGGGCTGCACCTGTGGCATATAGAAGTTCCCAGGCTAATTGGAGCTACAGCTGCCGGCCTACACCACAGCCACAGCAACGCGGGATCCCTGACCCACTGATCGAGGCCTGGGATCAAGCCCGCATCCTCATGGATACTAGTCGGATTCGTTTCCACCGTGCCACAACAGGAGCTTCAAGATTTTTTAAATATATATTTTATCTAAGTTCTCTGGTTGTTTTTAGCACATGCACTGGCCCACTTAACCTAGCTTCACATATCCCTGAACTCGGAAGGCCTCAAACCCTTTCTTTTTATTTTTATGGTGGCATCCGCCACATGCAGAAGTTCCCAGGCCAGGGACTGAATCCAAGCTGCAGCTGCAACCTACGCCACAGCTGCGGCACCGCCGGGTCCTTTAACCCACTGCGCCGGGCTGGGCGACGGAACCCGAACCTCTGCAGCGACCCAAGCTATTGCAGTTGGGCTCTTAACCCACTGCAGGGACTCCACTCTTTCATTTGTATAAGGAGAGTTTTCCTTCCCATAAACAGAGGCCCGTATCCTGCAGTGCTGTGGTCCAACTTCTCTATATACAGGCTTTCAGACCAGCCTCCTCTCCACTTGGTCAATGTCACATTTCTCTCTTGTCCTCCGGCATGTCCAGAACCCCCTTGTTCCTAGACTCCAGGAGGCCTGGCTTTGTCAGTTAGCACCCTTTCATGTGCCTTATGCCCTCTGCGGGGAGTCATTGTCCTTGGAAGCACTCTGAAGAGACTGTCTCAGGTTCTCTTTGCCTTGTTGATTTATTCTTTCTCGGCCTAATTTTGGTGGAATTTCACCAGGCCTTGAAGATAAACGGAAGTGCTCAGTCTGTCATCTCTAAATGGGACTCCCCTTCCCTCTTCAGCCACTGGAAGCTGAATGTTGCCTCTGCCACTCTCCTGAAAGTTCCTTTGGCAAGGGCCACCCAACACCAATGTCCGTGCAGCTGAATTCGATGGATATTTGCCACCTCTCCTCTTCCTTGATTTGCTGCTGTTGAATTTGATGCAGCCGACTATCCCCTCTTCTTGAAACACTCTCTTTCTTTACTTACCTCTCTGGGCTTTGTTTGCCAGCTTTTCCTCCTCTAAATGGCATGTAAATGGGTACTGAATCCGGGCTTACAAGACCTGATTTCTTTTTCTTTTTCTCTTCAGCTTGCGCAAATGACATCCAATCTCTGGACCTCAATTTATAATGTCTAGAAGCACTTACAGTTCTAAGCGTTTATAATTTCATATATTTGAAGACCTTTTCAGGAATGGAGATGATAGGAAATCATTTCTATGAAAGCTGAGTAGGACCAAACCAGTTCCAGCCAACGGTATTTAATGCTGCGTTCTGGCAAAGGAAACTCCCTTAGGGGAACAAAGCCCCTTTGGTGCTGGGTAGTTTGCCTTTAAGATGTGTGACCAAATGTTTTTTCCCTACAGCTCCATCCTGTATGGGACTGTGGGTTTAAACAGAAATATATTGTAAACTTACCTGGTGCCGTGTCAAGAAGAGGATTAGTGAAACAATCAGCATCACTCCTCTCCTTGAATCACGGTTGGGGATACCCTGTTTGACCCCAAACTAGATTTAGAAGACCATCTTGAAAAAAAAAAATCTATCCCCAGCAAAGGCTCATGGGGTCTTTGCATTTATTAATTGTTTTGGCCACACCCACAGCACACAGAAGTTCCCAGGGCAGGGATGGAACCCGAGCCGCAGCAGTGACCATGCCTGAGCCTTGACCCTGTAGGCCATCAGGGCACTCCAAACTGCTTTTATAATTTGCTCTTCTCTGTGGTCCCAAAGCGAATCATCAGGGTTTTTTTTTTCTGTTTTTTAATTTTTGTGGTAAAATATCTGAAGTCCCCAGATGTGCTGGCATTTTTCACTCGCTGAATTTTCTTCTGTGCTGTGATTGTTTGGGCAAAGAAAACATTGTTTATGCTCCAGTGGGACAAAAAGCCATCTAAATCAGCTCTGGTAATACTTGTTGAGAAAGAATTGAGAGAGAACACATCCGTAGCATCCTCAGATGGTTTAAACCGGATTTATGACTCAGCACCATCTAATAGAACTTTCTGCGATGATAGAAATACTGTATGACTGTTGAACATTTGAGATGTGGCAACGTGACCAAGAAAGTTATATTTTAATTTCATTTAATTCTTAAATCATTTAGATTTAGATCGAAATCGCCCCCATGTGACTGCTGGCTCCAGCAGCGTTCTATGCAGGTCTGGAGAAGAGGCTTTAGTTTTTCCATCTGTACTTTCTTGGGGACAGGACGTACGTGACAGTGAAGCAGATGATCTCCAGGAGCTCTCTGGATTCTGAAGACTGTGCCCCTCCTCCTGCCCCCACTGCCAGCCCCTCAAGGCAGCGTCCTGGAAAAGATCCTCCAAATAATAGGGAGGCAATGAGAAAGTCAGAGTTGCCGGACAGGCTGCGTGTGTGATGAAACAAGAGGGGACTCTTGAGTCCAGACCCACCTGTAATATTTTCAGAGCCCAGGACAGAGAACACATGGAGGACCATGCGCCTACATATTTAAGAGTGCTGGCTGAAACGAGCAAGATGCTAAATTGAAAAACAAAATAAAGGAAAGACCGGAAGTATAGGTTACCATTGAAGCTCTTTAGACTCTTCAGAATCTGTGCTTGAACTTGATGGTGTGGGGAGAGTCAGCCCCCATCTCCTGCCTTGAGGTTGTTCCCGTTCTCTTCCCACCTCCAGTCCAACCAGCACTGCCAGGGGCTTCATTCACGTATGTCCACACTGGTCTACACTCCCCACAGAGCTGCCTCCGGGCCTCCTCTTGGTTCAGGCCACCCTCGGGAAGACATACCCGGAAGCAAGCTAGGGGCAGTTCAGGCAGCGAATTCTGCTGCCCCGGCTTATGTGAGCACGGTCTGAAAGCTCTGGGCTAGCACAGCCCCTTGACCCTTGGGACTCCTTTTACCCTTACCACGGGCCACAGATATTGCTCTGGCCCTCCTCTGGCCGTGCACGCCACTCCTTAAAGGGCAGGTCTCAGGACAAAGGCCACCTTTGCCCGGTGCTAGGGCACTTCCAGCTGCAGGGCCCTGGGGACACAGGATGTCCAAGAAGAAAAGGCCATTTGTGGAGTCGAATGACGCTGAGGCACTGAGGGTATCGGAGACTGAGGAAAAGCTACTGGATTTGACAATTAGGGGATCACCGGGGACTCAGTTCAGAGGAGGGGAAGATAGAAGCTGGCTTTCCAGCATTTGTGAACGAGGGCTCAGTGAGAAAGCGGAAACAGGATATGGGGACCACTCTGCTGGGGAGAGAGGAATAAAGAAGAAAGAGGCCAGTAGGTATGGGCAAGGTGGTTCCAAGGCCAGAAACAGCTAATGAAGACAAGCATTATCGAAAAGCTGTGAGGACCTGGTCAGGCTCTGCAGTCCGTCTGTATAATGGGCGCAATCTGGGCGACGCTGAGCAACAGAGGGAGTGGGGGATGCTGCCAGGAGGGTGGGGGGTAGGCAACGAGGGGGCTTTCTCAGAACTGGGAATTGGAAAAACAAGAACGTGGACAGGAAAGGAGCCGGACTACTTGCAAGTGGCCTCCCTGTGCTAACTGAAAAGTGTGTGCTGAGGAACCCAGCCGGTAGGCAGCTCAAGTAATCTGTCTACCCAGGACCAGACAGCTCACACTGGGTTGAGCAGTGTTGCGGACTGAATCATGCCCCTTCTCTGCCACACACACCCAAACTCGCATGTTGGAGCCCTAACCCCCGATATGACTGTATTTGGAGAGGGTGCCTTAGGAGGTTAACTAAGGTTGAATGAGATCATAAGGGTGGGGCCCTGATCTAATAAGATCTGCGTCTTTATCATAAGAAGACGCGAGAGCAGATCTTTGTGCGTGTTTTTTGTTTGTGCACAAAAGAAAGGCAATGTAAGGACAGAGCCAGAAGACACACATCTAGAAAGCAGCGGGAAGAGAGCTCTCCCAGAAACCAATCCTGCTGGCATCTTGATCTTGGACTTCTAGCTTCCAAAACTGTGAGAAAATAAAGTTCTGTCGTTTAAGCCACCCGGTCTGGTATTTTACTCTTACAGCTCAAGTTGACTAACACAAACAGTGTCCCCCCAAAATCCGTGTCCACCCGGTGGTTCAAGACCCCGTTTGTAGGCATTTGTTACAGCAGCCACAGGAATCTAACCCAGTGGTAGAGCTCCAATCAGACCTTTTAATGTTAAACGGAATTTCTGAAAACTCTCATGAGAACAGTTTGAACAGTCCAGAAGAGCGTAAGGTGAAACTTAAAAACCTTCCTTCTCATCAGTCCTGCGGTCAAGCCGTCCCTTCCCAGAAGGGACCCCTCCTAGCACCTGTGGCTGTCCTTGTGGACACTGTCCAAGCATGGGCCTGGACACCGTCCCTTTTCTTACGCACTGAAATCCTACTATACACACTCCTCAGTGACTTGTTTCTCTTGCCTAAGAATTTACCTTTGGCCTCCTTAGGGGGCACCTTCAGGGACAGACGCTGCAGCCATACTGTGTGGGTTCAAATCCTGGCCCCACCACTTGCTAGCTGGATGATTCTGAGCAAGTGAGTGAACCTTTCTCATCTCAGTTTGCCCATCTGTAAAGTGGACCAACCTCATAAATCACTCTGATGATTAAATGAGTTGCTGGCCACGAAGCAGTTGGAATAGTCAGTGCCTGGGACGGGGTCGATGCCGGACACCTCATCTTGTTACTAATAGCGTTCTCAATACGGATGTACCATCATTCGTATCTAGATGGACAGTCACGCCGCTTCCAGCTTTTCACACATCTTTGTGTGTGCCCCCCGTGTAACCATCTAGGAGGATAAATTCACGGCAGCTGAGTTGTTGGTGCTGGTTTTCCCTGCCACCAACAGTGTCTGCTCGAGACCGGTCACCCCAACAACCGAGTTCCTAGCAAATATTTTAAGATTTTAATCAGTAATGCTTTAAATATTGTTAGGTATATTGCTATCTGGAGGCAGTGTTCTTCTTATCCTTTGCTAAATACCTGCCATTATGGGTTTATAAACGTCTTTCTTGGTTGTTGGTTAACAAGAAGGGGACGCTTGTCTCGGATTTCTCTCTTTCATGGTTGGTTTTCACAAGGCAGGTAGTGGCAGTTCAGAGGCCAACATGAGAGCATCTGGCCGCAGCTGGTGCCAGGGATGTGGGAGCCCAGAGGGCTCAAGACCCTTTGGGATGGAAAATACCTGCACTCCCTTCCCAGCAGAATAAGAGATTCAGAACCTGTCACGCTCAGTATGAAGCTAATGGAATTCATTCTATTTTCAGCCGCACCCCACTCTCTGAACCCTTGTTGAATTTGCAGTGGGGGTCACAAGCACACGGGGTGGCTCGTGGGGGGGGGCATTCAACACGTCGGGAGAAGGACAAGGTTCATGCTGCAGAGCGCAGCTTCCCGCCTTCCTCTGTCACCATGCCAGCACTCTGTAGCATCAGCGGAGAGCATGAGCCACCAAATTAGCCCTTTGTCGTCTTTAAAACTCCTGAACAGGTGGCCCTTGACAAGATGGGAAAAATGGCCTTTGCAAAATAGAGATCACTAGCTCGTTAGAAAGGTAGAGGCGGGGTGGTGCTTGCTTTTGTTGGGGGCTCTTTCCTGTGCGCTGGAAGCAAGAAATCACTACATTAGCATGGACATTTGGAAAAATACAAGATGGTCATAGAATCAGTAAATGCTTTTCTAAAAAAAAAAAACAGAAAGAAACAAGGACTTTGCTTTCAGTGTTGGCTTAACCACCCTTATCAGGGTGTCACCACAGTCCTAGCATGCCTCCTTCGCCCGCGCTACCGCAACAAAAGGCCTCTGGGTCCGGGGACTTGATTTTTTGCTTGCTTGGTTCTTCCCTGGGTTTCTAGCCTGGAGCACCACAGAGGCTTGGGACCTATGTAATGACACAGAGTCTGGGGCAGCGAGGTGGGCGGGCGGGCTGCCTCCATGTAAAGGGGCCAGGGAAAGTGGCAACCACCTGGACGCCCCGACCCTCGATTTTTCAAAATGACGTTGTCACTTAACTAAAGGCCGAGTAGTTCACCTCCCTGCCCCAGGCAGAATCCGTGAACCTGTGCTAAGCGCGTGAACATTCCCACCCCCGCATCCTTTAAGGTTAAAACACAGACACACACCACACACATTCACAGATCAAGGCGAATGTGCCTAATTACACACACACACACACACACACACACACACACACACACACGGAGGAATTAAAAGAGAAAACGGGAGTTTTGGTTTTCTATATGCTTTTCAGATGTATCAGATGGAGCCTTACAGCAAAGTTGCAGCGCTGAAAAGTTCTAAAAGAAAAAATTCCCTTCTTTTATGGAGAGATTATGACATGTGAGGCTTTCCCCAGGGCTCTCTGGGTTACAGATGCTGGCTGAATCAGAATGAGAAATCCACGCTGCCCCCTCGCCTTTAATCACAGAGCCAGGGGGTGGTGGAGGATGGTCCCTCTTGCTGTCTGAAAAGGGCTTTTTGCAAATAAGCCGAATCATCTAGCAGGTGAGGGCCCGGGAGCCCGGGGCTGCTGCCCTGTGGGAGAGCTTTCTGACTTGGGAATGAGCTGATTTGAAAGTCACATCAGATGCGACCGCGCTTATTTCTACATTGACCGACTCATCTGCGCTGACGAGAATATAATGACACAGTCACGACTGGCTGAGCTGGGCCCGCCAGCACTCTCCCCAAAGGATGGCGGGGACCTCTGGGCACAGATTCTCTTTGCGGCATTTAAAATCTCCTCCTCCCCACCCCCGACCCTATCCCCACTCCTCAGGGGAGTTGGGTTGGTCCCCCCCAAATGCAGTCCTTCTTATGTGTCAAGGGTTCCTCAAACGGTTTCTAGTTCATTTTGTTTCCGAGAAAAAATATCGAAGAAAAGAAAAGGGTCTTAATTGGGGCGGGAGGCGCAGACAGGGGCATTAGAGACCAAGCTTAGTCATACCTGAACAGCCCCAGTCTACGTGCAGCCCCCCCCAAGACACCAGTGGAAAATCACTGAACAAATAAGCCCACTGGTTAAGCAACAGCACCCCCAGTGTACAGCAGGCAGTCACGATGATGCCTAGTGACGCCGGCACCCAGGAAAAGTACTGGTATCCAGCCGGCGCCGGCAGTGTGATTCATCACCAAGAAAGCAATTATGCCCGCCTGCTACCAGCTCCCCAGGGACACGAATATCTGAGGACTTGCTGCTGCTTGTTGGAGTCGGGGGGAAGGTGTTGGGGGGGTGGCGGGGCTGGAAATGCTGGACCGGAATCAGAACTCCGAGACTCAAGTCCTGATGAGCTCTGTGACCCTGAACCTGTTGCTCCCCCCGCCCCGCCCCGAGCCTGTATTTGTCTTAACAGGAAACTTTTCAGTTCTGCAAGATGAATGATTTCTAGAACTCTCCTGCATCGCATCGTCCCCACAGGCAACTCTACAGTTTTGTTACGAGGGTGAAGTTCAAGGCAGCTTTGGGGGGGCACTAGGCATGCCTACGACCTTGACCGTGGTGATGGCATCATGGGTGTTGGCATATATCCAAATTCATCAAATTGTGCATATTAAATATGAGCAGTTCTTTGTGTATCGGTTAGACCTCAATAAAGCTGTTATTTATTTTTTTAATAAAGGAGAGGTGGTCAGGGGATAAGCCTTAATGGATGCACCCTTCATTTTCTTATTCTGGCATCTATTCATGCACTCATTGTTTTTTCATTTAATAAGTATGCATTGAGTCCCGGCTATATGGCAGGAGTTAGGGGCCCAAGACTGATTTCATAGAGTCCTTTTTTATCCTTACTTTCTTCCAGATATCTCCTTTCCAGACAGGAGAGGTCCAATTCAAGGCAAACCCCCTGCACAGAAAAACTTCTCCGAATTCACGGGTGCTCCCCGGAAAGGCTTCGTAGCACATGGAACTGAGTAGAATCCATTTCTCTGTGTCAAAATCTGTACCCACGGGCCTTCAAGAAAGTGTCAGCATGAAGAGGAACCCAGGGACCCAGACCGCCCTCCCCGGTGGCCACCAGCTGGAAGGGGGTTGGTTATCTTGGGAAGCCAGGCTGAGTCGTGCTGAGAGTGGGGACAGGAAAGGAGAGAGCCTATCTCTCTGGTACCCTGGAGATAAGCAACGGGCCACCTAGGGCCCCGTAGCAGCAAAGCAATCCCCAGCTGGCCCCAAAGGACTAGGATCAAGCCGGACTCCGATGGAGAGCTGGTGAGAAATGACGCAGGCAGTGAGGAAGGGCTGGTCATTCTTGGTGCAGGAGCGCCATCTAGTGTTCAGAGGAGGCATTGACAACCTTGAAGAATCTGGGGTCGGCAGGAAGCAGCCTCAGGAATCCCACAAGACTCTGCTTGCTAGTTTTCCTTGATTCTCGCCAAACTTTCCCTCCAGAGCGTGAATACTTGCAAGAAATGCCATACGCCTGATCGTGAGGTAGCTCTGTGGATTTCCAGGCGTTCTGGGCAGAGGTCTGAGTCTGAAGCCTGAAGAGGTGGAACCAACGAAACAGGTATCACCCATCAGCCAAACCTCAGGGTTTGCAGGTGAGCACATGTGGGTGGGTGCATACACACACACATACACACACACACACACACACACACGCACACACACTCGCGCGCGCGCGCACATACACACACATGCCTGCCATTCATATTCATAATCTATTAGGTTTTATTATGTATGTATTTGGAGAAGTTGATTTTTTTTAATTACATAATGAATTTTATTACATTTATAGGTGTACAACAATCTCACAACCCAGTTTTATAGCATTTCCATCCCAAACCCTCAGTGCACCCCCCCCACCTGTCTCCTTTGGAAACCATGAGTTTTTCAAAGTCTGTGAATCAGTTCCTGTTTTGCAAAGAAGTTCCCTGTGTCCTTTTTTTAGATTCCACATGTAAAGGACAACATTTGATGTCGGTGGCACATTGTCTGACTGACCTCACTGAGCATGATAATTTCTAGGTCCATCCATGTTGCTGCAAATGCTGGATTTTCACGTATTTCTTGAAGTTTGGAAAATATAAAAAAGTTAAGCTTCTGGCCATAAACAACTTGAAGCTCATTTTATGTATTAGACGAGAGGCGGCACATGGCTATATTTAAGGGAACGAACATGGTGGAGGGGGGCCAAGTAGAGCAAAGAGTTGAGTTGAAGAGATGGAGGTGAGAGTTGAGGAGGCAGAGGCAGCTGGAACCCGTGGGCAGAGCACCAGAGATGAGGGAAGTGCACCGAGGAAGAAGTTCAGCTTGGAAGTTTTAAACAGAAGTGTCTCCGCCATGATTATCCAGAGCACTGAGCCGAGATTTCAGGGACATACACCTTGTCATAGATCAGAGATATTCCCAGAGTGAAGGCTTTTTTTCTTCAGTTCTTCTTACCATTTCCTCTACTTGTAGAGTCTTGTGGGTAGATGCTGTGTGTCCAAAGACACTGCAGGCAACCAGTGAGCCAAATGTTGTACAGTTGCCTCGCATTGGTCACCACCTGCGATCACGTGGTCCTGGCGTGCTCCGTCTTCCCTCTCCACTCAGTCAACTCTACCTCTTAGCTCTGTTCCTTGGAGCACCCCGCTTCCGGCGCCACATTCTGCATTAATCGGGATTCTGATGTGAAAGCACTAGGAGCTGGCTCTTCTATGGCTTATATGTGGAATCTTAAAAAAGAAGAAAAAAGAGGAGTTCCCATGGTGGCTCAGCGGAAACGAATGCAACTAGGCAGGTCCGATCCCTGGCCTCGCTCAGTGGGTTAAGGATCCAGCTTTACCGTGAGCTGTGGTGTAGGCCGGCAGCTGTAGCTCTGATTGGACCCCTGGCCTGGGCACCTCCATATGCTTCAGGCGCGGCCCTAAAAAAAAGACAAAAAAAGAAAAAAGATACAAATGAATTCATTTCCAAAACAGAAAGAGACAAGAGACTCACAGATATAGAAATCAAACTTACGGTTACCAAAAAGGAAAGAGGGGGAGGGACAAATCAGGAGCTAGGAATTAACATATACATACCACTATATAGAAAATAGTATATAAAATACTATATATAAAATATAAAAACTACTATATATGAATGAACTACTATATGAATGAACTACTATATATAAAATATACTGTATATACATACATATATACAAATATATATATACTATATATATATACATATATAGAGAGAGAGAGAGAGAATATATACACCGGGAACTACACTCTATTTTGTAATAACATATAAGGGAAAAGAATCTGAAAAAATATATATATATAAAGTATATATATCCAAAAAGTATACATACATATGTATAACTGAATCACTGTGCTACACACCTGAAACTAACTCGATATTGTACGTCAGCTATACTCCAATGAAAAAATAAATTAGGAGTTCTCCGTGGCTCAGCAGATTCAGGATCCAGCATTATCACTGCAGCTGCTTGGGTCGCTGCTACGGCAAGGGTTCAATCCCTAACCTAAGAGCTTCCATATGCCACAGGTGTGGCCATAAATAAATAAATAAATAAATTTTTAAAAAAATTAAAATGCATCAGGCTTATAAAAAAGAACGAAATAATGCCATTTGCAGCCACACGGATTTGCCTAGAGATTATCATACTAAGAAAAGTCAGTCAGAGAAAGACAAATATCATACGATATCACTCATATGTGGAATCTAATTTAAAATGATACCAAGGAACTTATTTATAAAACAGAAAGAAACTTGCAGGCTTTAAAATCAAGCTTATGACTACCAAAGGGGAAACTATGGATAAATTAGGAGGATGGGAATAACATATACACACTACTAGATATAAAATAGATGACAAGGAAAATCTCAATGTTCTATATTAATCTATATGGGAAAAAGAATAGATATATACATGTATGTATAACAGAGTCACTTTGCTGTACACCTGCAACTAGTACAGCATTGAAAATCATTTACATTCCAATAAAAATTTTGAAAATTAGATGAGGCTTAAACATAATAGCTAAAACTATATAACAGACTTTAAGAAGAAAACATAGGTGTAAATGATCTTGCGTTGGGCAATGGTTTATTGGATATGACCAAAAGCATATGTGACAAAAGAGAAAAAAATAAATAAATTGAGCTTAAATTTTTTTAAAAAGTCATTTAGCAAAAGGACATTCGGTAAATCATGAAACCACTGAAGAAGAAGGGGCTCGAAGAAGTAGACTCAAGCAATGAGGCCAGAAACAATGAATTATTTTTTTTTTAATTTTTTTATTTTTGTCTTTTTGCCTTATCTAGGGCCGCACCCGCGTCATGTAGGGCCGAACCCCTACCGGTTCCCAAGCTAGGGGTCTAACAGGAGCTGTAGCTGCTGGCCTTCGCCACAGCCACAGCCACGCGGGATCCGAGCCGTGTCTGCGACCTACACCACAGCTCACGGCAACGCCGGATCCTTAACCCACTGAGCAAGGCCAGGGATCGAACCTGCAACCTCATGGTTCTTAGTTGGATTCGTTAACCACTGAGCCACGAAGGGACCTCCCAGAAACAATGAATTAAATCATGCCACAGAGCTTCTGGTGGCAGTCCTACTGCTGTCACCACTAAGCACCAGGGTCCCAAACCGTTGGCAATGGATTCCAGACACTGCCGCTAATATTCCTGCTACTGCTGCCCCTGCCTCTTGGTCTGGCTGCAACCACCACCATTAGAGGTGGTGCCCCAATTCTTTAGGATCCTAATGCCAGGTTCAAAGACCTGAAAGGGGGTCTCTGATTGGTTGAACCTAGGTCATGTGCCATGTCTTACCTGCAATGCTGGGATATATGACGTTTTCATCTTCTCTAGTGGGCTGTGGGCTCTGCCTCTTACACCAAGAGTTATGAGGCCAGGAATTCCCCAAGCATGGCGAGAGGTTCAGGTGCTGGGTGATACTGCAAGATGAAAAATATCCACTTCACAATTATAACTTCCATCGCTATGCAGCACATAGTAGGCAATTGATGAATATTTGTTGGTAGGGTCCTTGAAAAGCACAGAAGACTGAAAGTGACTGACATGAGTCTACAGAAGGTAGACAGATGAATGGAAAGGGCCATGAATAGTATCATTCCCCAAAACAAGACACAAGAGAGCAGGTGGGTCAGTGATCCAGACATGGCAGCGTGTGCAGGTGCAGTGCTCATGACTGCGCAAGGCAACTGAGGCTGGAAGATCCAGGGTACCGGTGTAGGAATAAAATGGACCCTTTCTGTACAACATAGCGGTGGGGGTTGGGGAGGGGGTTCACTGGTCTAGGATGGAGCCCTGAGAGGGCTGGTTCTTGACCCTTTTGCATCTGAGAACAAAAGTCCGAATTAGTGGTGCATGGGCTTGAGGGTGTCTTGTTACAGGTGGGGCCCGCTCACCGGTCCCTGGGGCCCTGTAGCTACATCTGAGGATGTGTCAAGAACTGCAGTGGTGAGCAGCGAGGCAGGTTAGGGCACCGGCTCTGTGCCTGAGTGAAGCTTCTTCCCCGTGGTGCAGGTCAGTTATTAGAGCCAACAGAGCACGGAAATGAAGGCTGAAGTTCATGACAATTAGACACTGCTGGTTGACCTGGGACCTCCCAGTCTGAGGCAGCTGAGCTGTGATGATGCCTGGGCTGGAAGCCACCCAGGCTTTCCAACGTGAATTTTCTGGTTTGCCAGCAGGTGGACCTGCTGGAGGCGATTCAGAAGTTCGGAAACCACTGGTCCAAAAGTAGCTTAAAGAATAAATTGGGATGTCATCCACATATAAAGCATAGTGAAGACCTGAGAGCTGGAGAGCCAATGCTGTCGATCCCGGTCTGGGTCTGATGGCCTGAGAACTAGGAGATGGAGGGGAAACTCGCCCTTCCTCTGCCTTTCCGTCCTCTTCAGGCACTGGCTGGGTTGGATGGGGCCCACCCACACTGAGGGGTGAGCTGTGCTTTGCTCAGTCCGTCTGTTCAAATGCTCACCTCTCCTGGAAGCATTCTTGTGGACACACGCACAAATCACGCCTAGCCAGTTCTCTGGGCATCACGTTGCCCGGCCAAGTTCATATAGTAAATGAACCATCACACTCATTTTGCAAAGGTGACACTGGAAGACCACTCAGGTGTTGTTGGAACTAATAACTGTCTTCCCTGGGCCTCCCGCTTGCAGACAGCAAGTCACGGGACTTCTCAGCCTCCAGAACCACGAGATAGAAAGTTCCATTGTTTAAGTCACCCAGCCACTGGTCTGGGAATGGACGAAGACAATGAGTATAATACTGGAACCTAATCTGCGTGCTATCGTCAGCCTTAAGCAAGCTAATGTGCAGTATGTTACTGTCACGCTTTTTATATAGCTATAAAATATGGATTTCCTGTGTGACTCATGATATAAAATGTTAACATGGCTACTGCCAGGATATCAGTTGGAGCCCAACCAGGAGGGAAACAGAAAAGACTTATTAATTTCCATCAGAAAAATTTGCTGTAAAGAATTATTAACTCTTTCTAGAAAATTCTCAGAGGGAATAAAAGAGGACTTTAAAGACTATCCCAGGACTGAGGGAGAGTACCCAAGGAAGGAAATCTAGTACCCTAGATTTCCAATACCTTCTCTAGGAAGCTGCTCAGGCAGAGGTGGGGAACATTCTGGAAAGCCAGCTAGGGCCTCTTCAGAACTTGACAGGACGCTGCTGAATTCTCCTAGAAACTGGGTGTGAACTTCCCACCAAACTCACACGGAATTCCCCCAGGCAGGGAGCAGGTGCTGCTGGGCTTGCCTCTAGGAAGGCGGATGGGGTAACCGGAGGAAGGGCGGCTGCTGAAACTCACCAGGCCAGGGCGCTGGGAGCAGGAAGAAGCAAAGCACCCCGGAACCAGGAAGAGAAGCTCTTTGGTCCTCCGCGGTCCCTCCAATGCCCTGTATGGGAAAAGCTGGAGATTACAGCAGCTGGCCGGGGGGAATATTCCAGGATCCCAAGCAGGGACAGAAGGTTGGATTGGGGTCTGAGAGGCAATCCGCTGATAATGGGCACAAGCGAATGTGACAGCTGAGAGTGGAGGCTCTGACACTTGCTGCAGGTGCGATCCAGCGTGCTGGGGTTGTTGTCACGCTGAACTGAGATCGCGAATGTTGATCGGTGTCCATCTCTGTGCACTGTGGCATGGCTGGCGCTCTATTCTAACTCACTGAGATGACAATGAAGGGCCCCAGCCACTCTGTGTCATTAAGACTGTCGCCGGAGGAGCTTTGCCGGGACATGCAGGATCAGTGGGATTGAGAGGGCTCCTGATTGGTGTCTTCATTCAGGCCCTTTACCCCGGTGTCCTGGCCAAGGGGAGTTCCACGTGTTTTTGCGTAAAGGACGCTGACCCCTGGTGTAGCGATGGAGGGCCCGGTGAGCCGCTGCCGTAGCTTGGGGGTTTTATATGGAGCGAGATAAAACTAGCCATGGTTATCTTCTTATTGAAGTATAGATCCATTTAGAAGTGCTCCTTGCAGAGTTCCCATCGTGGCACCAGCAGAGGTTGAGGAGAAAGCTGAGCCAGGCCTCTGTCCATTCCGGGGTAGCGACCCCTCAACTGGCAGCACCAGGTGAGTAAAGCACAGGCTAGGGTGGCCTGCCAGCGGGGTCCTTGGGCCTGAGCTGACTGTAAGGGCCCCTCCTGTGCGGAGGCGGGGTTCCAGATTAGCCGGAGGGAAAGAGCCTGGAACCAGCCCATGAATGGGGGGGAGGGTGGAAGGTGCTGGCCTTCCATGCCTGGGGTGAGGCGAACTTGGCCGTGGCCCCAGGCCTGAGTGCTGAGAGCAGGCCAAGCCACCACCGCAGTTCCACGTGCTTGCCCTGACCAGCCGAGGGCCGCCTCTGAGCCACACTGGAGGCCGTGCGGTGCGGAGAATCGGCGCTCAGGGGCCTGGACCCCAAGCTGGCCTCTCACAGAAACTGTACCCGCCTGAAGCTCACGCCC
This sequence comes from Catagonus wagneri, assembly GCA_004024745.2. Taxonomy (NCBI): domain Eukaryota; kingdom Metazoa; phylum Chordata; class Mammalia; order Artiodactyla; family Tayassuidae; genus Catagonus; species Catagonus wagneri. The sequence goes on from PVHT021183599.1 coordinate 1,442,350, forward strand.
AGCCCGGGCCCCGTGGGTGAGAAGCCCCTCTCTTCCCCACGGTCAGAGGCAGCAGGGAGGTGAGCCGCTTGTCCAGAGACTCAGCCTCCCAGCCACCCCGGGGCGGCCCCCAAAGGGGCAAAGTGGAGGAGCTCTTGTTCTGTTTTCTAGAAGAGTCGATAATTAGGTCTGGGCTGCGAAGTGAACACTCTATTTTGTTCCCGGCATAGTGGGCCACCCAGGGCCATTTGATACTGAGAACATGGCCCTGGGGACATCTAGGGGCACTGCTGTCCCCCAAGATGCCACCACTACAGATACTAGAACTCAGTCCAAAGGCAGAGCTGGGGAACCCCAAGGACCTTGCGACCCAGTCCCAGCCCCCCACTCCCTAGAAGAGCAACACCCCCGACGTCACGGGCACGTCCCCCTTTCCCGGGTCACAGTGCCATCTTGAATAGGCAGGTGTCGCGATCACACACTCCATCTCCATCTCCACTCAGCTTCCAATCCCAGCCCTTGAAGCATATCCCCACTCTGGAGAGTTCTCTTCCCAGGCTCTCACGTTCACATCCAGGCATCCCGTGCCAGCCGAGCTCCCGGTCCGGGGCCAGAGCAGAAAGCTGCAGTCGCATAGACCTGGATTAGCCACGCAGGGTCACCGTAAGAGTAATGGGTCTACCACTTGTAGAAATTAGCGTCTCTCCGGACCAGTCCAGAAATGTGTCGCAAGTCCAGCCTCAGGCTCGGCTAGGGAGGTGATTGTGGTGGCTAAGAGTGTGGCTGTGAGCAGGGCTGCCTGGGTTCGGATCCTGACTCTGTCCCTCATTAGCTGGGCGATGCTGAGCCGATTAACCTCTCTTCGCTTCCGTTTTCAACAAAACAGGGATGATAACTTACCTATGTCAGGAAGATCCCCGGCGACACGCTCCCACCTCGGAGCAGGGCAGGGCATGCCCATGGTGGTGCCCGGTGCCACCATTCATTGGCCATCCATTCATTCAGCAACAGCTGCTAAGCTCGGCGATTTTCTAGTAACTTAAGATACCGCTGTGGACACAAGAGATGGGAATCTCTGCCCTCATTAAGCTCATCTCTAGCCCAGAGAGGCAGGCAGTGGGCTAGATAAAACCTACAATATGTCAGACGGCAGGAATTACTATGGAGGAAAAAGAGCAGAGAAGGGGAGGCTCAGGAAGTTGTTTTAATAGGATCATTGGGAAAGACCCAACCGAGGTGACACTTGAGTGACACCCTAAAGGAACTGCAAGAGGGGACCCTGAGATTGTCCACGGCAAGAGCGTTCAATGCAAAGGGAGCAGCCCGTGCAAAAACCCTATGAAGGAACAGCACGGAGCCAGGGCGCTGGAACAGCGTTGAACACAGATCACGTACAGGCCTTGGGAGGGCTTTGGGGTTTTAATCAAAGTGTGATGGGGAGACATGGGGAGTTGCTGAGTCCAGCAGCGATGTGATCTGGGTTAAGTTTCAACAGGGTCTCTAGCTTCTATGTTGAGAATAGACCAAAGGGAGTATTTTCGTTAAATGGGTGTCTTAGTCTATTCACACTGCTCTAATACCGTAGGCCGGGGGCTCATACACAGCAGAAACTTACTTCTTAGTTCTGGAGGCTGGGAGTCTGAGATCAGGCTGCTGGCAGATTTGATGTCTGGGCAGGCCCAAGTGGAGATGCTGAGTGCCCAGTTAAGATATGAGACTCCGGACTAGGATGAAGATAGAAATTCATGAGTTGATGGAATATTAATTGTATTTAAAGTCATGAGACTAGGTGAGAACAGCAAGGTACGAGTAGACATAGAAAAAAGTTCATGTTGTGCGCTCTGGGTCACTGTAACGTTACAACATGGAAATGATGAGAAGCAGAGGAAACTGAGAAACGGCCAATAGGAGAAAAGGCAGCAGAGTGTGACATTCTGGCAACCTCCCCACAGCCAGACACACACACACACACACACACACACACACATTATATATATATATATATTTGGCCCCCTCCTCTGAACCAGCAGTAGCCAGCACCCACCTCCAAGGTCCGAGTCCCAACCTCACGGGCACCAGCCATCTGCACCATGTGCCCAGAAGTCCCGGCCCAAGTTCACAGGGCCCCTCTTGTAAGTTTCAGATTGTTCCCCGATCCCTCTGCAGGGGTGGGAGCCGCTTCTCACAGTCACTTCCATGATGCCCCAGTGTCCCTTTTTAGCCTTTTGGTTTCCCACTTCACAACTTTATCCTAGATCACAGTTCTCTGTTCAAATGTCTGGCATGGTTTTGTCTCCCGAACAGATCCTGGCTGAGACAAAACCATTTGGAGAGCGACCATCTGGTCCGAGAAGTTCAAGGAAAGGAAACACTACAGCATTGGAAGAAGCAAGTGTTAGAGGGAGGGACAGCGAGCCAGGAACTCCGGTTTCCAAGTAGTAAAGGAGAGAACGATCCAGAAGTCCTGGGACCTGGATGGTGCTTTGTTTGGGTGGTGCTGCCGTGCGAGGTGATCTGGGTGAGGGCTGTTGCTGGTCGTGTGTGGCAGAAAGTCTGAGGAGGGTTGCCAGCGTGCTATTCCTCATTCCTGGAGGAAGCTCACAAACGCCGGGGACACAGGAACGCTGCCCTCCGTGGCTCTGTGTCCACTCCCAGCCTGTGCTCGCGTCGGGCAGGGGGGTGGCTACGAAAGGGCAGAGATGTGCGGGAACTGCACCGCCTTCCTCGCTCCTACCCCGCTGTCCCCTGTGATGGGGGCAATGTGGCACCGGGGCTGCTGGGTCTCCTTGTCTGGCCCAAGAGCCACCCCCCCCAGGACAAGGACTTTGACTTGTCATCACAGCGTCACAGGCATGCCTGCAACAGGTGCACCCAGGAGGTCCTCCTCTGGCTTTCAAGCCTGCACGGGCACCAGAGGGGGCGGCAGCCAGGCGGCAGCCTCGCGGAGCCCCGACGCCACGGAGCTCTCCGTCGGGAGGATGGCTCAGGTCCCCTCGGAAGTCCATCAACACCCTGCAGGACTCTGCCTGCTAAACGTTTTCTGGCCACAGAAAAATATGCCCCCGCCCGATCAGGCAGCCCAAGGGTTCTTGAGGAGGGAATCCGGGGCTCAGGGAAGAGAAGACGTGGCTGTCATCATCTTCCAAGCCGGATTTCATCAGTGCTGCAGACAGCTCCGTCTGCAGCCCCTTTTCAGCGCCCAGCCTCCCCACAGCCCCTAGCGGCCCCGCTGTTGGTTTTGATTTGCGGACAGGTGGTTTGAGAGTGTGTAGGTTGCGGTGTCATGGCTAGAGCTGCATTAGCCACCACCTTTATCTTGAACGTGGTCCCTGCATCTCAGAGACAGCAATGGCATCTTTTCCAACTCCAGCCAGAGAAAATTCTCGGCTTTTAGGGGTTCATGGGGTGGAGTTCCCGTTGTGGCTCGGTGAGTAAAGAACTCGATATAGTGTCTGTGCCGATGCAGGTTCAATCCCTAGCCTTACTCAGTGGGTTAAGGATCCGGCGTTGCCCCAAGCTGTGGCATAGGTCACAGGTGCAGCTCAGATCCTGCGTGGCTGTGGCTGTGGCTGTGGCTGTGGCATAGGCTGTGGCGCAGGCTGGCAGCTGCAGCTCTGATTCGACCGCTAGCCTGGGAACTTCTGTATGCTGCAGGGGCAGCCCTAACAAGGGAATAAAAGGAGTTCATGGGAGTTAGGAGTTCCCCTGGTGGCTGAGCGGTTAGGGATCCAGCATTGTCACTGCTGTGGGACAGGTTCGATCCCTGGCCCAGGAACTTCTGCATGCTGTGGGCTCAACAAGCCAAAAATAAAAGAGGAGTTCCCCTTGTGGCTTAGCGGTAATGAACCCGACTAATACCCATGAGGGCGCAAGTTTGATCCCTGGTCCCAGTCAGTGGATCAGGCATCTGGCATGGCTATGAGCTGTGGTGTAGGTCAAAGATACAGCTCTCATTCCACATGGCTGTGGCTGTGACTATGGCTGTGGTGCAGGTCGACAGCTTTAGCTCCGATTCGACCCTTAGCCTGGGAACTTCTATATGCCACAGGTGCAGCCTTAAAAAGCAAAATAAATTAATTAAATAAAAATAAGAGTTCATGAGAGTAGATTGGACCCCCATGGCTAATCCAGGCTACTCTCCCTGGAGGTTAAAGTCAGAGCCTTAATCATGTCTGTCAGGTCCCTTTGCCAGCCCAGATAACAGGGTTGGGGGACTCGGGCGTGGACATCTCCAGAGAGGGAGCAGGCATTATTGAGCCCACACGTGGCCCACAAGGCCCTGCAAGTGACCTGAGCTGCTCCACTCCAGTATGGGAGTTTCAGGCCCAGGACACATGTCACCCAGGACTCTGCTCGAATGTCCTGGCCTCAGGAGGCGCCTGCCCTGACCCTCCCAGCCCCGTCTCCGGGACGGCGCCCCGGTCTTGAACTTTCTAGTGCTTGTCACACTTTTTCATATCACCGCGTTGTGCGTTTGCTGCTCGGCCACCTGGAGACCGCGGGCCTCCTGAGGGTGGGGACCTCGTCCCTCTCGGTCACCTCGGGATTCCCAGCCCCCAGCGCGGTGCCCGACACAAAGAAGGCGGCCCTGTGGGTGTCGGATCATTAGAAGGAGGAGGTCTGGTGTGGGTGGATCTGCCTGCATAGTCTAAGGTGGCCCCGGGCCGGAGAGCCAACTGGGGTGGGGGCCACCTGTGAGTCTGCTGCATGGGCCGTGAGACAGAGGACAGAGCTTGAGCCTAAGCGGGCGCTGAGGACAACGTGCCGGGGTCCTCCAGTGTGACCGCGGTCCGCCGAGCCACTCCGTTTCCTCCCACTCACCCTGTGCAGTCACACAGACCTGGCCTTGAATTCAGACTTGGCCACTCCTTTGCTGCCTGTCGTTCTGCAGTCACGTGACCTCCCTCCGCCTCGGCCTCCTTGTGTATAAATCGGAGCAAAGTGGGCGTTCCTGTCATGGCTCAGCGGTTAAGGAGTCAGACTAGTATCCATAGGATGCAGGTTCGATCCCTGGCCTTGCTCAGTGGGTTAAGGATCCGGCGTGGCTGTGAGCTGTGGCGTAGGCGGCAGCTGCAGCTCCGATTCAACCCCTAGCCTGGGAATTTCCATATGCCGCAGGTGTGGCCCTAAAAAGACAATAAAAACAAATAGAAAATAAACCAGAGTAAATGGTACCCTCATCATAGGGCTGCTGTGGGAATTAAATGAGTGAATGTTTATGAAGAACTTAGCACCATGTTGGTGGATCTTTAGTAAGAACTTGCCATCAGCACCTCCATCATTCCTGACACTGCTGTTTACCGCCACTACTGGTGTGAAGCTTCTGGCTTCCTTTCTCCCGGAGCCACGCTGAGTCTCCCGGCCTCCTCTCCCACCAGCACCCTCGGTGCTCCCAACCCACTGGCCCCTGGATGCAGCCAACCTCCCGCCTGCCGCTCACGCAGCCGGAAAGTGGAGGGTTTCCTGCCACCTGGGTCACAGCAGAGAGTAAAATTTCTAGGAGTTCCCATCGTGGCTCAGTGGAAACGAATCTGACGAGTATCCATGAGGCTGCAGGTTCAATCCCTGACCTCGCTCGGTGGGTTAAGGATCCAGCGTTGCTGGGAGCTGTGGTGTAGGTCACAGATGCAGTTCAAATCTGGCGTGGCTGTGGCTGCAGTGTAGGCCGGCTGTTATAGTTCTGATTGGACCCCTAGCCTGGGAACCTCCATATGCTGCAGGTGCAGCCCTAAAAAGAAAAAAAAGAAAAAAAAAAGATTTCTTAATCTCCATCCCCCCCAAATTAAGGCCTAAATGGGAGAAGTCCCATCATGCCTTGAGGCCGTCCTCTCCATCGGTCAGGGCCCCTCCCCTGGGCTCTGGATCCCATGACCTCCACCTGGGAGAGGTCCGAGCCCAGACATCCTCAGCCGTAAACCTGGGCTGATGATAACACGTGCCGACCTCAGAGGCCTGGGGTGAGGACGAAGTGAGATAACGCGTGAGCGGCTGCCCGGTGGTGAGCCTCTTCACAGGCGCACACGACGACCTTGACTCCACATACCACTCCAAAGACAAGACTGGGCGCCTTTTCTCCACTTCAGCTCCCCCCCTTCCTGCCCCACATCCCTCCAGTCTGGCCGACAAAGCCATCGCCCCACCAACACTAGTCTTTCTCTGCAGGGCCTTCGCGCGTTAAGTGTTTCTCTCCCAGGCCTCTCCTCTTACTATTTGATATCCTCTCCTCGGGTGATTTCATAAACAAACGGTTCAGCTCAGGGGCAGAGCTCAAGAAATAGTGTCTGGCTTCAGATCTGAGGAGAATGGTGAGCTTTTAAATGGGCCTGCCGTCGGGTCACGTGGTTACAAGATGGCGGCTTGGGAAGAAGTTGGGGAGTGGAGTCGTGCAAAGGGCCTGCTCCCCCGACAGTGCTAGCTACACGGGGAGCCCAGACTGGACACACGCTGTTGCACCAGGGCCTTCTGCCTCGGGAGCCTTGGCTTGTGGAAGGTGCTCTTAAGGACATGCGGTATAGGCCTGTTGTGAGCAAATCGGGGCCCATGGAAGAAAACCGAGTCGGTGCAGAAGCAAGGAGTAAGCTACAGGCAGAGAGTAACTTCTCTCATCGGAAACGAGCTCTGAAACCCATTCTTGAGTCTCCAGCAAGGTCAATGGAGGCAGCTGTGCAGAGTGGTGAGCGGGGTGAAACCAGTTTGCCCAGTCTCCCACTCCCACTGTGTCTTGCTGGTCCTCAGGGCCTGGGACTGGGGACCGTGCGATGACCCGGGTGGTGTTGGAGGTGGGGCTGAGTACCTTTGGTGAGAGCCAGCCTTCTTGTAACGGACCGATGGCCTGGGGACAACTGCAGGCTGACTGCCCACATTCGGTGGCTGGGAAGCACGCGATGCGATCGTTTGGCCTGTGCCGCGCAAAAACCCTAAGGTGTCTCCGAGGACTCTGCCCTCCCGCGCCACTTGGCGTCTGGGCTGGCGACGGAGGCCCTGAGTCCCACTCAGTGGCCTGGGAGATAGCTGACTCCTGTCTTGAGTGTGGCATTTTGTCTCTGGGAAAGGGACAGGCTGGTAACTACAGGGAAACCAAGCAGTGTCCCACCCACGACGTAGGAGCGTGCCCCTGGCTCCACATACTCAAGACTATTGAAGGTGTAAGTCGATGTACAGCCTTGTGTTAATTTCTGCTGGACATCAAAGCGATTCAGTTATACATAAATATATTCTTTTTTATTCGTTTCCCTGATGGCTTATCACAGGATATTGAATACATTGCCCTGTGCCCTATTGTAGGACCTTGTCAATTATCCGTTCTATACATACTCGTTTGCCTCTGCTAACCCCAAATTCCCAGTCCATCCCACTCCGTCCCCCTTCCCCTCGGCAACCACAAGTCTGTTCTCTGTGTCTGTGAGGCTGTTTCACAGAGAAGTTCACTTGTGTTGCATTTTAGACCCCACATGTGAGTGATGTGCTGTGTGTCTTCCTCTTTCTGACTTACTTCCCTTAGGATGACCATTTCTAGTTCCATCCATGTTGCTTAGGTTTTTTAATTTGCGTTTTTCTGATGATTAGTCAAGATGAGTCCATTTCATATATGTATTGGCCTTCTGATGTCGTCTTTGTGAAGTATCTCCTCAAAAGCCTTCTCCTCAGTGTTCTTGTCTTTCTCTCATTACATGCGGACCTTAATTCCACTTTTTTTTTAACATGGCTCCTTTATCACATCCATGTATTTCAAGTATCCCCCACTCTGTGGCGTGCCCTTTCAACTGTATTTTCCCTTTATGACATCTTTTAATTAACAGAAATTGTGGATTTTAATGTCCATTTTGGTGATTTTTTTTCCCACTGGAGTTAGCGTCTCTTGTGTCCCAGCTAAAAATCTCTATCTACCCTAAAGTCTTGCAGATATTATTTTATCTTCTATAAGAAGTATTGATTTACCTTTCACTTTTGGATATTAATACACCTGGAATCAATTTTTGCATATGGCGTGAGATGGCGTCCAAATACATTTTTCCCCATGTGGATATCCAGATGGCCAGTTTCCAAAAAGGCCATCCTTTCTCCACTGAACTTCAATATCGTCTTTGACATAAATCAAGTGACATGTGTTGGGTCAATTTGTAGACTCTATTCCACTGATCAGTTTTTTTTTTCCCATATCCCTATGCCAATAACACATCAACATAATTACTGTGGCTTTACAGATCTTGATATATGGTGATGTAACTACCTTTGGCTTTGTTGTTCTTCGGGATTATCTTAGCTATGCTCAGCCCTTTGCATTTCCATATAAATTTGATAATCAGATTGTCAATTCACATACACACACACACACACACACACACACACCCTACTGTGATTTTTATTGGCATCACATTGGGTGTGAAGATCAGTTTGGGGAGAATTACCACCTTAACAGTATTGAACTTTCCAATCCATGAACGTGATATATATCTCTGTTTCTCTGGATTGTCTTTAATTCATCAGCAATGTTCTGTCATATTCAGGGTAGCAATCTTGCACATCTTCTGCGATATTAAATCCTGTGTAATTGATGGGTTTCTGATGCTGCTATAAATGGTATCATTAAAATTTTTTTCTATTTGGCGCTAGTCTATAAAACGACTCTGCTCATTAATTCTAATAGTCTATCGGCAGATTATAAAAATTATGTCTGCCCTAGGTTTTAAATTCAAGCATTACTAGACACTGCATCACTCCTGGAGTCTCTCTGACCTATCATACCCCGGGCCGCTCTATGAGAAGTCCTTTTTGGGTGGAGCCTGAGGGCTCATGAGTCCTGTCCCTGGGTTTCTTAGGTCAGGAGCCTGAGATCTTTAACTAAATGAAATTTCGAAATAAGTAAAACCTTTAGTAAGTGTGTATTTCTTGTCAAGTACTGCTCTAAGGGACTACCGTTCTTTGTCCTTTGCGGGTATCAACCAATTTAATTTCCTTAACAGCCCTATGAAGTAGGTCCTAGCATAATCTCATTGAACAGACAGGGACACAGAGAAGGCAAATTTTCCCAAGGTCAGCCAACACGTCAGCAGCTAAGCGCTTCACCACCATGACACCGCTGGGCCATTCCCAGTCTACAGAAGCAAATCCTTCTGCCTGGCTCTCTCCACCTCCTCATCCTGAACCCTGGCTTTCCCTCAAGTTACCAGTCCACCTGCAGTTGACTGGTACCCCTCACCCTGGCTACTTCTGGAAATTAAGGATGGAGGGAATCAGGGAAAGCTTCGTGGAGGTGAGCTGGGCTTTAAAGGTTGAGGAGGGCTTGAGCATGTAAAGACGAAGTGGGGAACAGTTTCAAAGACCTGGAGCAGAAACATAGAGGAACACGGAGGGTGGGTGGTTCTCAGTCTAGGACCGGTCTTGATGGGAACCAGAGTGTCGTCATCACCAATGTGAATTTTGCTTCTAGGGCTTTTGTTGGAATCACCACATATATATTGCCGTCGATAGCGGAGTCATTTGAAAATGCCCTCTTTTCATGGTTCAGTCACTGCAAAGGTCACATTCCTCCTGCAGTATTATTACAAACCAATTACTAATGAAAATATTTGAGCCTCCCTCCATCACTGTAATTTGGTCTGGTCTCACAACCTCCCGTAGATCAGCCACAGAACAACACAATGCCTGTAAGCATATCAGTGTGTTCAGAAAAAGGAAGTTTTTCATTTCTTCGCTTGGAATCAAGGACCTTCCAGAGAATGGCTGCACCTAGGGCCGCGGTGCTCAGAGGACAGGAAAGATCAAGAACTACTATCTTAAGAAGCAGTGAAATGACCTCAAAAGCACAAGCAACAAAAGAAAAAAGAAATAAGCTGGACTTATCAAAATTACAACTTTTTGTGCATCAAAGACACTATCAAAGTGAAAAGACAGACCACAGATTGGGAGAAAATAATTGCAAATCATGGATCTGATAAGAGTCTAGTATCCAGAATATATAAAGAACCCTTACATCCCAACCATAAAAAGACAAAGCACCCCCATTAAAAATTCGGCAGGAGTTTCCGTTGTGGCTCAGTGGGTTAAGGACCCAGTGTCATCTCTGTGAGGATGTGGGTTTGATCCCTGCCCTCGCTCAGTGGGTTTAGGATCCTGTGTTGCCTCAAGCTGCAGCATACGTAGCAGATGCAGCTCTGATTCGACCCCTAACCTGGGAGCTTCCATATGCTATAGGTGTGGCCATAAAAAGAGAAAAAAAAAATGCAGGGGAGGGAAATAGATCTAAATAGACATTTTTCCAAAGAAGATACCCAAATGGCCAATAAGCACATGAAAACATACTCAACAGAATTGGTCATGAGGAAAAGGCAAAGTAAAACCACACTGAGATCCCGCTTCAAACCCATCATGAAGGCTATAATTTTAAAAAACTGAAAATAACAAGTGCTGATAAAGACGCAGAGAAATTGGAACCCCTGGACATTGCCAGTGGGGAAGTAAAATGGTGCAGCCACTGCGGAAAAGAATTTGGTAGCTCCTTAAAAAGTCAAACATGGAATGTTACCATACAACCCAGCAATTCCACTCCTAGTTATAGACCCATGAGAAATGAACATATGCCCACACAAAAACTTGTACATGAGATTTCATAGAATCGCTATTAATAATATTCCCTGTATGAAAACAATCCAGATATCCATCAATGCAGAAACCAAATGTGGTCTCCCCAAACGATGGAATATTACTCAGCCATTAAAAGGAACAAGGTACTGACACCTGCTACAACGGGGATGAACCTTGAAAACGTGATGTAGAAGAAACTAGACACAAAAGGCCAGATACTGTAGGTTCCATTTCTATGAAATATCCAGAACAAGCAACCATAGAGGTAGAAAGCAGATTAGTGGTTACCAATGGCTGGGGGTTGCGAGGAATGGGGGTGGGCGTTAAAGGGAACAGTTTCTTTTGGAGGCAAAAAAATGTCCTAAAATTGATTGTGATGGTAGCTGCACAGCTGTGAATATACCTGAAAAATAAGAGTGTACTGGATTGTACCTTTTTTTGGCCACACCCACAGCATGTTGAAGTTCCCAGGCGAGTGACTGAACCTGCACTACCAGTAGTGGAAACACCCGATCCTTTACCGCTAGGCCACCAGGGAACTCGCTGGATTGCGCTCTCTGAAAGCGAATTTTGTGGCACACGAATTGTACCTCAAAAGCTGTTATTTAACAGTGCAGCCAGGTGACAGTTCAGAGTCCCGAAGAGGTGGAATGCCTTCGCGGTCCTGAGGACATTTCTGCTTCCTACTTGTCTGCTCCCCTGGTTGGTCGCCACAGCCAACGATGGTGAAAAGTCCGCAATTACTGGTGGTATGGATAGCCCCAGATATTTGCTCTCAGCGTGTGTTGGTTTGGAAGTTTCTCATTCTTCGATTTATGACCCTCGTACCAGCAGCTCCAGCTACAAGGGCCTTCATAACATCCTAATTGCCGGGGCCAATTGCTCTTATTTTTTATATTAAAAATCCATTTGTAAATGCGTTTCAGCAGCTCCACCACCTCAGCCTCATTGCTAATTGAATCTCCCTCCCCGTCTGTTAGCGCTGCGGGGGGCCGGGCGGAGCAGGAGACGCCGGGCTAATCAGATCACTACTTGGTCTGCACATTAGGCTCAGCGGGAACTCAGGGGGGACACACCGGGTCAGACCCCGGGCGGATTACATCTTCCGCCAGCCTCTGCTCTCAGGACCAGCCAGGGACTCGGAAACAGATGCTGCGAGTGAGCGCGGACTGCAGCTGGAAGGGCCTGGTGGGGACCAGCCTGGGCCACCGTTAGGCAGGGCAGCTGTGACTGTGGGCTCTGCCAGGGTGTGATTTTGACGAGGAGGAGAATCTCCCAGCAGAAGAAACGCTGCTTCTCATCTGAGCTCTTCGCTCACCACGACTCAGACGCCCACCAGGCTTGGTAAAGCGCCTTAATCTCCATGGGCTTCACATTCCTCAACTGGGGGTTAAAAAATCCCTATCTACGGATCCCCCAGAATTTTGATGAGGGCCAAAGGAAATTAAAAAAAAAAAAAGCAACGCAGAGAATGTCTTACTTGTCCAGCACTGCTCGAAGGGAGGGCTGGTCTTAGCCTTTGGCATGGATTCGTTCCATTTCATCACCAGCCCTAGGAGGCAGGTACCACCATGATTTTATGGAACAGACAAGGCAACCTGGTTGCTGTCATCTAGTGGCCTCCTCCTGGTGTCCCTGGAGACACAACCTACAGGATCCTCGTCCCGCAAAGCCAGACCATCGCCTTGGGTGGCTTCAGTGTCCAGGAGGACAACCCGGCTGCCGTCGCTGTACCCACCAGTCCCAGTTGAGTCGGGGAAGCAGAGCCTCCACGGGCGTGATGGGAAACTGGCCCTCATCCTCTGAAATTCCTCACGCGGTCGTCACGTGATCCAGCTCCCCACCCCCCCGCCCCTTAAGCTGTTCTCACGGAGGTCCCCAGAGCACCCCACCCCCGTCATTGCTGCCACAAAGATTCACTGAGCTCTGCTCAGACAACTTCTCCCAGCCTATTCTTTGACTGCACCATGCATTTACCTTGCAGTCGAAGAACAGGCTGCGAGAAGTTGTCTGAGTCAGGGGGCACAGAAAAGGCGTCCTTCTGGCTGCAATGGTCACTTTGGGACGCTGCACTGGATAGAAATTACCGAGACGGGGAAGACAGAGAAAGGATTTCCAGCAAAGGGAACCATGTCCATGGAAGCCCTGAAGCATGAGAAACCAGGATCCACTGGGGCCCCCCTCACTCCTCAGCTCACTCCCAGCTGGTTTCCATCTAACCCTATCATGTCACCAAACAGTTCCTGTTAAGGTCACCAAGGTCCTCCTTTGTCACCAGATTCCTCGGTCAACTTTGATCTTTATCCCGCTTGACTTACGTACCATCGTTCTTGAAAACTCCCCCCCAGTTTTTGACTTCCAGTGTCCAGGGCTGGCCTGGTTTTTGGTAATTCAAGTCCCAGTGTGGGTGGGCTTGGTGGAAAGGAAGTGTGAACCAAGAAAGGCTCCAGAAGACCGAAACAGAGCCCTGAGGGACAGAGAATTTTGCACAGGAGGCTTGGAGTGGACGGGGGTCAGAGAAAAGCCAGGAGAGGTGGCATTCCAGAAGCCTGTGGAAGAGACCCTCTCAGAATAGGGGCCACAGTACAGGCCGTAGTCGTTCATGTGTTTGTGTGCCATGGGGCACCCCTAACTGCGCTGCTGTCCATACAAACAATTCAAGTCACCAAAATCAGCGAGCCGGCACCATCTCATCTGGCGGCCAACCGTTCTGGCTCCTGGCTTCCAGGCGGGAGGGCTGGGCTTTCCAGGCGGGAGGGCTGGGCTTCCAGGCGGAACCCCTAGAACAAAGGCGTGGCCCTGAGGCCCTGGGGTGGGTCCCACAGGCTGGAGTGCTGGAGCTTCTTGGGACATCTGATTGATCCCATGGGTGGAGGCAGAGCAGAGGCGTCAAGAACCTGGAGAGGCGCAAATAGGGGACCCCAGACCCAGGCAGGTCTCGGTCTTGGTGCAGGGCTCCCTGGAACTGATTGTGGGGCTTCCTTGGAGGAAGGCACTTCAAAGCCCGGGACCGCTGAGACCCAGGGTGGGTGCCGTTGCCTCCATTGAACCGTCCTCAAAGCTGCGACTCGGAAGAGGAAAGTCAGTTCTGTGACTCTGTGTACAGAAGGATTCCCAAGAATTGCTCAGGAAGGGACTGAGGGGACGAGCAAGCAGCTGAGACAGGGACAGGCACACCTCCGCCCCCACGGCCCCGCCTCCGAAGACGCCGAGAGTCAAGGACGGAGCGGCCTGCAGTGCGCAGGGCGGCCGCAGGGGGGCGGGCGCGGCCGCGCGGCCCCGCGGAGGGTCCCGGCGCTGCTGCCCCGCCCGCCCGCCCGGGGTCGCCGCGTTTGCGTTCCGAGCGCCGCAGGCACCGCGTGAATTTTTAAAGCCCCGACTCCGAGCGCGCGCTCCCGCCTCGGCGCTTCTCGACCGACCTCTGCGGAGCTGGCCCAGCGCAACGCGAGAAGGCGGCCTCTGGCTAAGCCGCAGTGCCTCGGGTTCGAGGTGGAGGGCCTTGGAGGTCACCTTGGCCCACCGTCTACTTCTGGGGACGCATCCAGAGGGGACGGGGTCCTTATACTCAAGCTCCAGGGTGGTGTACCCGGGACCGGAAACCTAGCGACCTGGGTACCGGCCGGTCCAGGACCCTTTGCAAAATTTTGGATGTCCCCGGCCTGTACAGTGGACTCAGGGTCCCCATTGCAGAGTTACCTATCCGGCGCTTTACCTGGCGTCGCGCTGCCATTCCCTCCAGAAACTGGCCAAGTACGCTGCTTCCTCCCCTCCAGAAAGGCTCCAGCCCGGGCTGCCTACCGATCCCTTCCCGAAACAGCTCCAGGCCTGGAGTCTGATACCCCCACTAGGTACCCAGGCCCTTGGCCCCAGATTCCCTCAGACCCTGAAGGGGTTTCGTGTTTACCCTCCTAATCCCCCAGCCTCCCCTGAGGATCTGCCTTTCTAAGAAAAGCCTGAAGGACTGCGTGTCTCTTGGTCTCGCTCTGTCTCTGTCTCTCTTGTAGAGTGCCTTTCAAACCTGCCCCGGAGGCGGGTTTCTCAATGCCGCCATCACCTGTCACCTGAATAACTGTATGCATTTCCAACACTTGCGACCTTACGGCCTCTTTGCAGCAAGAGAGATTGCATTAAAACACAAGCCAGGCCCCGTCCCTCCTCCACCGAGAACCCCGCACCAGCTCCCATCTCACACGCAGTGAGAGCCCGAGTCCTCCCCACCAGCTTCTGGGGCCACCCCCCTCCCCCGCGCCCCGCCGTGGCGCTCCAGGGGCTACCCCCCGCCCCGCCCCCTGCTATCTGAATCAGCCACACGGGCCTCTTTGCTGTTCCGCCAACCGGCCAGGCACATTCCTGCCTGGGGGCCGGTGCTCAGGCTGTCCCCTCTGCTGGAATGCGCTTTCCCTGATGCCGGCTTCATCCTTCCAGGCTGCCCACATGTCATTTTCTCATCGAGGCCTTCCCCGACCATCCCCCATCCCGTTTAACACTTATGACACCTCCCATCCTGGAGTTGAGTTGATTTCCAAGGCTGTGATCATTTCTGCTGTACAACGACGTGACGCAGTGATCCGTGTCCACACAGCCCATCTCTTCCAGAGTCTTTCCCCACGTAGATGATCACTGAACGTTGGATAGAGCTCCCTGTACTCAACAGCAGGTCCCCGTAGGCCAGCCATTCCCTAGACCTCAGCGTGGGTGTGCCAGTCCCAACCCCCAGTCCATTCCTCCCCACACCACCTTTCCCCTTCGGTCACCGTAAGTTTTTCAAAGTCTGTGAGTCTGTTCTGTCTGCAAATGAGTTCATTTGTGTCCTTTTTTTTTTTAAGATTCCACAAAGAAGTGCTATCATATGATGTTTGTCTTTCACTAACTTCACTTAGTATGATCATCTCTAGGTCCATCCATGTGCTGCAAAATGGCATTAGTTCATTCTTTTTTATGGCCGAGTAATATTCCATTGTATATGTACCTCATCTTCTTCATCTATTCCTCTGCTGACTACTCCCTTGTTTCCTCATTTATGATGCCTCCTGTATGTCTGTCTCTACCTGCGCTCCCGTAAACCTCGGAAGGCCAGGGATCTTTGCTTCACTGATGTATCCCAAGTGTGTCTAAACCAGTGTTGAGTGAATGAACATGTCCGCTGGGCGCAGTCCTTAGAAGCCCAAAGAGGCTGTATGCTTGTAAGGCCCTTATCTTGTGACTCTGGATGTCCCGGCGGAGTGTTTAGCTGGTTGGGGGAGGAGCAGACTCCAGAGGGACTCACAGCCAGCCCCACGGATGTTTTTAATCACAGGCTGCCTCCCATCATTGTCACGAATAGACGTGGATTCGCGGGGGAGTTGCGGGGGGTGGGGTGGGGGGGAAGCGGGTCAATGTTGACACGAGCATCCAAAAACATTTTGGGGATTAAAAGCTGCCATTTCACGAGCTGATCCCAGGGGTTCGCCACCCTTTTGCTAAAACTGTTTTTTTGTTGTCGTTTTCGTGAAAGTGGGTGCTGAGGTTTAAAAACAAAAAAGTGTAAAGCCCTTTAGAAACACAAACCCAGATTTCTTAGTCACAGTGGCCTGAACTGAAAACAGGATAATGATCCCACCAGAGGGACTTGCAGCCGATCTGACACCTCATCCAGTTACATGTGGGACACCGCGCCGGCAGGACAAGTTCAGTCTGAGTAGTGTCCAAGGGACACTTTCGAGAGCAATTGATCATCCGTGCGCAGCGCTTCGTCGGGAGCAGTTGTGCTCCTGGTTTTCCTCATTATGGTGATTTACTGTCTTCGGCGCTTATTCAAGACAGAGGCGTGAGCCCACTTGGGTATGTGTCCTGGGGGGACGGGGGAGGGCGGGAGGGAGGGCCAGACAAGGCGCTGGGGAGATGTCCCCTCTATAGTAGCGCTGTGGCTTCCTGCTGCCGCCACCCACAGACACCCTCATCCCTGAGAGCACCCCGCGGGCTGAACCTGATGGGTTGGGCCACTTGGGGAGCGTTGCTCACCAGTCCCCCTTCAACACACACACACACACACACACATATTTGGTCACACAATTACACATACATGAATTTATCCATGCACGCACCTGATCACTTGCATACTAACCCTGACCCTATAGATACACTCACACATTCACAAACACACTTGCACACTCATACCCACACACAGAAAATGACTCCAGGCTGGCACGTCTCAGTGTTTTCTGACTTGTAATCTCCTTTCGTGCTAACACTAATAACATTCCTAATAAGTAGACAGATTTAGACTTTTTCCATTTTAAGAAGTGACATGGACTCTTCATTTTTGTGTGTATCAGTTATGAAACACAAAGCATGATTTGTCAATGAATCTCTCTTAAACATCATTGAACGTGATTAGCTTGACGATCAAATGTATATTAATAAGATGGAGATTATATCCAATCATGTGTTACAGGAGCAAGTAGATGCACAACCTACTTTTGTGACCCAATGTTTGAGATTCTTTTAACTTGAAAAAAAATCAGTATTTTGGAGTTCCCCTGTGGCTCAGTGGGTTAAGGATCTGGCATTGTCACTGCTATGGCTCAAGTTCAATCTCTGGCCCTAGAACTTCTACATGCCGTGGGCATGGCCAAAATAAATAAGTCATAATTAAATAAAATCATTATTTTTTTGGCTGCACCCACAGCATGCAGAAGCTCCTCGTCCGGGGATCAAACCTGTACCACAGCAGTGAAAATGCCAGGTCCTTAACCTGCTGAACCACCGGGGAACTCCAAAAATCATAATTATTTTAAATTTACAGGTCTTGTGTCTAAATGATTAGCTAATAAATGACATTTAAGGCTGCTAGTTGTAAGGACTTTTCTCCAAAATAATTTGCTAGTCTTTATTCCAAATAAAGAAAAGGTTGAATGGGCTATAATTGCCGCTCTATTTTCTCTTTTTAACATTGTTTTTATTTTTTGGAAAGAATAGAAACTTCTTCATTGTTTTATAGAGATTTTGGTGAGATGTGTATGAGTCGCATATCTGGTGCAAATCATCGTGGAGTAAATTTGCAAAATTATTATCATTTCTTTCCTTATTAACTTGTATTTGAAAACCAGGTATTCCTTATGCCTGTGCCTTTAAGCAATGGCCCTCTACAGATATAAAATAAACAATACTTTATTTACATAAGAATAAAATCAATTTACAAGTATATAATGAATCAAAATGACCATGGGGGATAGTGGTATTTAGCTGAGCTATAAACTGATATTAATCATCTCTACTCTAAACCCCGCACATGTTCACTTAATACTCACTGAGATGCTTTCAAACTACTCTGGTTTGAAAGAGGAAAATGTTCACATAATTTTAATGAAGTAACCTTTCACTGAAATTGAACTAGGAGTCATGGTCATCTTCGAGTCTAGAAAGCCCGCAGGGCACCACGGCATTAAGTGAACCAGGCTGGGTAGCGGAGAGAGACATCAGAAAACCTGGCCTTGTGTCCGGACTCCGCTGTGTCCCTCACAGCCTTCGAGAGCCTCTGTCCTCAGAACTAAAATGGAAATAATAACAGACACTCCCCTCCCGCTTACCTTACATGCTTTGTGTAATTGGAACCCAAATGTGTCAGATCTGGAACCCTCAGAAACCCTGTGAACTTGGCTGAGGGTTTCTGAGTGGTGTCCCGAGCTAGCCCGGGTGCAACCATAGCACAGACCAAGAACTTGGGCGTAGGTACGGCCGGCGGGGATGACGAGCCATCTCGATCAGGAGACCAGAGCGTCCTAACTGCAGCCAGACTAGTTCACACCGAAGGGTGACTGCTATACACCTGAAACTAACACAACTTTGTAAATCAGCTGTACGTCAATTTAAAAATAATAAAAAAAAGAAAACCACCCATCAGTTACACAACAATATTACAAGGATTTTGAAATGAAAGAAAAATATCCGTAGCCCCTATTCGAACAGCATCATCTCCCTTTTCACCCTCCCCAAAAGCAGCCATATGTTTATATTATTATTACCATCAGATACAAAAGATTTTACATGCTGCTTTTTCTCCCACCCCCCTCCCCGCCAAACTGCATCATCGCTATTTCCATATTGCTACACTTTTGGCCATTGTCATCACCCCCTCAGCCAACAGGGCCTCACCCGAGCTGGTGTCCATAACCTCTCTGAGGTCACCTCCTCCCGCCGAGCCCTCTCCTCCAGGGATACCAGCCTCTTTGCCGCCCGGCCACCACTTTAAGCACCGCCTGCCTCAGGGCCTTTGCATGTGCTGTCCGCTCCCCCTGCAACACTCCTCCCCCACCTCCTCCACAACTGAATTGAAAACAGCACACTCTGTCCCCGGCTCAAGCTCGATCATTCTGGATAGCACGTGTCCCTTGTTTAATGTCACCCCATACTAGAATGTCAGCTCCAGGTAGGCAGGGCCTTGGACTCCTGTCATCCGCTGCTCTAGTCCCATCCCTAGCAGACTGCCTAGTTGTTGAACGAGCAAACCCAGGTCATCCAACGTCAAATGCCATATACAAGAAAAGAAAGCACCCACCTTTCTTTTTTGAATTTTATTGAAGTCGATTTACAGCGTTGTATTAATTTCTGCTCTGTGGCAACGTGATTCAGTTCTACATACGTAGTCCTTTCCGTTACGGCTTATCACAGGATGCTGAGTCTAGTTCCCTGTGCTGTCCTGGGCGGCCTTGCGGTTTACCCATCCTCTGTATAATTTTCATCTGCTAACCCCAAACTCCCCGTTGATCCTTCACCCCACCCACATGGCCCTCGGAAGCCATAAGTCTGTTTTCTAGGTCTGTGGGTCTGTTTTGCAGATAAGTTCATTTGTGTCATGTCTTAGATTCCACATGCAGGTGGTATCATGTGATGTTTGTCTTTCTCTTTCTGACTTGCTTCCCTTAGGATGAGAGTCTCTAGTTGCATCCATGTTGCTGCGAATGGCATTATTTCACCCTCTTTTATGGCTGAATAATACACATGTACCACATCTTTGTAATCCATTCATCTGTTGCTGGCCATTTAGTTCATTCCCATGTCTTGGCTTTTGTAAATAGTGCTGCTATAAACATAGGGGTGCGTGTATCTTTTCGAATTAGAATTAGATATAGCCCCAGAAGTGGGTTTGCTGGATCATAGGGAAGTTGTATTTTTAGTCATTAGAGAAACTTCCAAATTGTTTTCCATAATGGCTGCACTAATTCACATTCCCATCAACAGTGTAGGAGGCTTCCCTTTTCTCCACACCCCCTCCAGCATTTGTTTTTTGTGGGCTTATCAATGATGGCCATTCTGGCCGGTGTGAGGTGGTACCTCGTTGTAGTTTTGATTTGCGTTTCTCTGATAATCAGTGACGCTGAGCATTGTTCATGTACCTCTTGGCATTTGTATGTCTTCTTTGGAGAAATGCCTGTTGAGGTCTTCTGCCCATTTTTTGATTGAGTTGTTTTTTGTTGTTGAGTTGTATGAGCAGTTTATGTATTTTGGAAATTAAGCCCTTATCAGTCACAGAATCACATCTTTTGCACATATTTTCTCACAATCCATTGGTTGTCCTTTGTTTGTTTGTTATGTCTTTTTAAGGCCAAACCCACGGCATATGGAAGTTCCTGCCAGCCCACACCACAGCCACAGCCACACCGCATCCAAGCCACGTCTGTGACCTACACCACAGCTCACGGCAACGCCGGATCCTTAACCCACTGAGCGAGGCCAGGGATCAAACCCGCAACCTCGTGGTTCCTAGTCGGATTCGTTTCCACTGAGCCACGACGGGAACTCCTATTCTGATATATTTCTTCTCTCTCTCTCCTTCCCTCTACAGATAGACGACCAGATAGGGAGGTGGGTAGAGACAGATACGTGTAGAAATACGTCAAAAAATGGAATTCATGCTGCACAAGCCATTTTGTAAGATTACTCTGCACTGGATATTCTTGCAACTCAATCTTTGCCCGTATCCTGAATTACCCCCTAAGGATAAACTTCTAGAAGCAGAGCTGCTGGGTCAAAGCAAATGAACAGTCACACGGCTTAAGCTCCAGGCTGACAGTTGCCTACCGCCTTGTAGCCACACCACCGCTGGCTGTTCTACTTTTTCTTGAAAACCCTTGCTGCTTTGATAGGTGTTCCTGCTTTCATTAGCATGTCTCTGGTTATTGCTGAGGAGGAACTGAGCTTCACATCTGGGACACATCGTTACTGAAACCCGCCCGCCCCCCGCCGCCCCAGCCCTGGCTTTGTGTCCTAGCTGCCTCCCAGATTTGCTGGGTAACTTTGGGACGGAGGTTACCTTCGCCGAGCCACCATCTCGCTTACTGTAAACAGAAGATACCACAGACCTCATAGGAGTGGCGCGGGGTTAATTACATGGTATGTCTAAGGTATTTGTAAGAGTACCTAGGATTTAGTAAGTTCTAGTAAAAGTACAAGAAGCAAAAATAAGTCGGTGTTACATCACTGTCAGTAGTCTCCAGGGTTTCACAATTAGCTACGATTTGAGCTATTCATGTGGAACTGTTTTTTTTACGTTGGGAAGCTTACCAAATCTTTACCAGAAATATGTGCTCAATTTTATCAGATACCTCTGACATCTATTGCAATTATCATGTGCTCAGTCACCTTTGAACTCTTGGCTGATGCGCTTTGTTTTAACAGTGAATTTTCGACCGTTGAATCACCCTTGCGTTCGTGTATTCATTCAGTGAGAAAACATTAATTCAGCAGCTACTATGTGCCAGGCACTGTCCTGGGCTCTAGGAATACAACACAACAGCACCCAAGACAAACCACGTCTCTGCTCTCTTGCTCATGGCAGAGTCAATAAGGGGCAAAGGCGGAATGTCCATACAAAAGGCAAGAACACACTTGGCCTTGTTGGAAGAATGACAAGATGACCCCCCCGTGGCTGAGGAGGCTCTGGCGAGTGCAGGGAGGGCGTCTGATTTATGCCGACAGGAGATGGGTTGGAGAGCAAGAATGGAACACCTGTCCAAGTACGAGCCAGCGGAGGATTCTGGCTTTGGGCTGTGGAGCTGGCGGTGGAGGAGCATGTTGGCCATTCGTGAATACATTTTGAAGGTGAAAGCCCACAAGATAGGCTGTGGAGCGTGGGGAGAAGCAGAGGACTCACGGGTCGTAGAAAGGGTTTGCCGTACGTACATTCGAAAGAGGGGGACTGCAGGAGAGGCGGGCTGAGCAGAGAAGGTGCTTGCTTTGAGACGGGTTGAGTTTGAGTTGCCTGTCAGACCCGCAGGGGGGGACGTCGGGTGGGCATTTGATTACATGCGCCTGCAGTAATGCTGCCTGGATGTGTTTCATCATTCATTTATTATTGTGCTGAACTCGTTTGCTAGCATTTTCTTTAGGAACATTTATCTTCTTAGTCTGTACATTTTGGGGGGAGGTGGCGACCGTTTTCGACTTTTGAAACGCAAAATATGCTAAAGACTCTGATCTAATTGGTCTGGGTTAGAGCCCAGGAATCTTCCTTTGCAAAGCAGTCCAGGAGTTCCCATTGTGGCTCAGTGGTAAGGAACCCAACTAATACCCATGAGGATCCGGGTTCGATCCCTGACCTCACTCAGTGGGTTAAGGATCTGTCAGTGCTGTGAGCTGTGGTGTAGGTCGCAGACGTGGCTCTGATCCCGAGTTGCTGGGGCTGTGATGTAGGCCAGCAGATGTAGCTCTGATTGGACTCCTAGCCTGGGAACTTCCATATGTCGCAGGTGTGGCCCTATAAAGAAAAAGAAAAATTAAAAAAATAAAAGCAGTCCATAGGACTCTGATGCAGGTGGCTCAGGGCCTGTTATTAGGAAACAACATGCTTTAATATTTTCAGTTTCTTACAATGTCATTCATCCATTCAACCCTCTATTTATGCTTTGGTCAATTTTGATCATTTATATTTTCCTATAAAAGTCTCCATGACATCTCAGACTTTCAAATTTTAAGCACAGACTTTATATAATTTAAAAGAAATCTCTGTATCTCGGCCAGAACTGTCCTTCTGAGTCATATGAACTTGTATGATCCTTTTGTTGAACTGATATTATTTGCCAGAGTTCAGCCAATTTTATTTTATCTCTTCAAAGAACAAGCTCTTCGATTTATTTTTCAGTTGTCTTCAACTTCGGTAATTTCTTCTGTCTTTATTAATTGCTTCCCTTTATTTTCCTTGGGTTTCTCATTATTGTTGATATTGTGATGATTTCCAACTCCTTGAATTCAATAATCAGTCTTTTCTTTTTAATCTTTCTTGTGTATTTACAAAAGGAGCTGACTTCTGGGAAAGCTGCCAGTATATAAGTGTGCCTTGACAGAAATCTCCCATTGAAATGAACAAAAAGGCCCAAAGAGAGAAGAAAAAATTTCCTCTGGTGAATGCATACACCAGACACAGTATAACTTGTACTAAAGCAAAAGAGAATTCTAGAAGACAACACACAACCCTCCAGCTCCTGGACGTAGAACAGTGAAGACAGTTTCAGTTGGTCTCATGAGCTCTCTCTGACGTGGAGGGACAAGCTATGTAAAAAGTGCTGAAAAAGAAACACTCCGCTCCTTAAACCCTTTCCTCCACTGAAAAATCACTGGGTTGTGGAGTAGTGATCTTACTAGGTAATTGAGAGGTTTTTTTTTTGGAGTTCCCTCCGTTGCTCAGAGGTAAGGAAACTAATTAGTAACCATGAGTAGGCCGGTTCGATCCCTGGCCTCGCTCAGTGGGTTAAGGGTCTGGCGTTGCTGTGACTGTGGTGTAGGCCGGCAGCTACAGCTCCAACTCGACCCCTAGCCTGGGAACCTCCATATTCGGCAGGCGTGGCCCTAAAAAAAAAAAAATGAGAGAGAGAGAGAGATTTTTTTTTCTGTTCAAAAGCAGCTTGTGATGGTGAAAAAAATTAAGGGATGTAGGGCTTTGCCACCCAAGACGGAGGTATTTGGCAGCAGAATTAAACACAACACCAGCCGCCAAAACTGATGAACAAAAGAACAAACTGCAGGTGATCAATGGATATATCGGGAGTATCAATTATCAATAGACAAAAACAAGTAGCAAACATAAAAGACTTGAACAACAGAATTAATACACTTGAGGTAATGGACACATATGGGGCTCTCAGGCAACAGAGTACCACATTCTCTCAAAAACACACAAAACATTTACGAAAATTGGCCATAAATATAGCCTCACCAGGAGTTCCCTTTGTGTCTCAGTGGTTTAAGGATCTGTCATTGTCACTGCCGTGGCTCAGGTCACTGCTGGGGCACAGGTTCAATCCCTGGCCCAGGAACTTCCACATGCCTGCGTGCGGCCGGAAAAAAAAAAAAAAGATAGCCTCATCAAAATTTCAAAGGATCAATAATATATAGACCACATTCTCTGATCACAATTATAAGTGAATACAAAAAAATTAATTAAAATTCATATATTTGGAACTTAAACTCTTCTAAAGAATTCAAGGGAGTTCCCATTGTGGCTCAGCAGTAACAAACTCAGCTAGTAACCATGAGGTTGCGGGTTCCATCCCTGGCCTCCCTCAGTGGGCTAAGGATCCGGCGTTGCCGTGAGCTGCGGTGTAGGTCGCAGACGCGACTCGGGTCCGCATTGCTGTGGCTGCGGTGTAGGCTGGCGGCTGCAGCTCCGATTCAACCCCTAGCCTGGGAACTTGCATATGCCACAGGTGCGGCCTTTCAAAAAATTCATGGATTAAAATAATCCTAAGAGGAAGTTTATACATTTTTAAATTAAATGATGAAAGAGAAAATCCAGGTGAACAGAGCCACTCCAGGTACCTCCAGGTCCCATAAGCATGCTTTTGGTGCAGCCCCCATCAGAGCCCATCTACCTTGTCCAGACTCAGAAATCCTCCCCAGGGAGGTGGTGATGGAGCAGGCAACCGTGGGGCCGCCCCCTGGGTCCTCGGCTGGGTGGCCCGGCGTCAGCCATGGCCTTGATGCGCTCCCTTCAGCAACACCACATCACGCGCACTGCCACCAGTCGAACGGTACAGGTGCAACGAGTGAGATGTAATGGGATTCGGTATATAATTCAAAGAAGCGTTATCAGGCTTAGAACAAGAAATTGTGTCAAACAGAAGAAATTTCTGAATTACAGGCAGACATCAAGAAACGAGATCCGTCAAACTTCTCCCGCATCTGAGCTCGAATGCGCTCTGTAATGACACACTCGTGAGAGATGGCGCGATCGCGAGAGAAAGCCTTGGCATGTCATGCATTTGACTCTTCAGTCTGAGCCCGAACCCTCCTATACGTCAAGGAATTCCTCCAGAAGACAGGCCTCAGCACTACTGCGTATGTGGCCAAAGGTTCAAACAGAATTTGGATCTACTGAGCCAAGAGGGAACTGCCCAAGCTGAATATCCATGTAGGAGTAACAAAAGTGGGGTGACCTTCAGAGGCAGCCCAGATACTGCTCAACATCAGATTATCAACACTGGAGAGAAGATCCTTATGTGCGGTGAAGGTGGACAGTCTCTCAGCCCGAACTCAGTTCTCCAAAACCATCAGAGCTTTCAGGGTGGTGAAAAACTTAACAATGCAATACAAATGCTAAAGCTTTCCAAAAGGTGTTCAGACTTGATTGGGCATCAGAGAAACCGCAAGGAAAAGAGCCCTAGCGTGTGAATGGCTGTGGAACCTAAGGAGTGTGAAAACCTATGAATGCAGTGAAAAAGGGAAGGCTTTCAGATGGAGCTCAGCCTCATAAAATATGCAAGAATTCATTCTGGGGGCAGAAGTGTTTGTGGTTGGCGGACACGGGCCCTTCACGTGATGTGCGCACTTTTAAACACCGCAGATTTCACCCTGTTGATACTGTTTGAATGTGATGCGTGTAGGAAAGCCTTGACCCAGCGTGCGTATCTGGGGATGCAGCACGAAGTCTGCCTCGGAGAAAAACCTCTGAATATTATGGCGCTGGAAAACCATTCAACCAGGTCGCCAATCTTATCGTTCACGTTGGAAAGAAGCCCTTCAAATATAATGATTGTGAGATAACCTTAGCCTTGCAGCACAGTCTTTTCAGTGTAGAATTCACCACACACATACATTATAGATGTCGAAAAGCCTTTCATTATAGTTTGATCATCAATCTGTCCTGAGAAATCATCAGATAATCCAGAACCCCTCTGAATACCGTGTCTGGGGGAAAGCCATCACGATTCAGCCCATCGGGGAATTCATTCTGCTGATGTCTTACGGGTTTAACGAATGTTAAAAAAAAACATAAGTAAATAAATAAGAAAAGACCTCTAGCCAGAGTTCAACCCTTATTCAGCATCAGATAATTCATAATGCATTGGAATGTAGAGTGAATGCAGGATGGTAAAACCTTCAACAGAAGCCCAAGTCTTATTCATTGTCAGAAAAGTCCTACTGTAGAAAAACTTTGTATGGGAATAAAGACCTCTGAGTTCAAGGGTAATCCACCTGGAGAAGACCATACGAGTGTTATGAATGTGAGAAACCTTCACTCCTTATTTGGCATCAAAACATTTATACCAGGAGCTCCCTGGTGGCCTAGTGGGTTAAGGATCCAGCATTGTCACCGTGGTGGTTTGGGTCATTGCTGTGGCATGGTTTCCATCCCTGGCCTGGGAACTTCCTCATGCCCCAGGTTTGCCAAAAAACAAAACAAAACCCCCCAAACAAAGGTTTACACCAAAATGAATCCTTTGGATACATTAATTGTGGAAAAGCTCTCAGTTAGTAACGAAAAATACTGAAACATGTACTCTTTCACCCCAGATAGTGGCTTAATCAGTACGAGGGATGTATGGAAATCTTGTCAATAGTTTCCTTTTCTGACCCTTCTCTGACAGTTCAAGTTGCCTTTCTCCCAGTTACCCAGACTTGAAAATTTTAGATCTTATTTCACGATTCCTTCACGCATGTGCCTAACCATTCCACAAAACCTGTGACTCTGCCTCTGAAATGTCTCCCGCCCATCACTGTTGTGACTTCATGTCTCACGTGACCTCTGCTTCTCTTCAGTGCATAAACACAGTAATACATTTGTCAGAAAAAGAATTACAAAGACTGGATGTTTATAAATAGCGTTTATTATTATAATCTAATAAACCAAAAAGTTTTTTTAAACCCACTAAATAGGAGTTTCCTGGTGGCTCGGTGGGTTAAGGATCCAGTGTTGTCACTGCTATGACTTGGGTCACTTCTGTGGTGTAGGTTCAACTCTTGTCCTGGGAACATCTGCACGCTGTGGGTACTGCCAAAAATCAAAACAAAACAGAACACACTGAGATTTTATAGCTTTACAGTGCTTACCTTAGAAAATAATAAAGGCTGAAAAATCAATACTCGAGTGTCCAACTTAAGAGTTGGAAAAAATAAGAATAAACTGAAAGAAAATGGAAGGAAGGAAAAGTGAACATGAGGGCAGAAGAGAATGAAAAGAGACACAATAGAAAGAATAAACAAACCCAAGGGATAAAGGAAGCCAAACAAAACTGACGTCTCAAAAAACTGATCAAGAGGCAAGCAAAGGCACAAATAATATTAATGAAAACAAGGATATAAGTACAGATTAGGTAGACATTTAAAATATAATAAAAGAATGTGTTCCAGAGCTTTATGCCGACAAATTTGAATATTTTTGTGAAATGGACAAATTCTTAGAAAATATATCACCTATCAAATGGACTTATGGAAAAACAGGAGGCCTGATTAGTCATTCTGTTAGTCATCTATTGCCACAGTAAGCTTGGACCGCGGCCACCAAAAAAGAGAACCAAACAAAAACAATGTATTTGGCTTACAACAAGTATTTATTGTCACACTCAAGAACCTGCAGATCAATCGCAGTTTGACTGTTCTAGGTTGGGCTCACTCTCTGGTCCTGCTTCAGGCTTCGGGTTGGCTGTGCTTCATTCTAGGTGACAGGTTGGGGTCAGGTGTGTTCAGCAGGTGATCGTTCTGGGGCTAGGCTGAAAGGGCAGTGGCTGTGTGGGACAGGTTTTTCTCACCGAGTCTCACTGGTGCACACAAAGGCAAGCCCAGTAAAGCAAGCACGTTTCAAGCCCCTGTGGCATCGTGTCCACCAAAGCAAAACACATGGCAAGTTCAAAATCAAGGAGCAAAGACATATGCTCCTCCTATCACTGAGCCAGAATAACAATGCTGATGTGCAGTTCTGTTACAAAGGAGCGACTAAACTTTCTGTTTGTCATAGTCCTTTAACTGTTAAGAAGCAGTAGGTTGAAAATCTTCCTCTGAAGAAAATACTAGGCCCAGATGATTTCACTGGACTATTCTACGAGACTTGTAAAGAGCAAATGATTCCACATGTATTTAAACTATTGCAGGATAGAAGATGGATGGAAATTACAGGCCCATTTTATGCAAAATTCTAACTAAATACCATTGAAGATGAAATATAACCATTTACAAAAAGGATAGCATACTTTGACCAATCCGAATTTGTCCCAAGAATACAAGGACTTTTTTTTTTTTTTTTAGGGTCACCCCCCAAGGCATATGGTGGTTCCCAGGCTAGCAGTCCAATCGGAGCTGCCGCTGCCGGCCTGCACCACAGCCACAGCAACACGGGATCAGAGCCGCATCTGCGACCTACACTGCATCTCACGGCAACAGCAGATCCTTAACCCCCTGAGCGAGGCCAGGGATCGAACCCACATCCTCATGGATACTAGTCAGATTCGTTTCTGCTGCGCCATGACGGGAACTCCAAGAATTTTGTAGTATTAGAATTTTATTTTATTTTTCAGCTTTATTGAGATATAATTAACAAATAGCATTGTGCTAGGTAGAAAGTGTGAAAATGTGATGATTTGATACACATTATTCATTGTGAAATGGTTGCCACATTGAAGCTAGCTGATATATCCATCATCTCAATTACTGCTTGTGTGTGTGTGTCTGAGAACAGTTAAGATCTTCATGTAACAAGTGCCAGCTATACAATACAGTATGTTTAACTATTGTCACCATGCTGTACATTAGATCCCCAGAACTTATTCATCTTAAAACTGAAAGTTTGTACCCTTTGACCAACATATCCACAATTTCCCCACAGCCCCAAACACTAGCAACCACCGTTCTACTGTTTCTATGAATTTGGCTTACTTACTTACTTACTTTTGTCTTTTGTCATTTTTAGGGCTGCACCTGCGGCATATGGAGGTTCCCAAGCTAGGGGCTGAATCGGAGCTACAGCTGCTGGCCTACGCCACAGCCACAGTCACACAGGATCTGAGCTGCATCTGCGACTTACACCACAGTTCACAGCAACGCCGGATCCTTAACCCACTGAGCAAGGCCGGGGATCGAACCTGTGTTCTCATGGATACTAAGTCAGGTTCGTTAACCACTGAGCCATGACAGAAATGCCTGAATTTGGCTTTTTAAAATTTCATAGGTAAGTAATACCATACAATATTTTTCTTTAACTGACCTATTTCACTTAGCTCACAAAGTCCCTCTATGTCATCAGAAAGGACAAGATTTCCTTCTTCCTCGTGGCTAAATACTATTCCATTGCATAGCAACTTCTTTATCCATTCATCCTTCCATTACAGACACTTAGGATGTTTCTGTATCTCAGATACAGTGAATGATGCTGCAATGAGCGTGTAGGTGCAGATCTCTCTCCCAGATGATGATTGTGTTTCCTTTGGCTACACACCCAGAAGCGGAATTGCTGTTTTTCATTTTTAAAGGAATCTCAGAAGTGGAATTGCTGTTTTTCATTTTTAAAGGAATCTCCGTACTGTTTTCCGTGTTGGTTATACCAGCTTGCGTTCCCACCAACAGTGCGCGAGGGTTCTCTTTTCTCCATATCCTTACCAACAGTCTAACCTTTTGTCTTTTCGATGACAGCCATTCTAACAAGCAGTGAGGTGATGGCTCACTGTGGCTTTGATTTGCATTTCCTTGATAATTAGTGGTGTTCAGCACCTTTTCATGTACCTGTTGGCCATCTGTGTGTCTTCTTTGGAAAAAGTGTCAACTTAGGTCCTTTGACTATTTTTAAGTCAATTATTTGGATTTTTGCGGTCGAGTTGTAAGATTTCCTTATATATTTTGGATATTAACCCCTTAGCAGATGTATGGTTTGTAATGATTTTCTCCCATTCTGTAAGACGCATTTTTACCCTGTAGGTACTTTCTTCTGCTGTACAGAAGCTTTTTTAGCTTGATGTAGTCGCACTTTATTACGCTGACATACATTCCTTCCATACCCAGTTTGTTGAGAGTTTTTATCATAAACAAATGTTAAATTTCGTGAAATGCTTTGTCTGCATCTATTGAAATGATATGATTTGATCTTTCATTTTATTAATGTGGCGTATCACATTTATTGATGTGCGTATGTTGAACCATCCTTACATCTCAGGAATAAATCCCATTTGGTGAGGATGGATAATTCTTTTAATGTGGTGTTGAATTTGGTTTGGTAGTATTTTGTTGAGAATTTTTGCATCTATACTCATTAGGGAGATTGGCCTGTAGTTTTATTTTCTTTTAGTGTTTTGTTATCATGGTAGTGCTGGCCTCATAAAATGAGTTTGGAGATGTCCCCTGCTCTTCAGTTTTTTTTGGTTTTTTTGAAGAGTTTGATAAGAATTGGCATTAATTCTTCTCTAAGTGTTTGGTAAATTCACCACGGAAACCATCTGATCCTGAGGTTTTCCTCGTTTGGAGGTTTTGACTACTCATTCAATCTCCTTACTCATTATTGGTCTATTCAGATTGTCTCTTTCCACATGATTCAGTCTTGGTAGGTCGTATGTTTCTAAAAATTTATCTAGGGGAGTTCCCGTCGTGGCTCAGCAGAAAGGAATCTGACTAGCATCTGTGAGGACACAGGTTTAATCCCTGGCCTCACTCAGTGGGTTAAGGATCTGTCATTGCCATGTGCTGTGGTGTAGGTCACAGACTCGGCTCAGACCTGGCGTAGCTGTGTCTGTGGCATAGGCCAGCAGCTACAGCTCCTATTCAACCCCTAGCCTAGGAATCTCCATATGCCACAGGTGCAGCCCTAAAAAGAAAAAATAAATAAATATAAATATAAATAAATGAAAAAAAGAAAAAAATTATCTAGGAGTCCCCTAGCAGTGCAGTGGGTTAAGGAACCAGCATTGTCACTGCAGCAGCTCAGGTTGCTGCTGTGGTGTGGATTTGATCCCCGGCCAGGGAACCACCACATGCTGTGGGCATGGTCAAAAAATAAATAAAATTTTAAAAATAAAAATAAAAAAGTTTATCTACTTCTTCTAGATTGTCTAATTTGTTGGTCTATTATTGTTCATGGTAGTCCTTTTTTTTTTTTTCCTTTTTAGGGCCACATGTGTTGCATATGGAGGTTCCCAGGCTAGGGGCTGAATAGGAGCTGTAGCTGCCAGCCTTCACCACAGCCACACCAACACGAGATCCAAGCCACGTCTGTGACCTACACCACAGCTCACAGTCACACCAGATTCTTAACCCACTGAGTAAGGCCAGGGATCGAACCTGCATCCTCATGGATGCTAGTTGGGTTCGTTACTGCTGAGCTACAATGGGAATTCCGTCATAGTAGTCTTTTATCATCCTCTGTATTTCTGTGTCTTTTACAAATACAAATCAGTTATATATGCATTGTGTCCTCCTTCATTTATAAGTTTGAGTCTTCTCTCTTTTTGTCTTGGTTTGTCTACCTAAATATTTCTCAGTTTTGTTTATTTTTTAAAAACCAACTTAAAAAAACAGCTGTTATTTTCATCAATATTTTCTATTGTTTTCCTATTCTTATTTTCACTTAGTTCTGTTCTGATCTTTGTTATTTCTTTCTTTCTGCCACTTTTAGGCTTAGTTTTTTCTTCTAATAACTTGAGGTATAATGTTAGGTTGATCACTTGGGATCTTTCATTTTTCTTAATGTAGGTGATTATAGCTATAAATACTCCTCTTGGGACTGCCTTTGCTGCATCGTATAAGTTTGAGTATGTTATGGTTCCATTTTCATTTGTCTTGGGTTATTTTTTAGTTCCTTTTTTATTTTTTCTTTGATCCATTGGTTGTTCAGAAATGTGTTAATTTGTACATATTGGTGAATTTTCCACTTTTCTTCTTATAACCGATTTCTAGTTGCATACCATTGTGCTTGGAAAAGATTCTTGATCACTTGACTCTTCTTGACTTTGATAAAGTTTATTTTGAGGCCTAACATATGATCTGTCCTGGAGAATGTTTCATGTGTGCTTGAGAAGAATGTGTATTCTGCTGCTGTTTAGTAGAATGTTGGGTATATGTCTGTAAGGTTCATTTTGCCTTTTGTGTTTTTTTAAATCTCCTTTTTCTTTATTGATTTTCTAACTGGGTAATATAGCCACTGTTGAGAGTGGGGTATTAAGATTCTCTATATGGACAGTTAAATAGACCAACGGAACTAGAGATACTAGTGACTGATTCAGGTATATATGAGCATTTGCCATATGAAAGAGGGAGTATGGCAGACCGATAGAGGAAAAGGGATTATTTGATAAGTGGAGCTGGAAAAAGCAGTTGTCCATATGAGATTACATTTGCTCACTACTTTAGACCACAATGAAACGAATTACCTTATATAACAATTAACTCCAGCTGGATTAGAATTTGATTATCAAAAGAAAAACATTAAATTTTTTGTTCAAACTAGAGATGAATTCATTTTCACCTTAGTGTCGTGAACCAGCTGTAAAAACAACATCCACACTGGTAGATCCGGAGAGGGGGATGAGCATGGAACTCGCTGCGAAGGTGTTGGAAAGGTGAAAAGGCAAACAAGGGACAGTGCAGCCACCTAGAGATTAACGACTGCAGAAAGCCTCTTCCACCCCTACGGATGGAAGGAGAGGGAGGAAATGATGTCACCAGAGCTCAGGAACTGGGGTCACCCAATAGGAGCTGGAACTGGAGAGTACAGACTATTCAGTTAGAGCAGAAACAGAGCCGCCTAGTAGGGACTGTAACCACGGAGGGGACACGGCCACTGCCAGAGACGCCATGCAAAGCAAAGGGCGGGGGGCATACGCTGGCTTCTCCCTCCTCTTGCTATTAAATGTCAGACCAGTTCCTCCCTTTGGCCAGACTCTAGCTGGCAGCCAGTGGGGGCATGAGCCTGAAAGATGCCAGCCCCTGATGACTGAGAGCAGAGCAGGGAGAGGGCAGAGAATGAATCTGAGAGCAAACAGGCGAATGGCCAGCACAGGTTTCTTAGTCCCAAAAAGCACCAACAATAAGAGAAGATAAATTTACAACATCAGAATGCAGAAGTTTGGCCCATTAAAAGTCTCCTGAAAGACAATGAAAAGACCAGCTACAACTTGGGAAAAGACATTTGGTAATATATACGATTGACAAAGGATTGGTATATAAAGGACTGCAAATCAATAATTAGAAAAAACTCCAAATAACTCAACAGGTAAATAGGCAAAAGACGTGAGCAGATGTTTCCTGAGAGAGGAAACACATATGGCCAATATCCATATGAGCAGATGCTCAAGCTCATTAGCAATCAGGGAAATGAAA
Organism: Catagonus wagneri; assembly: GCA_004024745.2. Classification (NCBI taxonomy): domain Eukaryota; kingdom Metazoa; phylum Chordata; class Mammalia; order Artiodactyla; family Tayassuidae; genus Catagonus; species Catagonus wagneri. The sequence continues at coordinate 1,475,458 of PVHT021183599.1, forward strand.
ACCAAAACTACAGTGAGATGACATTTTACACTCATTCCGTTGGCAAAAAATTAAGAAGTCTGACAAGTGTTGGAGAGGATGGGGAACATCAGAATATCTTATGCTTTTCTGATGGCAGCGAAAATCGGTACAACCACTTAGCCAAAACCACTTGGCCTAACACTGAAGCAGGATGTTACTTACCCCACAGTGTAGCAAACACTTCTAAGTACAATAGGAGACACAGAAAAATGTTTACAGCTGCACTGCCTGCAAAAGCACAAGACCAGAACAACCTAAATGGCAACAGGAGAATGGATAAACAAAGTATAGTATTATTATTATTCAACAGTGAAACAGATGAACCAAAATCTTAATAACATGAAAAAATGTAAGTGACAATGCTGAGCGCGAAAGCAAGCTAAGAAGATGACATGTACAGTATGACCCTCTTTTTATGAATTTCAGAGCGAAGTAGAAATTATATTGCATATATATGCTAAAATTATATTTATTTCTGTGCATTTCTATTGTAAACACAAAAATTCAGGACAGTGGTTACGTCTTAGTCATGGGAGACACAGAAAAGGATGGAAGATGAGCACAAAGTATGGGTAATGTTTTAATTTAGTTCTCAAGGTAGATATAAAGATCATAGGTGGCCTTTATATTATAAATTAAATAAGATGACTATATTAAGGCCATGAAAAACAACAGTAGCAACAGTGCATTGTAAACCAAGGGTTATGATTCATCCAATTCTTTGTAACAGAGGTCTAAAGAGAAGAGAAAGAATTGGTTAACAGATGAGTTTTTTCTGCTCCCTCCGGAAATCTTATTCCAATTGAGCCTAAAGTGATGTGTTTTTTTTTTTTTTTTTTACTATTGTGAACTCACAATGGCCAAAAAAAAAAGGAGCAAAAGAAAAGATCTACAAGTAAAATATCCATTGTTGGAAGCTGGAAAGTGGGCACAAGAGAAGTGGCTGACTTAGCCAGCCAGAGGAAGCCATTGGAGGGGAGAGGCGAGCTGATTTCCAGAGAACCCCGAAAGCCTTCAGCATTGGAGATGCCAGGTACCAAGGAAGGCAGGCGACAAGCCAGGCACTGTGACGGACGGGAGGGAAAACAGAGAGATTAGCAAACCTACACACCAGGCGGTAAGTCCCTCCCTCTTCCAGCTCCCAGAACTCTGGAAGCTAAGACCACTGGGTGACCAGCTTACCCCACTGTACACACACACCCCCGCCCAGATTCCAGTGGTAACAGAAAGATACAAACACTAACATGAAAAAAGATACAGCAAAACATGGCAATAATTAAAGAAGGGAAGGAGATTATGGGAAAGGAAAGAGGAAAAGGAAAAGCTCTTGGTAACTTTTAAAACATGATAGTTGGGATTTAAAATGCAAGACAACGTTTGAAGAAAGTTGAGAAAAATCTCTGAAAAACGGGGAAAGAGAGGGAAGAAAATATTTTAAAATTAGAATATCCAAGACATCCAACATTCAACTGATGGGACTTCTAGAAAAAGAGAACAGACTGAACAGAGGAGCGAGAAAAGAACAGTGGACTTTCTCAAAACTAAAGGCTGTGAGTCTTCAGGAAGGACGTAAGATGTAAAGGGCCCCTACCGAGTACCCGTCAAAATAAATGAAAAAATACCCACATGAGTATACAGCATCATGAAAGTTCAGAATCCTGTGGATAAGGAGGAGATCCTAAAAGCTTCTGCAAAGGAAAAGTGGTTCCAATAATGGAAGCTAGAAGACAATAGAGGCACGCCTAACTTTTTTTAGAGGAAATTATTTCCAAGTGAGGGTTCTATATCCAGCAAAGTATCAAATCACATGTGAGGGAAGAATAAAGCTATTTTCACACATATTCAATTCCCCAAAATATGTAACTCCCGGGTACCCTTTCTCAGGAAGCTACTAGAACATGTGTACCCACCAAAGGGAGACTTAGGACATCAAAGAGAGGAACATGGGATCTAAGAAAATGGGGGCGAAAGAAAGAGGAGAAAATTACAGGAGGAGAGCTATGCAAAGCATCTAAACAACAAGAAGCCATCGTAGGAAGGACACCTCCAAGGGTGAAAGATAAGGGAGCTAACGCCATGTGAGGTGCTGCGTGACAAGAAACTTTTCGTCTCTGATTAGAAAGTTTGCACGGACTTTCACTCCTGGCTCAGTGAGTTAAGGATCTGGTGTTGTCACTGGGTGCGGCCAAAAGTGGGGGTGGGGGAGAGAAAGTCTAGAAGGAAACGTAATCATAGGTGCAGAGAAAGTGAAAGCCAGACAACTAAAGGCATCAAGTTTTGACTCCAGGAAAAATCGGAAGATGTGTTGCCGTGCCAAAGATATTGTTCAGCTGAGAACAGTATCTACTTAGTCATAACACTGGAACCCCTGAACATTTATTTCACCAAAGATTATGGTAGAACTGGAGTTCCCATTGCAGTTCAGCGGTTAACCAATCCGACTAGGAACCATGAGGTTGCGGGTTCGATCCCTGGCCTCGCTCAGTGGGTTAAGGATGCGGCGTTGCTGCGAGCTGTGGTGTAGGTCGCAGACGCGACTTGGATCCGGCGTGGCTGTGGCTGTGGTGTAGGCTGGCAGCTGTAGCTTCGATTGGACCCCTAGCCTGGGAACCTCCATATGCCGCGGTATGGCCCTAAAAAGAAAAATAAAAAATTAAATAAATAAAATAAAATGAAAAAGCAAAGATTATTAAGTATAAGAACGTTATTTTTGAACATGGAGGGTTAATACCAGTTTTAAAAGATATGATTTGAACATTGTTACCTCTGGAGAGTGCTCGCTCAGCTATAATTTTAATTGTATTTATGTAAGTAGATTAATGTTGAGCTAGGATTTTTAATTATATATTACTTTGATGAAACGTATTTTTTTGCTTTTTATGTCTGCACGTGCAGCATATGGAAATTCCCAGGCTAGGGGTCCAATCAGAGCTATAGCTGTCGGCCTACACCACAGCCACAGCCACGCTGGATCCGAGCCACGCTGGATCCGAGCCACGTCTGCGACCTACACCCCAGCTCACGGCAACGCCGGATCCTTAACCCACTGAGCGAGGCCAGGGATCGAACCTGCAACCTCATGGTTCCTAGTTGGATTCATTTCCACAACTCGTGGCAATGCCGGATCCTTAACCTACTGAGCAAGGCCAGGGACTGAACCCTCATCCTCACAGAGACAATGTCAGATTCTTAACCCGCTGAGCCACAATGGAAACTCCAAAACATATTTTTTTAAAAAACTGAAAGTCCTTCCTCACCTCCTCCACCCCCAGAGGCTGCCACTGTCAACTGCTGATTTTTCCCATCTCACGCCATGTCCAAAAGTCAACTCCAGATGGATCACGTGCTTAAGTGTCAACAGCAAGACAAAAACTTTTAGGTGACACAGCTTTCCGACCTGGGGTGTGGAAGAACTTTCTTAACCAAGATCCAGAATGCACTACACTGAGAAAAGACTGATAAATTAGAAAATTCTCTTACACCAAAGACACTGTAATCAAAATGAAAGGACAATCCAAGACTGGGAGATTTTTGGCACACATGTAAACAAAATACCCAAGGCAAAGAACTTACAAATCATTTAAAAATGGATGGGAGCGGGTTATTCCCACTGTGGCGCAGTGGGTTAAGAAGCTGACTGCAGTGACTTGGGTGGCTGCAGAGGCACGGGTTCGATCCCTGGCTGGCACAGTGGGTTAAAGATCTGATGTCAGCACATCAGATGCGCCTCAGATTTCAATCCCTGGCCTGGGAAATTCCGTATACTGAGGGTGCAGCCAAAAAAAAAAAGTCAGAAGCTGGAGACTTCCTCAGATATTCCTTCTGCAGGAGGCCTTCCCTGTTTTTATTTCCTGTTGTCTTCATCCCACTGAAATGTCAACTACGGGAAGGCAGGGACTTTTAACTGGGATAGTGCCTGGCACTTGATGGACCCTTAATAAATATTTGTTGGAGCTCCTGCTGTGGCTCAGCAGACCACCATCCCAACTACTGTCCACGAGGTTGCGGGTTCGATCCCTGGCCTCGCTCAGTGGGTTAAGGATCTGGCGTTGCCGTGAGCTGGGGTGTAGGTCGCAGACGCGGCTCGGATCTGGCATCGCTGTGACTGTGGCTGTGGCGAAGGCCAGTGGCTGCAGCTCTGATTCAACCCCTAGCCTGGGAGCTTCCATATGAAGCAGGTGCGGCCGTAAAATATAAATAAATAAATAAATAAATCGTTGATTGAATGGATTTAATAAAATAAGAGCTCAAAAAACAAATAAAATAGGAAGAATAGGCAGAGGTCTATTGTGAATACATTTTCTCAAAATAAAGCGAGAACTGAATCTGTAGGTCATAAAAGCATGCCAAATATGAAGAAAAAATGGACATAGTATCATTACTTTGGAGGCATGTCCTGAGTAAATTATTTAACTTGAAATACAACGAGCGAGTTCTTCAGATAGTCAAGCAGAACAAGCAAATAACCAAAGGGAATAAAAATCAAACTTCCCTGTAGTTCTCCAGAGAAACATCAGCGCCACAAGACAGTGGAGCAATGTTCTACAAAGTTCTGAGGGAAAGGAAGTCCAGCTCAAGTATATTACACCCAGCCAATTTCTTATTCAAGGATAAATGCTATTCGCAGTCAGGAAAGACTCGGGGAATTGGGTATTCTTTGGCTCTTCTTGAAAAACATACCCAATGAGAAAAATCCTGCCAAGCAAGAGGTAGGTCAGAGGTCAGCGGAATGCCCAGAGGAGTTGCATGCTAGCAGACCGCAGTGTACTTTGGCCATTAGCAAAGTAAAGGCACTATAACCAACAAAATTGGAAAGTGGAAACAAGAAAACGCACAAGTCTCAGGGTCCCTTGCGGGGGGGCGGGGGGGGGGGGTCAAGCGTACCAGTTACGCAGATTTAAAGAGGGGAGGGGAGGGGGGGAAAAGAAAAGCCTATTTCCAATCCCTTAACCCTCTTTACCACCCCTTGTCCCCCCAGAGGGGACTCTCCGGGGCTCACAGACCGTGGGGGAAGCACACATTTACATCAAGTTCAGCGGTTCCTTTATTTTTACACTAGCTCCTTTTTAACATTTAAATGCAAGTAGAACCAAATTTCACACTTTTTATTAAAAGTAACATGACTGCTATGATCACAGTATTATTAAATTCTTTCCAGATAGCTTGCTGTCTTCTTCCTGAACATGTGTATAAAGAGATGGGCAGGTAATGAAATTGTTGGTGATTTATTCGTTTCTTCATTGTGACGCTTAAATTGCTTCAGTTTTATAATAAGCATTACCTGCTTTAGAAAAGCAATGAAGTCATTATTCTTTTAAAAAATATTAAGAATGGGAGTTCCCTGGTGGCTCAGCGGATTAAGGATCCAGCGTTGTCACTGCTGTGGCACAGGTTTGAACCCTGGCCTGGGAATTTCTAGATGCCACCGGTGGGGCAGCCAAAAAAAAAAAAAATTAAGAATGAAGAAGCCTTCTCCGTGTGTGCAAACCAACACATAGAAAGCTGTTTATTGATGTGTTTTTTATAATGAGGAAAAATGCAAACAACATAAATGTTCGTGTTGGAGGAATGCCACAAGAAATGTGATGTTTTCAGGAGTTCCCACTGTGGTTCAGTGAGTTAAGAACCAGCAGCGGCTGGGGTCGCTGCAGAGGCGCGGGTTCAAGCCCCAGCCCAGTGCAGTGGGTTAAGGATCCAGTGTTGCCACATCTGCGGTGTGGGTCACAGCTGTGGTTTGAATTCCATCCCTGGCCCAGGGACTTCCCTGTGCTATGGGTGCGGCCATGAAAAAAAAAATGCAGTATTTCCAAAAAGAACTACAATACAGCAACTTAAAAAAATTAAGTAGAATCATACGTGGAAAGATTGTCAGGACAGATAGGTGAAAAAAGCAAGCTACCGAACGATGTTTATAGGAAGATGCCGTTTGCAGGTTTGTTTGTTTGTTTGTTTTTAGCACACACCAAAACTCTACATTTCCATAGATGGGTTATTGCAGAGGAAAAACTCAGGAGAGAGATGCGCCAACCAGATAAGTGGGACTCACCCAAGAGCAGCCAGGGATGGGACCGAGGGCTGGCTTTATCGCTGCCGGATGACATTTTTAAAAGGAGGATTTATCGTGTATTAATTGCATAATGTAAAACTCCTTTGTTTTTAAGACAGAATGTTCGGCTTGATCGTTTAAGGCTCATAGAAGGGTCAGCTTTGACAGCAGAAGAATCATGTTCTAGTCTAGACCCAGCATAAAGGAGCGGGAAGAATCTGTCCCCTGGCTCCCCAAGATGGGGCGCTGTGCAGGAGGCTGTACCCTAACGACGGAGGCGGGGGGCTCCCATTAGGGCCGCGAGACAAGGAAGCAAGCCTTTGTTGGCAGCAGCGGAATGGGAGTTCTTGCCAAGAGCTTGCTGGGGAGGGGCCAGAGCTGGGAGAAGCCAAGGGGAGAACGGTCACAGCCATCAGGGGATGGGGACACTGGGTGGGGAAGGGGCTTGTCTCTCCTGAAGTGTCTGAGCGTTGCGTGATGAGCAAGCTGGCCGGAAATGACTGGTCTCAGACATGCCCCGATCGGCTTATGTCTCACTCACGCCTGGCAGCCCCAGACTGGCAGCAGGGCATCAAGGAACCTGTTCCTGGCGAGGGCTGCCAAGAGGTTTGTGGACGGCTGGCAAGAGCCCCGCTCCCCTGATGAGAGGAGCGGCAGCAAGGCGGCTGGGGTGGTGGCAAAGGCCATTGATCGCTTATTTGTGGATGCGATGGATCTCATGTTTTTTTACATAAAAATAGCAAGCGCATATAGTGCTTAGGGTGTGCCAGGCCCTCTTCGAAATGCTTTGCATATATAGTCAGTCCTCACAACCACACTAGGAAGTGAATCTATCGCTTTTATACTGTTGTGGCAACAAAAGCACCATGACAGTGAGTGACGGGCCCACGACCCCATGGCTTGGACATGGCAGAGCTGGGATTCATATTGCAGCAGCCTGGCTCCGGTACCAGGAGCCCTTATGCTCTTCACCAAATACAGTATTTTCAAAATTCTGAGATGCATTTGTTTCACCTCTGAAATTGAGATGCGTCTTACGAGCAGTGGCGTTTCCTAGTTTAGCTGGCAACGCCTTCACTTTTGGGGGAGTATAATGCCACAGCATGGTGCTTCTTAAATTCAGTGATGCAGAGTATTAAGCTGTCGTGTTACCCATTCCCTCGAAATCATGACGTCACGGCACCTTGCACACGTTAGTGCTTTGGGGAGACCATCACCATCAGTCAGACCCAAGATGGGGGCTGAGCGGGTGGCGGTGGCATGATCGGGACTTGGCGGTCCACCTCCCAATGCCGGCAAGATACTCGGTGACCACGTAGGACAAAGGACATGACCCCAGTGCGTCATACTGTGGACCCAGAGGGCACTGCAGAGACTCCCACCTGGATCTGGGACCCCGTCTCCCTGAGGATACGTAAGCCTCTCCCCATGCCAGTGCCGTCTTGGATAGCAGCAGTGTTTGGAGAAGCAAAGCCAAAAAGACTGAGCATCAGAATTCCTGTTGTGGCTCAGCAGGTTAAGCACCCAACGCAGTGTCGGCGAGAACGCAGGTTCGATCCCTGTCTGGGCTCAGTGGGTTAAGGATCCGGCATTGCCACTTGTGGCATAGATTGCAGATGGGGTTGGGATCCCACCTTGCCGTGTTCGACCCCTAGCCTGGGAAATTCCATATGCCGCAGGTGCAGCCCGAGGAAGAAGAAGGAGAAGGAAAGACTGAGCATTTAGTGAGATTAAAGTACTTCAAACATGGGAGTTCCCGTTGTGCCATAGTGGTTAACGAATCCAACTAGGAACCATGAGGTTGTGGGTTCGATCCCCGGCCTCGCTCAGTGGGTTAAGGATCCAGCGTTGCTGTGAGCTGTGGTGTAGGTTGCAGAGGTGGCTCCAATTAGACCCCTAGCCTGGAGCCTGGGAAGCTCCACATGCCACGACTGCACGCACCCCCCCTCCAAAAAAAAAGAGCTAACACTGAGTACTTCAAACATGGCTTTAATCTAAAGGAGAGTTCATATCCTTTAGTGACCAAGTCCATAATTTTTCTCTTCTACGTCAGTAGGAACAGGAGTTTCAAAGTAAGCAAGGTAGAATTATAGGAAATTAGGAAGGCTGAACTTCACTGCATATCTGGGTATGGGTGAGCGTAAATTTTCAGTCTCCCACCATGAATTATTTCTTCATCCTTAATCATTTACCAAAAAGAGTGAAGACAGACTAAACAGTGTTATGACTAAAGGGTCTGGAGAGAAGGGACCCTAAGGAGGCCAGGGATGCTCGCAATGGCATGTACACCTGGGTCTCTCCTGCCATGTGGCAACTGGCAGCTCTCCACGCCTTAACCTCTCTGAGCCCCTCTCCTCTCCGCTCGCCACCCACCACCCACAAGCTGCACTCGCTGGGGCCCATTCCATGCCCCAGCATGTGATTCTGCTGCCTCATGCACAGTGTAGACGATGCCTAGCTCCGCCAGGAAGCCCATCATGTCCCCTTCTGCTGGTACGCACTCCAATCTCTTTGCTCTTTCCCCCTAGCATGCCACCCAGGACTTCCATAAACCCCGGGAGAACAAACATCGAGGGAGAGAAATGACAGGAAGCACTTATTCTAGGGAGGGACTTCTGGTGCCGGTTTCTTCAAGTGGGGGCAGGCAGGACGCCGGGCAGTGGGCAGCCCACAACCCTTCCTCCATCTTCAAAGAACACCGGCTTTCTCCTTTAAGGAACTCCTCCTCCTCAATTAATACGATCCTAGAAGAAGGGGACTGTTAACCTTATCTCAGACCAGCCAATGAGGGCGCTCCATCTCCCTGCCAGAGGAATCGATCTAGGGGTGAACGCCTGATGCTGGGCCAATGAGACTCTTCACAGAGAAGCAGAGAAGCGCACGGTAGCTGAGGATCTCGCTGCTGGCACCACCAACGCTAAGAACCAGCTAACTGAGGTCATTAGTGGCTGTCTACGGAAGAAATAAATTGTCTACAGGATGCGGACTTTCCGTTGTTTTGCAGCGGAAACGAATCCAACTAGTATCCATGAGGATGCGGGTTCGATCCCTGGCCTTGCTCAGTGGGTTAAGGATCTGGCATTGCCGTGAGCTGTGGTGTAGGTCGCAGAGGTGGCTCGGATCCCACGTTCCTGGGGCTGTGGCGTAGGCCGGCAGCTGCAGCTCCGATTTGACCCCTAGCCTGGGAACTTCCATATGCTGCAGGTGCAGCCCTAAAAAGAAAAGAAAAATTGTCTACAGAATGAAGTCAAGCTTTGAGCAAAAGACATACCAGGACAAGGAAGCCCTTAAGTTCCAAAGTCAGCTCAGGCCCTGGACTTCCCAGTCTAGTGAGTTGGGTTTTTTTTTTGTTTTTTTGCTTTTTTTTTTAAGGGCCGCACCCACAGCCAAATGCCCTTTTGGTCTCAAGCTAATTTGAGTTGGGTTCCCATTACTTGTCACCTGAGTTGTCCTGACCACAGCCGTGCACATACGTGGGTACCCAGAAGTCTGTGGATCTTCACACCGACACGAACGTGGGCCAGCTACTCTGCCTTGGTCGCCCGTAGCTACCGTCACAAACTGATTTCCTCATCCTCTACTCTTTGCTTCTCTGTCCGTGGCTTCCACACTCTTAGGCTTCCTCGGAACTTCAGCCTCCCCAGAACGTGGCCGAGGACCATCTCGTCTCATGGCTCCTCTGATCTCTGTTGACCTCATCTGCTTCCAGCTTCTGCTCCCACCGCTCAGTGCCTTATCCTTCAGAAGTTCCCAGCCGCAAGTTCCTTAGACAACCGTGCCATCTGCAGTTCTAATTCATAAGGCCCAAACTGATGGAACTGAAAAAATAAATACAGAAACGTCAACAGCCCTCCATCAGTAATTGATCCATCACACAGGCAGAAGATCAGTAGACTACAGATGACCCGAACAGTACTATCGATCAACTTGATCCCATTGACAGTTACAGAATACTCCATGCAGCTCTTTCAGTACCTAGTGCAGCCACGGCTCATAGTACCCAGAAGCACCCAAAGTATGTAGCGGCGCCAAAGCCACGGATGCTGAAAAAAGTGACTAATAATATGCTTGCTCCTTGTCCATCTTCTAGCCCCCACAATCTGAGAGAATGTCTGCCCCTCATCATTTTCCTAAATAACAGACTTAAGTATGTCCCCATGTGGGGTAAAGAAGATTTGCATGCAGCCGTTCAGTAAGATGCATGGTAAGATCTGAACTGATATCACCTCTCCCGCTGGTTCGATGGATGTCACCAGCACCGATGAGACCAATCTATGACACCAAGGGTTGCAAAGTGAGAAAGATCTCTGCGGGCACAAAAGGAAACCCTTCTCTGGTGGCCAGTGATGCTCAAGTTATGTGCTACCCTGACCCCTTGACCCCTTGACCCCTTGCCAGGGTGGAGACTGTGAATGGCAGTGACCAGAGGCACTAACCTGTGAAGAGTCGGTATGATCGGCAACAGAGAGACATCCTGGCTCTTTTGATGGGGCTCATGGGAAAGATGCCAAAGGCAACAGCTTTGCCACCCAGGTCTCCAACATTTTTATTCTTGCAAAGGCAACAGACCATGGATTTCTCTTCCCTGAGGAAAAGGGATCCACCGCACTACTGCCGAAGAGAGAGACAAGAGGCTGGAGGCCAAACAGAGTGGCAAGTAGAATGATTTATATCAGGTAATGTGATTGGAAAAGTTCTTGTTACTTAATTAAATATATTACAGCATGAAAATAAAATACTCCATTTAACAACCACGGAACACACATTCTTCTCAAGCTCACCTGGAACACTCACCAAGATAGACCTCATCGTGGGTCATAAAATACACCTTACAATTTTAAAAGAGTAGAAATCACACAAAATATATTCATATACCACAGCGGAGTTGAAATCAAAACAGAAAGGTAGCTAGAAAATTTGAAATCAAAACAGAAATCAAAACAGAAATTTGAAATCAAAACAGAAAGGTAGCTAGAAAATTCCCAAATTAATTTTAAAACCTACTTATAAACAACACATGGGTCAGAAAAGAAGACTCAAATAAATCTTCAAAAACAATTTTTTTTGACTTTTTAGGGCTGCACCTGAGGCCTATGGAAGTTCCCAGGCTAGGAGTTGAATTGGAGCTACAGCTGCCGGCCTACACCACAGCCACAGACACAGCAACATGGGGTCAGAGCCAGGTCTGTGACCTACACCACAGTTCACAGCAACCCTGGATCCTTAACCCACTGAGCAAGGCCAGGGATCGAACCCACGTCCTCATGGATACTAGTCAGATTCCTTAGCACTGAGCCACAATGGGAACTTCCTAAAAATATTCTTAATTAAATGATACAACTTATCAAAATCTGCGGGATGCAACAAAAGCCAAGCTTAGAGGGAAACATAGCACTGAATGCACATACTAGAAAAGATCTAATATCAAAAATCTAATCTTCCACTTTAGAAAACTGCAAAAAGAAAAGCAATTTAAGCCTAAAGAAAGCAGAAGAAATGAAATAATAAAAATTGGAGCAGAAATCAATGCAACTGAAAACAGAACCACAATAGAGAAAATCAATGAAACCAAAAGCTGAGTCTTTGAAAGATCAATAAAAATGAAGAAGCCCTAGCTAGTCCAATCAAGGAAAAAAAAGAGAAGAAACAAATTACTAATATCAGAAATAAAAGAAGAGCCATCGCTACCGATCCCATGGACCACAGGATAATAAAGGAATACTGTGAGCAACTTCATGTCCACAGATTTGATAACTGAAATGAAATGGATCAATTCCTTGAGAGAGATAAACCACCAAGCTCACACAAGGAGAAATAGAGAGTATAAAGAAGTCTCTATATTTTTTTAATTGAATCAATAATTATAAATCTCCCAAAACAAAAAGCATGAGGCCCAGATGGTGTAACTGATGAATTGTACCAAACATTTTAGGAAGAAATGATGTCAATATTCTACAGTCTCTTCCAGAAACTAGAAGCAGAAGGAACACTGCCTAATTCATTCTAGGAGGTCAGAATTACACCAGCACCAAATCAGACAAAGATGTTACCAGAAAGGAAAATTACAGATCAATATCTCTCATGAACGTAGATGCGAAAATCCTCAACAAAATATTAGCAAATCAAATCCAACAATGCATGAAAAAAATGATATAGCACAGTCAAGCAGGATTTATTCCAAGTGTGCAAGACTGGTTCAAGATTGAAAAGCAACGGGTGTCATCCACCATAGTAACAAGCTAGGAGTTCCCGTTGTGGCTCAGCAGGTTAAGAACCTGACTAGTATCCACGAGGAGGTGGGTTTGATCCCTGGCCTCGCTCAGTGGGTTAAGGATCCAGTGTTGCTGTGAGCTGTGGTGTAGGTTGCAGATGCAGCTTGGATCTGGTGTTGGTTTGTCTGTGGCATAGACCAGCAGCTGCAACCCCGACTCGACCCCTAGCCTGGGAACTTCCATATGCTGAAGGTGCAGCCCTAACAAAAGAAAAGGGAAAAGAACAAGCTAAAGAAGAAAAATTGTACAATCGTATAAATTAACATAGAAAAAGCATGTAACAAAATCCAATATTTATGATATAAAAAAAGAACTTGGCTAACTAAAGGATCGGTTTCAGTTGTTCATTTTTTCCTTCAGGTTTTTGGATCAAATCTTGTCTTCTGTATGGCTAGTTATTTCTTACTAAGTGAAAAATACAGTTTATAAAAAAATGTAAAAGATAGTATGATATTGTGAAGCTGTGGTTAGTGATACATTCCATTATAGTTGTGTTTCTGGCAGACAACCAGGCTAGGAACAGAGTAGCTTAATCCAATTAGGGACTGAGATGATTATAAACTGAAATTCAGTCCTATTTAGGATGTATCTAGTTTGGGTTAGTTTTTTTTTTTTCCGCTTTATTCAAAGTCCATCACTTTATACATTTTTTTATTTTTAAGATTTTTATTTTTTCTATTATGGTTTTGATTGACATAGTCTTGGTTCGCCTTTACTCTTGGGATATAACCCTTCAGGATCCCAACTCAGAACCCGGGGGATGGGAAGGGGTTTCCGGGGCTCCTCTTTAGTGGGTCCTGAATCTCGCAAGTTCTCCTCCTCTCAGCTCTGGATTTTTTTTTTTTTTTGGTCTTTTTAGGGCTGCAGTCACAGCATATGGAGGTTCCCAGGCTAGGGGCCGAGTCGAAGCTACAGCTGCCGGCCTACCCCACAGCCACGGCCACTCGGGATCCGAGCCGCATCTGCGAACTACACCGCAGCTCACGGCAACACCGGATCCTTAACCCACTGAGCGAGGCCAGGGATCGAACCCTCATCCTTGTGGATGCTAGTCAGGTTCGTTAACCACTGAGCCACGCCAGGAAGTCTGGAAGGCACTGTTGTATTTCGACATTTTAGAATATATTGACATCTTCTTTGTGGGCCAATGTAAGTTCAGTTTCTGCGAAAGTGCAGGGGTACGTACAAGCTGTGTCACATGGCATAGAGTATGACTTAGATCATTAAGATATTGTGATAGATGATATTATTGTTCTTATTTGCTGCCTTCCACATAGAAAGACTACCATTCCTGCCCCCAGCTACGTGGCTTGCAGTGCCATCCTGTGGATGGAGTGTCATTCCTCATCTTAGTGACATCAGGCTTGGCCATGTGACTTACTTTGGCCAGGGGAACATGAAGAGAAGTGATCTGAGCCACAATGCGGATAGGTCCTGGAGACAGGCTTCTCCTTTAGTTTGGGTCACACAATAAAGACAACAGACGGAGAAGGGCCGAAGGCAGACTTCCGTTGTGACGCAGTGGAAACTGGTATCCACAAGGATGCGGGTTCAGTCCCTGGCCTCGCTCAGTGGGTCGGGGATCCAGTGTTGCCAAGAGCTGGGTAGGTCGCAGACGCGGCTCGGATCCCCAGTTGCTATGGCTGTGGTGTAGGCCGGCAGCTGGAGCTCCGATTCGGATTCAACTCCTAGCCTGGGAACTTCCATAAGCTGCAGGTGCAACCCTGAAAAAAAGGAAAAAAGAAGAGCCAAAGGCTACAGAAACCAACGTGTAATGTGATCAAGAAACAAACATTTGCTGTTGCAAACCACTGGACCTCCTAAGCTGTTTCTTATGGCAGCAGAAACTAGCAAAAGATGATAGACAGAGACTTTATTCTAGTCTTTAGATCTTTTGTATACCACAAATGGTTTCTATTTCTCCTTGCATTTTCTCTACTTTTTTTTCTGCATGAACTTTGATCTTCTATAGGGTTCACAGTTTTTCTGGACTATTAGAAAACTATGGATCATATCCCTTGCTTTGTTCCTTGATTCAAGCTTCTCTGATGCTAAGATTGTGATCCCTGTTCTCTTTGAGTTTGACTGCACCTTTGCCTGAGATCGTGTGTCCTTATTGACCAGGATTGAGTCAAGCAATGTCACTCCTAAGACTGAAGGCCTTCACCACAGTGATAGAAAAGGGATAATAATCAGGATATTCCTAATAATAATCATCCCCATTGAAAGCTTAGTATGCTATAAGCACACTCTTGTAAGCCCTTAATATGTTGTTACATTATTTGAGGAGTGTATTATTTCCCATAGAAACCCTGGGAGGTAGGTGTTACTAGCCTCACTCGAAAGATGAGAAACAGAAGCAGGGAGAGGCTGAATAACTTGCCCAAGGCGATACATCTAGCAGGTGGTAGGTTGAAAAGAAGGAGCTGTCGGGCCAACAGAAAGGCACATATCCGCTGTGGTTAGTAAAACTGTGTTAATATTAATCCAGCTGTAGCTATGACGGAGAGAACCCAGGGTCCTGCCTTCCAGCGAGGTACATTCTCAGAGCTCTGCCACGGAGCTGGGGTCACTTGCCAGCATTTGCCTCCAGCCAGAGGCAAAACGCCCTTCGGGATCAGCCAACTGGCGGCTTTGATCTTCCAGGTGCCCTGAGAGTGAGATGGAAGCACCCCGGGCGGCAGGCCCCCCTCCATGTCCAAGGCGATGTGCAGGAAGGAGGAGCCGGCTGGCTTCCCGTCTGACTGGAGGATTTAGGTCGAGTGTGTTACCATCTCTTCTCACTCCCACTCTGAACCTCAATTTTTTGGTTCTGCAAATGCGAAAGAAAAAAATCATGGCTTTTGGTGCTGTGCTACCTCCCATAATAACCGATTATTATTATTATTATTATTATTATTATTATTATTATTATTATTATTATATGGCATCCCTGCTCATTCCATGTGGTTCAGAAGGGCCCACGATCTCCACTCGTCTTGAGCCCCAGGGGCGGTACTACATGGCGGGGCTCAAGTTCACGGGCACAGAGGCGGAGACGGCTTGGGCCGGCTTTCCTCCCTCCCACCCCCCACTGTCTCGCTCTCTCCTTGTGGGAGGTAGAGGCGCACCCGACTCCTGAAGGCAGACGCCCCCGCCTAGCCCAAGGCGCATTCGCCCTCTGGCTCCCCTGTGCCCCTCTGGCATAGTTGCCCTGGCACCTGAGGGGTATGGCCTTCCAACAGCTGCCAGCTGCCCAGGGCAGTAGTCCAGGCCGCTGCTGTAGCACTCGTGTGTGCTTTTCTCTTTGCCCTGGAAGTGGATTTGGCATGCGGCGCCGTCCGTTCCAGGGCCAGGCTCTTTTCAGGTCGCGGAGCGCTGCGGTCAAGTGTTTGGGATCAGGATGACGAAGGGCTGTCTGTCCTCAGATCCTCCAACATTCCCATCGGGCCCTTGAAAGTGCCTGCGCATCGAATGGTTCCTTAGGGAGGAGGTTGAGCGACTTAGTCGAGTCCACACAGACGGACAGAAGATGAGAAAGTCCTCAGATTTTCTGACTCTAAGACTAACACTCTCTAAGCTGTAGTGATGGGCGCAGAGCGGGGAGCACAGACCGGTGTCTAAGTCTGCTCGGGCCGTCGCCGCCAAATACAGCCGACTGGGTGTCTGCAACAACAGACACTTATTTTCTTCTCATTCTGGAGGCTAAACACCCAAGGCCAAGGTCATACGGTCTCCCTCTGTCCACGTCTATATCCTAGTCTCCTCTTCTTCAAAGGGATACCAGTCAGGTGGATTCGATCCCACTCTAACAGCCTCATTTCAACTTAGTTACTTCTTTCAAGACCTTCTCTCCAAATAGAGCCACATTTTGAGGTCCTGGGTGTTAATTAAGACTTCGGCACAGGGTTTTGACGGATACAAGTCAGTCTGAGTCCATCCCGCCACTCCGGGCTTCAGCCTCAGGCAGGTCCCAGACCTCAGCGTTGCCCACCTTGCCCCCCATGAAGCCAGATCGCCCAGGTCTCTAAGTTCTGTTCAACCCTAAAACGACAACAACAGAAAAAAGAAGCCTGACATCCTCGATGTTGTAAAGCCTCGCATCAGGGTTTACGGCCAAGCAGATTTCCAAGGGAAGTTTCTAGGAGACGATCAGAGACCCTGCATCAGGGCCCATCAATTCCACAGCACCAGAGCAAGGCAGAGAGGTGGGCCAGGAAGATGCAAGGAGTAGCCGCCTGCTGGATATGAGTCAGTGCAGTGACGTGCTAGCCCCGCCCTTGGGCTATATCAACAGAGGCAAGGAGTTCAGAACAAGGGAGGTGAATCCAGTGGCTAGGAGCCCAGGCTTTAGAGTCAGATATGTCTGCATGGGAACCCCCACTTAGCCGCATGGTAGCGTGGACCCTGGGCAGGCTCTTCAATCTCCCTGGCTGTCGTCTATAAAGTAACACTAATAATGCTTAGCTCACAGGTTTTGCGTGAGGACTAAATGGGATCAATTACCGTAAAGTGCTCAGCAGAGGGCCTGGCTCACCGTGAGTCCCCGGGGCCAGCAGGTCAGGGCAGGGCAGGCGGCATGGTCCCCGAAGCTCCCTTCAGGGCCATGTGGATTCTCAAGTGTCACTTTCCCCAAGTGCCCCTTCTGCAGGAACTGCCCACCACCCGAGGAGAGCAGCCTGGCCCCAGGGCACATCCCCTGCAGTGCAGCGCCGCGCAGTGACCGGAGGGTGGCCCGGCCCCTCACCTCACCCCACAGGTCCCCAGCAGGCTGGCTGAGCCCTGGCTGCCACTTCACCGCAGCCCAACTTACACGTCTTCCCGCCGCTGTTTCCCACCCTTCCTTTGCGCAGATATCGGTCCTGAGCTCCGCCCCAAGCCAGTGTCCCCGGGAACCCACTTGATGAGAGTGCCGGGAATGATACAGTAGCACTGCCATCGTGACCACAGGGGGGTTTTTGCTGAAGCTCCTCCAGGCAGCGGTGCCCAGGAGCATGGCTTGTGAGTGTTCCACCTTAGACTCTGGCGAAGGCCAGAAGGGTGTTTTGTTTTGGTTTTTTTTCCATTTATTTTAACAGCCCCACAAAAACATATTTTTCATTTTTTTCACCAGCATGAGCACTTTGGGGAATGCAGGCGGAGGCAGAGGGCCCCGGGGCCTGGTTCCTGGGCCCACACACATGCGTAAAAGGCATTCACTAAACAGGTTTTACAGTAAACACGGATCTCTGCATTGAACATTTTTGGAGGCAGCCCTTGTCAGAGCAGACGAGCCCTTCGCGTGACGGCCTGCCGGGTGGAATGCCGCTTACAGTCCTAGCTGCGCTGGCTGTCCACGTGCGAGATCGGTTTGGAAGATGCAGTGAACGTATTTACCCTAAAACCTCTGCAGTGGCCTGGGAGATAGGATGGAATGTTCTGGTTGGTACAAGCATCTTCCAAACAGAGCTCCGTCTTCCTTGGTCACTCAGGAGGCAGTCGAGTGTCTTGCAAGCCTCACTGTCACCTTGAGATCCTTAATTGTCAGTGACCTTGGGAGTCTGAGAAAGGCAGGTGTAACTGACCTCCGGCTGGGAACGTGTCCTTTCCTACGCGGTGTTTCTCACGGGGTGAGGGGTGGGGAGAAGCCCTCTTGGGAGGAGGAGGGACTCCAGTTTTCTGGGGTGGGGGGGCCTTGCAGGGTAAACACCCCCGCTCACCACGGCCAGAGACGCACACCCTGGCACAGGTGATCACAAAGCACAAGATCTGGGCTCCCACCCCCACCCATCACCTCCCGGGAGTCCCACACTGGGCACCTGCCAGCTTTCTGCACACTTTGCTGGATGAGTTTAGACAGCTTCGAGGCGCAGTTTCCTCTTCTGAAAAACGTGGCTCGTAACCTCTGCCCTGAGTGCCTTTTCTGAATATTTTCTACCTGCAGGAAGGATGGTACACAAAGCCACCTGAAAACAGTCTCCTTCCTGCTCTAGAGCGCCATCTCTGGTCAGCCTTACACATCACCCCTGGGTTGGTACCGTCTTTGTGGTCACAGAACTTGCCACCAATGGGGAGTGGGTATTACTGACAAAATCAATAAATGCTCCAAAGGGCCGGCTGCCCTTGCCAGACAGACTCTGTCCTTTGATAAATTCCAATATGATGCTTCTGTGTATGTACCGAGTTCAACTCTGACCTCCAGATCGTTTTCAGTTTTGTGTGTCCGGCCTGCTAGGAATGGTCACTTTGAACTCAAATTCAATTTCGGTTTCCCACGGTGTCCCTCATCTTCCTGCACTGTTGTTCAGGGCCAGCAAATCCGCAGAAACTGAGTTCAAGTTCACTCATTTATCTGTTTCATCCTTCTTCACTCAGCAAATGTGCTGAGGACCCGCTGTGTGACCAGCACCGTGCCAGGCTGAGGGACACCAGTGGCAGATAGAACAGGCCTGATTTCCACCCTTCTGAAGAGGGGAAACCAAAAATTAACAAAGAAATGGTGGAGTTCCTATTATGGGACTCCAACTAAGAACTGTGAGATTGCGGGTTCAATCCCTGGCCTCGCTGAGCTCAGTGGGTTAAGGATCCAGCGTTGCCATGAGCTGTAGTGTAGGTCACAGATGCAGCTCGGATCCTGCATTTCTGTGGCTCTGGCGTAGGCCAGCAACTGTAGCTCCGATTCAACCCCTAGCCTGGGAACCTCCGTATGCCATGGGTGCGACCCTAGAAAGCAAAAATTAAAATTAAAATTAAAAATAAACAAAAATGAAGAAAAAAACCGTGACAATTGTCATGAAGGAAATGAATGGGCTGCCACAACAGATGCAAAGCGTAACAGACAGAGCATAGTAACAGGTGCTTCTCTGAGGCTGAGAAGCCAGAGGTGAGGGGAGCAGGCAAAGGACATTTCAGGCAGAAAGAGGAGCAGGTGCAAAGGCCCTGAGGCAGGACGGTGTGAGGAGGAAAAGGATGACCCGCCCTAGTGACATGAGGTTGTGCCTGCACTCCTGCCCTTCCATAGGCAACAAGAGTCCCCATTCTCCACCCCAGCACAAGATGATGAGGGGCCAGACCTGCCTCTCTCTGCTGGATGCCAGCTCTGGGACGGAAGCGGCTTCCTCGCCGGGCTGGAAAGACCAAAAGGAGGAGAAATAAGTGTTACCTGTGAAGATATCTTTGAGAAAGCACCACCTGCTCTTAAGAAGAACCCCCCCCCAGGAGTTCCCTGGCGGCTCTGAGGGTTAAGGAGGCAGTGTTGTCATGCTGTGTGTCAGGTCACTGCTGTGGTGCAGGTTCGATCCCTGGCCCCAGAACTTCTGTATGCCATGCATGCTGCCAAAAAAATAAAAAAATAGATAAGGAAACCGCACCCCCCCCAAATTCCTGGTCATCACCAGACCACTTCAGGGGATAAGACAGGGCAAGGTAGGCTCCTGACACTCACTCTGATCATTTGCGTGCCCATGGATGCCCCTTGCCTGTCACCATTGCCACCGCCACGCCAGCCTCTGAAGGACCCTGCTCTTTTTCAGCCCTCTGAACACATGCCCTTGTCCCCAGCCCTAGGACGTAACCGAGACAAGCTGAGGAGTCTAAAGAAGACTCACCCGAGGGCTGATGGGTAATAAAAAGAAACACAGAGAATAACGTGTAACCAGAAGCGGTTTTATCGCTTTAGCATACAGTCCACCATGGTGTCTGCCTTCCTAACAGCGCCTGCTTCCCTGCGCACAGAATGTCTTTATCTCTTGCCACAAAAGAGAAGGGGGGGCATAGAATCTGTGTCCAGAGAGGGACTCTTTAAGACCGAAAGCAAGCAAGCACTATTACTATTTAGGCTGGGCAGCATGTATAAGTAGCCTTGGCCAGCCGGGACCTGTGTTCACCCTCCCAAAGAGAGATGCAGGGGAGAGAAAAAGAAGCCCCTCCCAGGCTTCCTAAGGTCTCTCGTTCTGCAGATACTCCCAGCCCTCTTTCCAAGGCACACAGTAGAATTGGTTCCTAATGCCCAGCGATTAGGAGTGACCGTGTGACCTGCCCTGGCCAATGGCATATGGATACAAGCGTGGCATCTCACTTCTGGGCAGACCCATTAAGAGACCGTATACAACAGGCCACACTTCCTTTGTCCTGCCTTGAGGATAGTGGAACCGTGGAGACAGTGCCTCCCTCAGCCTGGGCTCCGAACAAGGATAAACATTCCCCCGACCCGTGACCCACATAGTAGCTAAGTGAGTAATAATTCCTTGTTAAGTTCAGCACTGAGATCGGGGGCTCTTTGTTACTGCAGCATCACCTGATCCAACGTGACTCGCCTGCCAAGTTCCAGTCCTAGGTCCGAGGAGCCACCTCCACCCCTGATTGAGCACCTCTGAACAGAGATCCATCTTTTGCCCTCTGACCTTTGCCTCACAGGCCTGTGCCCTGGGTTGCCCTGGAGCCATCTTCCCCACATAATGGGGGTGTCCTTAGTTAGTGGGGTCGTTAGGGTAGACCCTCAATTTTGTTTGTTTTCTTTCATTTTGGGGCTGCGCCCATGGCATATGGAAGTTCCCAGGCCAGGGATAAATCTGAGCTGCAGCTGCAACCTACGCCTCATCTGCTGCAGCACCAGATCCTTAACCCACTGTACCAGGCCAGGGATCGAGCCTGCACCTCAGCAGTGACCCGAGCTGCTGCAATCAGATCCTTAACCCACTGCATCGTAGTGGGAACTCCAGGGTAGGACCCGAATTTATGTGGCTGATGTCCTTATAAAAAGGAGACATCTGGACACAGAGGCAGCCACACAGGGAGAACGCCATATGAAGATGAAAGCAGACATAATAGATGTTTCTACCAGCAAAGGAATGACAGAGCTCTCCAACAGCCAGAAGAAGCCAGCAGACAGACCTGGAAAAGATCCTCTGTCACAGCCCTCAGGAGGAACTAACCCTGCGAAAACACTGACCTCAGATGTTTAGTCATCAGCACGTTAGGACAATAAATGTCACTTGCTGAAGCCACCCAGTATGTGGTCATTTCCAGTCTCGGGAAACTAACATGAGAAGCAATGGTGGAACAAGAAGCAGAGCTAACAGCAAATTTTATAACCTTTCCTGCAAGTCTCAGAGCCTCTCCGTGTTCCCTTGACACATATACAAGTAAGGTACAGACCTAGACACAGCAGCAGATAAAGACACGGATCCAGCTATAGGTAGACAAACAGATTCAGGTACATATAGAGACATAGACACAGGTACACACACAGAGAGATACAGGTACAGATGGACACCCAGGTACAGGGACCTGCTGAGAGACCTGCGTGGGTACAGATACAAATGCAGATCTAGGCAGGACAGAGGTGGAGACCCAGAAAAGAAGGGCAGGTAATAATGCAGCCACAGGAACTGAGAGAGCCCTAACAGAGGTAAAGCTGGAGAAATCGATATAGATAGAGACACGGGTGGCTAGAGAGCCAAACACAGAGATGCTTATAGAAAACCAGATAAAGGTTCCGAAAGGGTCAGCGGTATAGACACAGATAGAAACCCAGATACAGGTAGAATTACAGACCAAGAAAGACCTATAGGGTACAGTACAGACAAAGACACATTTACAGATAGAGACCCAGATACGGGGACAGACGAAGCTACTGGTACAGGCTGCTAGGGACCTAGACACAGGTAAAGAGATCCATATACGGATCCAGATAGAGACACTGGTGTAGAGGTACCTATGAGACCCAGATAGAGGAACAGATAAAAACTTCGGTCCAGGTACATAGAGACATATACAGTCACAGATAAAAACGCAGATGCTGATTGGTAAAGAAAAGCAGACAGGAGTTCCCTCTGCGGCACAGCAGGGTAATGATCCGGCGTTGTCTCCATGGCAGCACGGGTTTGATCTCCAGCCTGGTGCTGTGCGTTATGGATCCGGCATTGCCACGGCTGTGGCATAGGTCACAGCAGTGGCTTGGATTCGATCCTGGCCCGGGAACTTCCATATGCCATGTGGGCGGCCAAAAAAGGAACAAAGGAAACGCAGGCAAATGTACAAGTAGACAGTCAGATACAGGTACAGATAAAGACCCATTTACAGACACAGTTGGAGAGACAGATGCTTCTATCGTCAATAGAGACCCAGATAAAGACGCAGAATGAGGAGTTCCCATCGTGGCTCAGTGGAAACGAATCTGACTAGCATCCATGAGGACGCAAGTTCAATCCCTGGCCTCGCTCAGTGGGTTAAGGATCCAGCGTTGCTGTGAGCTGTGGTGTAGGTCGCAGACGCAGCTCAGATCTGGCATTGCTGTGGCTGTGGTGTAGGCTGGCGGCTTTAGCTCTGATTCGTCTAGTCTGGAAATCTCCATATGCTACAGGTGCAGCCCTGAAAAGTAAATAAATAAATAAAAATTAAATTAAAAAGGCACACACTGAGAATCAGATATAGCTACTTACAGGGACACTAATACCCGTGCAGATAAAGACACAGGGACAGGTACTCACACAGATCAACAGGTACAGTCAGACAGACAGATACAAGTACAGACACAGACATAGTTATGGATACAGTTATGGACACACAGGCAAGTACAGACAGAGAAACAAGTAGACACATATGGATACTTACAGTGACAAAAATACAGGCACGGGTACAGGCAGACATAGCTAGTTAGAGACAGGCGCGAGTACACTTAGAGACACAGATACAGTTACAGGCGGAAGCCCTACAGGTACAACAAGAGAACTGGGTACAGGGACAGAGAGAGACATAGACCTACAGGTAGAAACCCCGATACAGGCACAGGTGGAGACATCCATTCATGCGCAGAGAGAGGCCAAGTACTGGTTCAAGACGGAGACACAGTTTGAGATACAAATAGAGACACAGATTCAGTTTCACCTAGAGACCCAGACCCAGGCCCGGGGATATAGAGACAGAGATACAGATGCAGATAGAGACGCGGACAGTTAAAAAGAGAGAGACTCACAAAGAAATGCAGAGAGACACGTATGAGTTCTTCCAGAAACTCAGAGGTTCAGATAGAGCAGCAGATAGAGGGACAGCTAAAGAAAAGGATACAGGCCCAGTTAGAGACACAGTTAGTGCTGTAGATTGAGACACAGAAAGAAGTATTTATAGAGATACAAATGAAAGGTACACACAGAAACATAGCTACTGGTACTGAACAGAGACACACATCCAGACGCAGGTACAGGTAAAGGCCCAGGTCCACAGTGACATATATGCAGGTACAGAGGGAGACACGGATCAGACACTGATACGCTTCTGCCCCGGCATTAAGATCAGGAGCCAAAGGTGGGCTTAATGGCATCTGGGAGGTGCCGGGTGCTAGCAGTTGACAGTATCATTGATGGTGTTCAGAAGTGGCTTTCTTTGCTGACTCTGTCTTCTCTAACGAGCGTCTTCCTGGTGACGTGAACTGTAAAGGTATCTGGCTTTCCCCTTTCAGTCGGGCAGCCCAACAGCCTGTGATAAATCCTGCTGTCCACCGGAGCCCAGATGTTCTGCGTATTCATACATTTCTTTACCTTGTTTTTGATTTTCTACTGCTTTTTGTGTTTTCTCTGGGCATGCTTCTCTATTTGTATCGTGCCAAATTGTGGATATTCTAAGTAGCTCAAGTTCACTGTTGAACGAAGTCAGATGTCAATCCATGAAACGGCGGCAGCTGTATATAATATAGCCGTTCCGACAGACAGCCCAGGGTCAGAGCACGGCTTTGCCACTTCCCGGTGTGACATTTTGGACATACACGTTCCCTTGCTAGGCCTCAGTTTCTCCATCTGGAAAATGTAGCTGGTAACACCTCATTCACAGGGTGGCCTGGATAATTAAAGGAAATAGCGTAGATGCATCACAACACCTAGCTCCAGGCCTTGAAGATACCACACAGTCAATACAGATTTGTTCGGTTTTTAGAGATGGGTATTTCACTTAGAGAAAACAACCGTTGCCCAAACTCAAGAAGGAGGATTCTGACGGGGAAGGTTCGAGTCAACCTGGGGTTCCCAGTGAGGGTGGATTTTCTCTTGGCCCCTGCCACGTGCGGTGTGTGTTTTTGAGAGGCGTGTAGGAAGATGCTGGTGGCCTTTGGGGGGCTGGAGGAGGGATCTCCTGCTGGGGGTCCCCCCCCCCGCCCTGGCAGCCTGCCGGGATAGCACTAGATCTGCAAGGCTCCCTCCAGAGCAAAGACCCCCACCCCGGCCCCGGAGATGCTCCAGTTTGCGGGGAGAGGCAGCCGACAGGGTAGCCGCCTCCATTGGCGTGGAAGGGGCCGGGGGCCTGGCCTGCTGCTCCCACACCTGTTGAAGCCACCCGAGGGGCAGACTGGCCCTCCCGCTCCATCTTCCGCCTGGGGAACAAAAGGCAATGATTAACGAGGCTCAGGGCAAGCTGACCCAAAGCCTGAGCCCAGCTCCCGCCAGCCTCCCAACATAGACGCCTCTGCCCTTGGCCGCAGCCTCCTTTGGCCTCGACCAGAGCTCGTGCGAACTTACTCTCAGCCACGGGGCGCGAGCCCGATTCCCAGGCCAGGGCGGGGACCTGGCTCCAGGCCCCAGCTCGGCCCCCTCCCTGCTGTCAGCTTGCTTTCGGTCACCCAAGGCATCGCGGTTCAGGTGTTTATTAAGCCCTTTACAAAAAAAGAAGAGTTTGGAATATAGCAGGTATTCAACAAATACATGGTCACTGTCCGAGGCTGAGAAAATACAGAGGAACAAAAAGGAAATCATGCCCACCACTCACCCCCCCCTCCAAAACAGAGCCACGGGTGACATTTTGCCGTGGGCCCTTCCAGCCTGGATTCTCTCCGATGTGCTAGTTGGACACAGGAACTGGTTGTTTGGGCAGGTCAAAAACACCTAGATGTCTACAACCGCATAGGGCCCATCCTAATCAACACAGATATTTTTTCCCAATGGGATTATATTATACGTAGTTACTTATAACATTTCAGTACCTGAAATACATAGTGAACACAGTTCCTCGTTAACATGGAATCTCTAGCAGCATCTTTAAGGACATATTAGTATTTCAGTGTATAGCCATGCGGGGATTTCTTGAACTGTCTTCCTATTTTCAGTGATTTGCCACTTCAGCTACGTGCGGGAACCAAGGGATCAGCTCAAACCTTAGTGCCTTAAAATAACAACAATGTGCGCTTTGCCGCGATGTTCCTGCGAGGCTGGCGAGCCTTCTGCTCGGCCCTCCTGGGCTCACTCGTGCATCTACAGACACCCGACAGCTTGGCTGGGGCTCGAAGGCCCCAGGGGTTCTCACTCAGGTGTCTGCCAGCTCGCGCTGGCTGCTGGCCGGGGCTCCCCACTTCTCCCCGAGGCTCCCCTCAGGCTTGATGGCTCTCTAGACACCCTCACGGGACTCAGCAAAGGAAACAGGCACACGGAGCAAAGTCCCGCAGGGTAAATTCGTGGGGACCTGCTTAATTCCCCCAGCAACGACGTGGGACCACACACGCCAAGTGTGGCCAGGCAGGGGAGCTCCCCCGAGTCTTAAGTGTCCAGCTGTCCCCTGGGGGTCAAGCACGAAGACACTCAGGACCCACGTGGCTGACCTCAGCCACGCAGACCCCAGGTCGCCAGACGTCAGACTGATAGAGTGTGGCCCAGAGCCCCGGGCATACGTAAGCCCTTGGGACAGGCTGGTCCAGGGGCTCAGAGCCATCTCGCAGCTTTTAAGGCCCTCACGCCTGCGAGGTTACCCCGAAACTGCACAGCTCTCATCCTCTGGGACTGGAGGACAACCTGGCGGCCTGAGGATTCCAAGAAGGTGAAAATGGAAACCGCAAAGCTTCTTGAGTCCTGGCCTCGGGACTCTCACAGCATTAATTCTGATACACTGGCTGGAGCAAGACCCAGATTCAGCCCAGAGTCAAAGGGGCTGCAAGAATCCATGCAGCCTCTTGATGGAAGGAGCCGCGAGGAGGGGACGTGTAATTCAGTGGGGGCGCTGTCAGAACAGCGTACTATGTAAAAATTCTCCTTCATTATTTACCATTATAAGCAAGGCCATGGAGTTCCCGTCGTGGTGCAGTGGAAGCAAATCTGACTGGGGACCATGGGGTTGTGGGTTCGATCCCTGGCCTCACTCAGTGGGTTAAGGATCTGGCATTGCCATGAGCTGGGGTGTAGGTCACAGCTGCGGCTCGGATCCCATGTGGCTGTGGCTGTGGTGTAGGCCGGCAGCTGTAGCTCCGATTGGACCCCTAGCCTGGGAACCTCCATATGCCGCGGGTGTGGCCCTAAAAAACAAAAAACAAACAAAAAATCAAGGCCGTGATAATCAACCTTATTCAATCGTTTTTTTGTTGATAATGAACTTTCTTTTAAAAAAAAATACACTGTGGAGTTCCCATCGTGACTCAGCGGTTAACGAACCCAACTAGTATCTGTGAGGATGTGGGTTCAATCCCTGGCCTTGCTCAGTGGGTTAAGGATCCGGCGTTGCCGTGAGCTGGGGTGTAGGCTGGCAGCTACAGCTCTGACTCGACCCCTAGCCTGAGAACCTCCATAGGATGTAGGCCGTGGGGCATCCTTAAAAAGACAAAAGGCAAAAACAAAAAGAAAAAAAATGTACTGTGAGGAGTTCTTTTATGACACAGTGGGTTAAGGATCTGGCCTTGTCACTGCTGTGGCTCAGGTCGCTGCCGTGGCGTGGGTGTGATCCCTGGCCTGGGAACCCACACGCCACGGGTGCCACCAAAAAATAATAAGTACTGTAAAATATTCCATACATAGAAGAAATGATGCAAATAACATAAAAAGCCATAGGTGTACCAGGTTTCAAGATGTATAGTCGTAAACATGTGTGGGCTTCTCCTTGGCAATTGCAGGTTTTACATCGATAGGACACAAGACAAATGCGGTCACTTCATAATGGGGTGTCAGTTTCTGCCACTTAAATAAATTTTATATGTAATCGGGGAATTTCTGGGTGGGCTACAGTAAAGGAAAACAAATGGGAAAATCTATCGATCTGAAATCTTTGACTCAGATTAAGTAGTTGGAAATTAGAATGAAAACAAATTTTTTTACCTTGATAAAAATATGTTTTTTGAATTGGCTGTATTTTTAAAGATCTATGGAAGTTGGCTTTTTTTTTTTTTTTTTTTTGGTCTTTTTAGGGCCACACCTGTGGCATATGGAGGTTCCCCGGCTAGGGGTCGACTCGGAGCTACAGCGGCCAGCCTACACCACGGCCACGGCAATGCAGGATCCAAGCCGCATCTGTGACCTGCACCCCAGCTCACGGCAATGCCAGATCCTTAACCCACTGAGCGAGGCCAGGGATCGAACCTGTGTCCTCGTGGATGCTAGTCAGATTCGTCTCCGCTGAGCCACAACGCGAACTCTGTTAGTCGGCTTTTAATACAAATCTGAATTATTCAACACTTTAAGGAAGCATAGGATGGTATGTGCTTATATTTTTTCTGTATTGCACTTGGTCTTTTAATACTGTTATCCAGTTGTAAATGTGGAATTTGTCTTTCATCTATGGCTATCAGTAGCTCTTTTTATATTAAGGATATTAACTGGTTCTCTGTCTATTCAGGACTTAAAAAATAGGTCCATGTGCGTGGTCTGATTTTCTCTTCATAAGGCTCCGGTGGAGAAGGTATGATAGATACAGCGGTTTTTAATCCCACTGTGTAGACGAGGATACTGAGGCTCAGAAAAGTGTGTGCCTCTAAGGACAAAGTGAATTCCTAGAGAAGCTGAGGGTGGAAGCCAGGCTTCGGTCTCCCCGACCAGGGCGCTTTCTCCAGACCACGGCCTTCTTGTAGCACTGACCTTCTAGAAGGAAAGAGGACCTTCATGGGCCTTTGACCTGAAGCCTGGAGCGTAGCCCCAACAGCCCAGTCTAGTACGGAGAGCGTGAACAGCACTGTCGGGTGGGGTGCGGGCTGAGGGCCTGGCAGATGCCAGCCTTGCCACTCACACTGGCCGCAGTGAGACTCCGGGTTTGAGGCAACGAGTGAACTGGCTAAAGGTCAAAGCTTGTAAAACTGAAGAAGAAAAAACCCATTATTCCCTTCCTTCCCCTGGAGATTAAGCTCCACCACGGCTAAGCTTCCTTTGTACTTGGTTTGCAGAGGTCAAAGGGTTTAGAGGAGAAATCCATTTATCTTTACTTTTCTCAAGTGACTGTGGTTAACCTGTCACCAGGGCAGAAGACCTTGCTCTACCAGATCGGGGCACCCGCTAGGGCAGGTCAGATCCAGCTTTCGGCGGCTGCAGTTCGCGCATCGGCTCCGGGCTCTGCTGAGAGGCAACCAGCAGGTGCTTGCCCTGCCCCCTCCAGACAGCCCTTGTGCGAGCTCCCTTGTTTAAGAAGATGGTAAGGAGAGATCCTCCTATTTTTTTGTCCACCGTATGGACATCAGGAAGGGGTTCTGCCCTTTCCACAGCTCCACCACCGGCGTCCTGGAACTTCAGACCGTTCCCCGCCATCTCAGAACCTCAGTTTCCCGCTCTGAATGATAAGGCTTTGAACTTGACGCTGTCCCAGAGTCCTGCCAGGCCTGGCTTTCTGGGATTCTCTGTTTGCTCAGCTGGGATGTTTGAGTACCTGGTTTAGGTAAAGCCGAGAGTCCCTCTGCAGGAAAGTCCTGGGCATCAAGCAGAGGGCTTCGGGTGAAGCAGGCAGAGGGCAGGTGCTGTAAAGTGATGCCAGAGGACTCAGCAAGCTTTCAGGGGTTTGGTGGCAGCAACGGAAACTGACCCAGACAAGCTAGAAGCCCCAGCCTGGGGCTAGGGCATGCTCCTCAAAAGAACCAGGGCTGACCAGGCTTATCTACTGAAAGAAGCCTGCCTTCCATGTGGATGGCAGCGGTATACTGAAACGAAAAAGGAGTCTTGGACTGCCTGACGTGTGCCGATAAGCACATGCAAAGAAGTTCAACATAATTAGTCATTAGGGAAAATGCAAATCAAGACCGCAAAGAGATACCGCTTTCCACCTACGAGGATGACTAGAATAAAAAAGGCAGAGAAGAATGCGTGCTGGCAAGGATGTGGAGAAACTGGAGCCCTCATATACTGCTGATGGGAATATAAAACCGCGCAGCATCGGTGGAAAACCGTTTGGTGGTTCCCGGGAAGTTAAGCATCAGTCGCCATAGGACCTGGCAGTTCACTCTTAGCTGTATATCCAAGAGAACTGAAAACACATACCTGCACAAAAACGTGTACGCAAATATTTGTAGTAGTATTTTTTAATCTTTTCTTTTATAGCAGCATAATCAATAATAGCCAAAAAGGGGAAAGCGCCCAAATGCCCATCAAGTGATGAGTGGATAAACATGACGTGGACTTCCCGTCATGGCTCAGCGGTAACGAACCCGACTAGCAGCCATGAGGACGCAGGTTCGATCCCTGGCCTCTCTCAGGGGGTCAAGGATCCGGTGTTGCCGTGAGCCATGGTGTAAGTCACAGACGCGGCTCGGATCTGGCGTTGCCGTGGCTGTGATGTAGGCCGGCAGCTGCAGCTCCAATTCACCCGCTAGCCTGGGAACCTCCATACGCCGCGGGTGTGGCCCTAAAACACAAATTAATAAATGAACATACATGATGCCGGCTGTCCCTAGTCATCAGAAGGAATGAAGTACTGATACACATCACAGCACGAATGAAGCCTGAAAACATGCTAAGTGAAAGAAGTTAGAAAAGCCCACAGACCACATGATTTAATGTATCTGAAATGTCCAGAGTAGGCCCATAGAGACAGTAAGTTGATTAGCGGTTGGCGGGCCTGGTGTGGATGGGGGACCATAACTGAAAGGAACAAGGTTGATTTCTGAGATGAGGAAAATACTCTAAAACTGGCTGCGGTGATGGCTGCGTAGCTCTGTACGCAGACTAAAAACCATTGCATGGTACAATTTAAATAAATGGATTGTATGTTGTGTGAATGGTATCTCAGTGAAAGAGTTCATAAAAAGAGTCCTTTTCAGAACTTGCTGATAGGATAGGACTGAAGATTCAAGGAGAGCAAAATCTTTTTTTTTTTTCCCTGCCCAGGCCAGGGTTTTATTGGTTTACTGTTTTCTTGTGAAATAGAGTATGTGTACAGAAAAGTAAGGAAACATACAACCTCACGGTCTACAGTAAAGCAAGTGCCTGTGTGATTATCATCCTAGTCCAGAAATAGGAAATTGGAAATATCCAGAAGGCCTCCCTAAGGCCCCGTCGGTTAGCCCGCTCGGGCTGCTGTAAGCAAGTACTGGAGACTGAAGTAGCTTCACCAACAGCAATCGATTTCCTGCTGGTTCTGGAGGCCAGAAGTCTGAGACCCAGGCGTACGCAGGGTTGGTTTCTTCTGAGAACTCTCTCCCTGGCCTGCAGACGGCCGCCTTCTCCGTGTCGTCATCACGTGGTCTCCCCTCTGTGCGTGTCCCTTCTTCACCTGAGGACACCAGTCATACCGGGTTGGGTCCCATCCCGAAGACCCGAGCTCCAAACACGGTGGCATCCTCGCTGGGCGGCACCGGGGCTGATGACTTCAACAGGTGGGCTTCCAGGACGCAGGCTCGGCCCATAAAACCCCTCCGCCAAGGGTGAAACACCGTCACCACTTTTAGATCATTCACTGCTTGCTTTTCGTTATAACCGAGCCCCCTCTGCCTCCATCTCTAAACACTGGGGTCTGGCTTTGCACAGCGGCTGTGAGATTCACCCGCGTGGCCGAGGGCATCTGAATTGAAGATCCATCATTTCCACTGTGCGAATATGCCACCGATTATTTCTCCATGCCGCCGTAGAGGGGCATTTGGGTCGTTCCCGCTTCGCGCCCGTGACAGACAGGGCCACTGTGAATCCTTCTGCAGAGCGCACCCTGAATTTGCTAAAGGAAGCCAAGGCAGGTTTCAAAGTGCTGGTCCCAGCATACCCCCCACCCCCATGGCAGTGCAGGAGTTCCCCCTCACTCCCCATCTTTCTCAGGGTTTAGTGTGGTCAGACTTGTTCATTTCGGCCCGTCTGATGAATATCTGATGGTATCTGATTGTGATTTAAGCATTTCATTTTTCTGGGAGTTCCCCCGGTGGCACAGTGGGTTAAGAACCTGACTGCAGTGGCTCCGGCCACGGCAGAGGTGCAGGTTCCAGCCCCAGCCTGGCACAGTGGGTTAAAGGATCTCGCGTTGCCTCGTAGTTCACAGCCGTGGCTCAGATTCAATCCCTGGCCCGGGAACTTCCATAGGCCCTGGGTGCGGCCATAAAAGATAATCATAACAAAATAAAATAAACATTGTGTTTTCATTATTACTGACAAGACTGAGCACCTTTTCATGCGCTATTAGTCATAACTGTTCATGTCTCTTGCCTTTTTCTCTATAGCGTTGTCTGACACATTAATTTGCAAGTGTTCTTTATATATTCTGGATCCAAGCCCTTTGCACTTTTATAAATATCTTCTCCCCTTCTGTGGCCTGCCTTTTTTCTTTTTTTCTTTTTCTTTTCTTTTCTTTTCTTTTTTTTTTTTTTTTTTTTTTTTTTTTTTTTTTTTTTTTTTTTTTTTTTTTTTTTTTTTTTTTTTTTTTTTTTTTGTCTTTTTAGGGCCAAACCCAGGGCATATGGAAGTTCCCAGGCTAGGGGTCCAGTCAGAGCTGTAAGCCACTGGCCTGTGCCACAACGATGCCAGATCCTTAACCCGCTGAGTGAGGCCAGGGTTTGAACCCGTGTCCTCATGGATACTAGTCGGGTTCATTTCTGCTGAGCCACAACAGGAACACCTGTGGCTTGCCTTTTAATGCTAACGTCTTTTGACGATCAGCAGTTCTGGATTTTACTGCAGTGCATTTTATCTGTCTCTTATGGTAAATGTTATCGTGTCAAAGTGGTCTTGTTTTACCTTAATTTAGCCTTTGGTCTACAAATCCACCCAGAATTTGTTTTCGTGTGTGGTGCCAGGCAGGGCTTTAATCTCATCTTTTCATGTGGATCTCTCACTGTCTTAGCACAGTGACACATTTGTCACAGATCAAGTGTCCATATATGCTCTTGCTGGAGTCTGGACTGTGACTCTTTGCCCTAAGCCCCCAGCCGCCGCTTCTCGGCCAGCAAAGCCCACACATCCCCCAGGCAAAAGCGGCCTCGAGTGCCGCCCTCTAGTTTGCTCATTGGTGCCCCGACAGCCATGTTTTCAAAGATTTTGTCCGGTATTTTTCAACAGGAGGGTTGCTTCGAGTTACCTAGTCTTCCATGATTGGAAATGAAAATCCTGAAGGTGTGCAGATATTTTTTCCTTTAAAAATATGCATATATGTGTAACTTTTCTAGTAAGTGATAAGGACTTTCATATAATTTTGTATAAGGTCTACTAATCTTCACTGTACATCTAGATGCATCTGGATATAGGTATATACCTGCATATACAGCATTTAGATCAAAACACGGGGTGTTTCCAGCACCCCAAAAGAGTTCCCGATTCCCCTTCTCAGGAATATCTCTATTACTGTCCATTAATTTTGCTCGTTTTGAGTGTCATGTAAATGGAATCATTCAGTATGTACTTTTTTCCTTCAACATTATGTCTGCACGATTTTTTTCCCTCCTACTGTTCATGAGCATTTGTGTTGTTTCTGGCTCGGGCTACGGCAGGTAGTGCCATAACGAAAATCGTGTTCATGGCTTCGGAGTATGAAGCCATGTGGTGTACACGCCTAGAAGTGGAATTTCTGCTTCGTAGGATAGGCAAAGGTTTAGGGGTGGGGCTTTTCTGCAATTAATATTTTTTCCAGTTTTATTGGGATAGAATTGACATAGGGCACATTTCAGGTGAAAAGATTGCTACAGTGAGTCTAGTTAATTTCCGTCTTCTCACATAGATACAAAGAAGATAAAAAGTTTTTTTCCTTTGTGAGGAGAACTCTTAGATATAATCTCTTAATAACTTGCAAATATAGCATACCTTGGGTTCTAATAAATACTACCAAGCGATTTTTCAAAATCCGTACTCTCACCAGCACCGTATGAGGAAGCCACTGCTTTCCACAGTCACCAGTATTTGGGGGTATCTGCCTTTTTCATTTCAGCCATTCTGGTGGGTTGCAGTGCTCTCTCATTGTGGTTTTAAGGTGCATTTTCCCTCTTAGCTCATGAACATCTTTTCGTGTGACGACTGGCCACTCTGATTTTTTAATGATAGACTTTTAATTTCCTTTGTAATCTGTTAATGATTATCTACGTCTTTTAAGTTTTCTAGTTTGGCTTGGGTCGATGTTGGTATTTTATACCCTGCTAGGAAACCATCAGGTTGTTTTCCTCGACCTTTTCAAATTCATTGCCATAGAGTTTTTATAACAGCTTTATTGAGATACAATGCACATGCCATACAGTTCACCCATTTAAAGTCCACGGTTTGATGGGTTTTCCTCTGCAGAGTCGTGCGACCATTACTGCAAATATCTAACTGTAGAAGCCTGTAATTACCCCACCCCCAAAACCCATTAGCAGTCACTCCTCATTTCCCCCCGACTCCCCCCCTTCCTCAGCCCCAGGCGACGCAAATGCCAGTCCAAGGAAGAAAACAATCCATGGTATATATACATTCACATCCGATGGAATACAGCAGTCAAAACGAACGGACTAAAGCAGCAAAACAATATGTATGAATCCTTGTGATGTCATTTTCTGTGGGGAAAAAAAAAACCTTCAAAGAATGCACATAGAGGAGTTGTCTTATGGAGCAAGGAGGGAGAGATCCAGCATTGTCACTGCAGCGGC
This sequence comes from Catagonus wagneri, assembly GCA_004024745.2. NCBI lineage: Eukaryota > Metazoa > Chordata > Mammalia > Artiodactyla > Tayassuidae > Catagonus > Catagonus wagneri. Next base: position 1,509,503 of record PVHT021183599.1, read on the forward strand.
TTGGGTTCGATCCCTGGCCCAGGAATTTCCACAGGCTCAGGGTGTGGCCAAAAAAAAAACAAGAAAGAAAGAAAGAATGCATACGGAATGGTACCTTTTGGCATTTCACTTCCAAGCTTAGGTTCCAAAGAAACCGTGGTTTCCGTCTTTGCTCCCTCGCGTCCCCTGGATGGATCAAGCTGCCAGGTTGTGAGCTGCCCTCCGGGGAGGCCCACGTGACAAGGAACTGAGGTCAGCTTCCAAACAACAGACGACAAGAAACTAAACACTCCCTTGAACCATGTGAGCGAGCTTAGAAGCAATCCTCGTCCAGACAAGACTGGAGATGACGGTAACCCTGGCCAAGACCTTGAACCACACGGTCTAGCTAAGTGGTCTGGATTCCTGACCCAAAGAGCTGTGAGATAATAGATGTTGTTATATTTTAAGCCACTAGTGTTTAGGGTGATTTGTTCTGCAGCAATAAATAACGAAGCCAGCTCTCACCAAAGGAAATAGCTTGCAACTGCCCAGGACTCAACAAGCTGCTTCTCCTCTATGCTTGTATGTCTGCCAGCCCCTCGGCTCATCCTTCTTTCCTTAGCTAGCCCCTCTGCCCTTGCCACTCACAGCCCAAGCATCTCCTCCTCCAGGAAGACTTCCCCATTTGAGCCCTGTATAAATTGCTCCTTGTCCTTATTCCCTAGGAATGCCCCTGCTGACTTCTATCGGCAGAGCTACTATATTTTAATTACTTGTGTGCCTGACTCTGCAGCCGGCTATGAACAACCAGGGGGCCGGCATCAGGCTCTGGCACCACGCTTCCCGTATCCTCAACTCTTAGTGGGCTCCTTGGCACACAGTATGCGTTCATGCTAGGCAGGGTGGGTAACAGCCCAGAGTTTGGAATCCTCGGACATCCGCTTGAATCCTGGCTCCACCACCAACTCTCTGTGTCACCTGAGTCACGTAGGCTCTCTAGAACCCGGCCCTTCTCGTTCCTGGAGTGGGGTGGGGGGCGTGCAGCACCAGGAAGGGGCCTGCCAATATGTACCCTTCCCCCCATCCAGACACTGCGCTGTGTATGTGACGTTCCCTCTCCAATCCCCAGTGGCCTCTTGGTTTTAGGATGATCTTTGATGACTAAATCAAGGTAGAAACTTCAGGGATTATGCTCCTCGGTCAGCTGCTTTCATTTGATAAATTAAACATATGCAGAAGAGAGTTGCTCAATAGAGAAGTTAAAAGCAGCCGCAGCCCAAGAGGGTTGGGAAAAAAAAAAAAATCACGACTCTAGCCCAATATTTTTCAGTGACATATTTCCGCCTTCTGTTACTGTTTCATCACTGAAATATGAGCCCTTTTTCATGTAAATGACTGAGGTTTTGGACAGAGGACAGAAGCATCATATGTTGTCCACATCTTGCAATGGGAGCTGTCAAACGTGCATCCAAAAGCCTGTTAAAACAAAAACCCACCACAGGCCCGGAACAAAATACACAGCCCAGGAAAATGTGCAACTCATATTTCCTATGCGGATTGAAAAAAAAACCAACTGTGGCCTGCGGCTAACAGCAGGAAGGGTCTTTGAGCTTTTCCTCAAATGCTCCTAGTTTAGAACCGCATTTGAAAGTCTGAGTTGGGGGGGTGGGGCTCTGTCTAGCGCAAAGGGAACTTCTTGTTCTCCGGGGAAATTTCTAGCTCCGACACTCTGGTAAGATCTTGCCGGAGCCGACAGATCCTTCCTTACCAGGGTGTCGGAGCTGGAAATTTCCCTAGAGGGAAACTGATGGGGGGAGGGGGGAAGGAAACAAAACAAAACAAAAGCCTGCAAAATGCAAATTCCAGCCTGGTCCTGGGAGCGAGAGAGTGAGGCTGACCGCACGATGGGTCTGTGATCCCGAGCCCCACGTGTTCCCTGGTGGGGAAACGTGACCTTGGACCCATTTCCCTTTTTGAAGGCTGCTAAGCCTTGAGACTGTTCCCCCTCAAACCGGCTGCTCCTCAGGGACCCCCTTGTTGAAGGACTCGGCCAGCTCGCCAGCACCCCAAGGGAGAAAAACAGCCTCATTGTCAACAGCCCCTTTTTCCGCATCGCCCACTCCCAGCCCCCCACCAAGCGCCCACGAGCCCGAAGTGGCCTTGAATCCAGTTGGCCACCGCTGTGTGCAAGCCCCCAGGGCCTCTCACCCTGACGGATTCCCACGACCACCCTGGAAAAGGCTATGTGTTCACAGGTTCATCTTCTCCCTGGGCGCACCCGATGACTGCATTTCCCTCGGCCCTTGAAGCTCAGTCGGGGGCCCTGGAATGTGAGTGAAAGTGAAGCGATGCCACTTTCAGCCCTCATCCTAAAGCCTATTCTCCAAAGAGGATTTTTTTTAATTAATTGGTTTAAAAAAAAGCAGTTGCCAGGTGGCACAGCGGGCTCAGGCTCCAGTATAGTTACTGCTGTGGTTCAGGTCGCTGCCGTGGCACAGCTTCGACCCCCTGGCCTGGGAACGCCTACCCACCTCGGGTGTGGTCAAAAAAATTGAATAAAATAAAGCCTATTCCACGGTGGAGGTCGTGGGCTGAAGATGGCTACAGCACCAAATGGAAGGAGCCTGGATCCCTGAGTCACAATATGGAGTACTGCCCGCCAGATATCTGACTGCAACATCAGTGCCATGGAACCCATCCACTGTGTTAAGTCACTAGGAGTTGAAGGTTGTGTCCTCTACTCAATTCCCCTCATAGATCCCCTTTCCATTCATTTACAGTGCACGTCTGATCACGCCACCACCCACCACACCCCAAAAGCCAGCTGATGAAAAGTCTTCCAAGTTCCCCGGTGGCTCGACATGTTAAGGAGCAGCTTTGTCACTGCTGTGGCTTGGGTCGCTGCCATGGTATGGGTTCAATCCCTGCCCCCGGACACTTCCACAGGCCATGGGTGTGGCCAAAAAAATTTTTAAGATACATTTCTGAAAATAAAGACAATAAGCACAGTATAGGAGGGTCTAAGAAATAACTAGAAATCACTAGTTAAAAAACTCAGAGTCCTCAGTGCTCACCCTTGACCCTAGGAAAATTCAAAATATTTTTTAATTTTTTTATTATACTTGATTTATGATATTCTGTCAGTTTCTGCTTTATAGCAAAGTGACCCATTCACACACACACCCATATATACACACTCTTTTCCCCATATTATCTTCCATCATATTCTATTGCTTTTTTAAGGCCACACCCGCAGCGTATGGAAGTTTCCAGTCTAGGGGTCAAGTCAGAGCTGCAGCTGCCAGCCTACACCCCAGCCACAGCAACACACGATCCAAACCACATCTGCGACCTACACCACAGCTCATGGCAACACCAGATCCTTAACCTACTGAGCGAGGCCAGGATGCTAGTCAGGTTCGTTATCACTGAGCCACAACGGGAACTCTGGAAAGTTCACATTCTTAAGATGGCCTACGGGGTCTAGCTCTGCTGAAATTTCCTCTTATCTGTCCCTCTTCTTTCATTTATTTATGCAGCGCATATGTATTTAGCACCCAGTACGTGTCAGGGGCGCACTAGGCCTGGGGCTGGAGTGGGGTGAGAGGGAAGTCTGGGACATCATTTGGGCAGCTTGTCTCCAGCTCCGACGGTCAGATACCCCGGATCCCACCAGGCCATCAGAAAGCGAGAGCTCCTGGAAGGAAATCGATGAGCAGAAGCCTGAAAGTACAAGTTCTAGTCCAGCTCTAAGAGGGAATGGGAGAATCTGGAGGCAAGAGACGTACCTGCTGACGGCAGGAATGAGGGGAGGGGCGAGGAATGGAATTGCTGGGTCAGAGCCTGTGTTCATATTCTGTGTATGACTTTGATGAGGGACCAAACTGTTTTCCTTGGTGACTGCACCATTTGACCTTCCCACCAGCAAGGTACCAGTGTTCCAGTTTCCCCACATCCTCGCCAATACTTGTTATTTCCCTTTTTGTGTTATGATGACAGGTTCCCTAGTGGGAGTTAAGTGGTGTCACTTCATGGCTTAGATTTTGTGCTTTCCTGATGGCTCATGCTGCCGAGCATCTTTTCATGTGCACACCGTTCTTTGGGCATCTTATTTGGAGAATGTCTATTCGGATATTTTGCCCACCTTTTAATTTGGTTGCGTCCTTTGATTATTGAGTCCTGACAGTTCTTTATGTGTTTTGGATACTAGATTCTTATCCGAGATATGATTTGTAAATATTTCCTCCTATTCTGTAGGTTGTCCTTTCACTTTCCTTATACTGTTTGAAGCATGAAAGGTTTTCATTTAATCTTGACATTCAATTTATCTGTTTTTTTAGTTGCTTTGTGCTTTCAGTGTCTTAAGAAACCACTGCCAAAGATTTACACATATGTCTCCTAGTACGAGTTTTATGGTTTGGCTCTTAGACTTAGGTCTTGGATCCATTTTCAATTTTCTGTATGTGGCATGAGTTATGGGTCAAAATTTCTCTGCGTGTGAATACCTGGTCGTCCCAACACCATTTGCTTAAAATACTACAGTCTTCCCATCAAATAGTATTGGTCCCTTTGTTGAAAGTCAATCGACTATAAACGAGGATGCTTCTGGACTCTCAATTCCAATCCATTGGTATCTATGTCTGTTCTTAGGCCATTACCGTATTGCCCTGATCACTGCAGCTTTGTAGTAGGTTTTGAATTCAGGAAGTCTGTCATCCAACTTTGTTCTTTTTTAAGATTGTTCTGCTATCCTGGGTCCCTTGAATTTCCATGTGAAATTCAGGATCGCTTGTCCATTTCTACGTTGAATCTATACCTCTGTTTCAGGAGTTTTGCCATCTTAACGATATTGTCAGCCAAGCTATGAACATGGCACGGCTTTTCATTTCTTTAAGTATTTAACGGCTTTCAACACTGTTTTGTTGTTTTCCAAAAGTGTACATTTAACACTTCTTTTGTTAATTTTATTAGTATTTCTTTTTTGATGCAATTATAAATGCAATTGAGCTTTCTTTTCAAATTGCTAATCTATAGAAATACAACAAGAGTTCCCGTTGTGGCTCAGCGGGTTAAGAACCCAACTAGTGTCCATGAGGATGCAGTTTTGATCCCTGGCCTCGCTCAGTGGGTTAAGGATCGGGGCTGCTCTGGCTGTGGTGTAGACCAGCAGCTGCAGCTCCAGTTTGACCCCTAGCCTGGGAACTTCCATATGCTGTAGGTTCAGCCCTAAAAAGAAAAAAAAAGAAATACAACCAATTTTTGTGTATTGATCTTGTGTCCTGTAACTCTGCCGAACTCACTTATTTGTTCTGACAGTTTTGTTTGGAAATTCCTTAGGATTGCCTACGTACAAGATTATGTTACCTGCAAACAGACATGGCTTTATTCCGTCATTTGTAGTCCTGATGCTTTTTTTTTTCTTGCCCAATCGCCCTGGCTAGAACTTCCAGCACAATGATGAATAGCAGTGGCACAAGTGGACATCTTTGTCTTGTTCCTAAATCTAGGCGGAGAGCTTTCAGTCATTCATTGAGTGTGCCACGAGCTGCGGGTTTTCCTCGCTCTTCTCTATCAGCTGTTGGAAGTTCCATTCTAAGCCCAAGATTTCTGAGTGTTTTACTTTCATTTACAAAAGGATATTGGGTTGTATCAAAGCCTTTTAATATATCTACTGAGCTGTTTCCCTTATTTTGTCAATACGGTGTCCCAGCTTCACTAAAATCTTAGGACACTCAAGATACACAACAAGGTGGGGGGGGCCACTCTGTTTGAAGCAGGGAGGGAAGCCTGAGACTGCGGCTGGCCCGCCGACCACTCCCTCCCAAAGAGGCTCGGGCTTCACCTGAAATTAAGCCAGGAGCCAAGATCAGCGTGTGGCCTTGGTGGCTCTCATTCAAAACTCCTTGTTGAGCCTGGCTCTGCCCGACAGAGCCCCGACCCTCAGCCACCCTCAGCCTTCAAGGAGTGCTGGTTGGCAGGGCTGGCTGATTACAAGTACGCAGGCACTTTATCAACAGCAGGTCATTAGCATCCTGCAAATTGCATATGCCCCCTGGCACGGGGCTCCAGAACCCTCTGGCTGAAGCGTTGATCGAGGTGGGGGCCCCGAGTCCTCAGCAAGTTACTCTGCTGTTACCTTGCTGCTAAATGTTGGTTCAGATGGATAGTTACAGGGAAGCTTTGTGCTTTTAAAACCTTGATTATAATCAACCCCAAAATACAGAGGTTCAGTCCCCAGAACAGATTGCAGACAGCCCACTGATTACTTTTTGGGAAGACTGATTAAGAAACTTTATTACAGAAAATTAATGCATCCAACGTCCCCAAATACATTTGTGACAAGAGACACACAGGAGACATAGACAATAGTTGCTACATCACAGCCTTGTTCTTTCCAAAGGATAAAAACATCATTCAAGGTCAGGGTGAGGGTGTTAGGAGACAGGTGGTTGGAGAAGGCAGGTACTGTCCTCTTGATTAAAAAATAATAAACAGGTTGGCGTTGCAGGAACACACACTGTGGGCCCAGAAGTCAAGCTCAGCTGAAAGCCTTGGGTGGCAGGCGACACCCTGCCACTTGGAGCATCTGAGAAGCTACAAGGCATCACTCCATTAAGAGGAGCAAGTGGAATGAGTGGAAAATCTTAGCGTCCTCTAGCTAATGGGCCAAGTGGCGTTGAGTCTCTTTCCAACTAAATGTCTGCTTAGTCCAAGATCCCTTCCAGTCTCTGTCTTTCCGCAGTTGGCTTGTCTAGTTACCACCAGATAAGGGGACAGCGCATGGTGAGAAATCGCTCCTTCATGACTGAGTTGAGCTTCTCTCCTGTATTTGACAAGATTGGTCACAGCGCCCAAATCTTGGTCTGGCAGGTTGTGTGTCAGGTGGCAGAGGCTTCAGCCTACGATGCCAATGGCTGGAGGGAAGTGACAAGGGCACAGCTGAGGCAGGGAGGGGCAATCCTGGAACCGATGCCTTTGGGCAGACCCCAGGACCAAGGGTGTTTAAATTAGCGGTCGTTTTCTAGAACTAGAAAAACACATTTAGAACAAACAGTTGTGATGTGAGAAGGAACGGCTATGAATACTGATCAGAGAGAGCTCGGGCCAGTGACCATGACCCTGACAGGGGCCGGAGGATAGCGCCCGAAGACATGCAGGCTTCCAAATAGTGAATTTTAAGAAAACTATTCTTTTAGTGTTATTACAACACTCCTGAGTCTTTCACAGGATCAAACTTACACAGATCAACACCAGGCAATCGTAACATCCAGTGGCAACACAGTACCCCTGACTGCCAACAGTTACCAGGCGGGTACTCGGTGGGGGGGGGACGGACCTCAAAGTGATACAAAGTGATACTTACTATCACCGCCTGCCACTGTGGCCACCACCCTGCCCCCCAATCTGGACAAAATGCTACACCTTCTGTCAGCGGCAACAAACCACATAAACAAAGCCTCTCCGGTTTTAAGAACATTTTAGCAACAATCTTACATTCCTCGCAGCGCAGGAGCTCAAAGCACCGGTGGAACATCCTACCATTCTTCCGGTGCACCCGGTGAGAAAAGCCGAGTGCCCCACAGTGGCACCTGCAACAACAGGAACCCTGTCATCTTCCTTGCCCTGTTCGGTTTCTTGAAGTGGAGGGGAAAAAAAAAAAGACACGGCTCCCTACTCCACACAACCCTCATCGAGGTCCAGGAGACAGACCCAACAGCTCAAGACCGATCGATCCTTGAGCAGAACAAATGTTTACATGTGGGGCTGGAGGGAGCAGGGGTGAAAGCAAAAAAAAAAAAAAAAGCCTGGAATTCTCATGGTTTTGTTTTTAGGCAATGTATTGCAGGATGGGGGAGGAATAACCCCCCGCCACAGTAGTCAGGTTCCATCCTAAACACCCACCTTGCTGCACCTTCTAAGGCTGTTGAACCTTGCCTGTGCCTTCACTCCCACACTCAGCCACAGCTCAGACTCTTCATCTTAATGCCTCTCAGACACAAACAAAATCCCACAGTCGCTTCAAGTAGCCCTCTTCACCTCGTGCTCAGCCACGCTGGCTACAGTAAGTAAAAGAGAAGTTACCAGATTTACCGGGAGCCTCGTCACCAAACGCAAGCGAAGGGCTTGTCCTACTGCTCAGACTGCTGAGAGTCAGAAATTTAGACTGTGATGGTTGAGAACAATTTTAAAAATGTAATACTGTTTATTTAACTTCCAAAACATTTCAGCATTCTGAACGTACAAAAAAAAAAAAACAAGAAACAGAACGTGGCAAATTGTGTTTGGTACAGAAGGTTCGTGAACTTTCATTGATGCAGTGGCTCTTGGCTGACAATGAAGAGTTCTACAGTTTGCTTAAAACCAAACAGTTTAATACTACCGCACTTCAACTAAAAATAAAAGATCCAAAACACTTCTCATGCCAGCTGACCCCCCCCCTCGTCCACAGCTAAGAATGGTGGCAGGATGCTATGTCACTATATACAAAAACAAGACAACCTGAAGCTAAATGGATGCCCACTGCAGTGTCCACAGGTCCAGCCTCAGTGCACGCCCTGAGCTACGGCCCCTCGGAAAGGCACCTCCCCCACGGCCTCCACGCCAAGCAAGGAACATCAAGGGTGTGTCTCGGCTGCTTTGTTCTTTTTACAAACAATAGATATGTACAGTTGAGAACTCGGGATTTCTAGCCCATAACCATAGAGTTAACACCACCTTACAAATTAAAAGGAAAAAAAAAAATGCCAGAAACATCTTTAAATGCCTTGTCACACCAACAGCAAAGTGCACAGAGTGAGGAGAACACGAGAGCCTTTTTGTTTTAAAAATGTTTGGAAATATGTACAACTTTGATACAGGTTCTGGGTGCTCCAGACACCCACGGCCACTTCATGTAAACCACTGACAATTTCTAGAGCACTTTGAGACTACGATATGACCATGATCCAATTGGGTAATTAAACCTAACGAGGGCAAGAGACACGGCTGGGGAAGAGGCGTGCCCACCGCGGCGCTCCCTACTCTAAGGTATTCACAAGGAGACAGAGCAACAGTTTCTTTATTCATCCTCCTCCTCCTCCTCCTCCTCCTCCTCCTCGTCGTCATCGTCGTCGTCGTCTTCATCGTCCTCTTCCACCTTTTTCCGGGCGACTTTGGCGGGCCCCTTGGCGCCGTCGAACTTCCCTTTGGACTTATAGTCTGCGACATCCTGGAAGAACAGGGACACCATTCCGGTGAGCCCGGGGGAGGAGCAAAAGCCGTCCCCGCCAAGAAAACGGGGGTGTGTGTAGGGGTGATGCTGCTCTGCGAAGTGATCTGGTGCCAGATTCAAAGTGGGTTCTCGGCCTTTCCGACTGCCAAAGATCTGTCCCAAGCCCCACCACCAGCACACCAGGCTGACTACTCGGCCCGGCCACAGCCAGGGCGGCTCCCGGGGCGGGGCGGGGGTCCCGGGGGCGGGGGGAGGCCAGCCTGCGCGGGACAGGCCCCTGTCCCCTCACCTTCTCGTACTTCTCCTTCAGCTTGGCCGCCTTGTTGATGTACGGCTGCTTCTCGCTATCACTTAAGTTATTCCACATCTCACCCAGCTTCTTGGCCACGTCTCCGATGGAGATGCCAGGGTTGGTAGACTTGATCTTGGGGCGGAATTCCGAGCAGAACAGGAAAAATCCAGACCTGGGGGGAGAGAACTGTACGAATTAGACGAGAACCCCCGAGAACGGCGGAAACCTCGTGTCCCCAAAAACACACAAACTGCTGCCCCCTGGCTCCATCCAAAAGGGAAGAAGCGGGTGATGCCATACACAATGTCACAAAGCTGTGGGTATCAGAATGCCTGAGATGCTCCAGAAATAGATGCTGCTGGGAAAAGGATAGAGAAGGGACCAGCAGCCCACGCGCAGCTCACACACACAGCCACCGCCCTGGACCCCGTGGCCCTGCGTTTTAAAGCTCAAGGCACAGGATGCTTTTTTTTTTTGCAGAGGTACCTCGACGTCTGTGAGCTAAAGTGTCTTTTAAAAAAAAGAGAAGGAAAGCTTCTTAACTGTTCTCCTGAATCCTAGAGTCACTTACGGTGGCCTCTTGGGGGCATTAGGGTCCTTCTTCTTCTTGCCTCCCTTAGCTGGTCCGTAATCCTTCATTTCCCGATCGTAACGCACCTTATCTGCCTTCGCCATTTCATCAAATTTAGACTTCTCCTTCCCAGACATGGTCTAGAGCAAAGAACAGGACAGCTGCTATAACCACTTGCAAAGGTGGGTGGAGGTCTTCAACCCTCGTAGAGTCTTAAAAATAAGAGCGCATGCGCACACACGCGCGCGCGAGCACACACACACACACACACACACGCACGCACGCACGCACACATACAATTCTAAAGACAGGCAAGAGGAGTCTGAGCAAAGAGGAAGAAAACAGCCTCCTGGGGCCACACTGAAATCACCAGAGCGCGGGATCCGGCGAAGACCAGCTTGAAAGATACAAAAGAAAAATACCTTCCACCTCTCAGAGCACTTCTTGGAAAATTCGGCAAAATTGACAGGGACCTCAGGGTTTTTCTTCTTATGTTCCTCCCTGCACGTCTGCACAAAGAAGGCATAAGCAGACATCTTGCCCTTTGGTTTCTTGGGATCACCTTTAGCCATCTTGACTGATGGGCGGAAGAGAGAGAGACAAAGAAAAACAAATAGGATGAATACACGCAAGATATACCAGAAGCTGCCGGTGAGGAAGAGCCCCCCTCACCCCCACCCCCAGCCCATGCTTGAGGCCCCTGGCAGCTGGAGGCAGAGCAGGGAGGAAATCAGTTTCACTGTCGCTTGTCATTTAACTTTTGACCAGCATGAAGTGCGCTGGTTGGCAAGTTACTTCTCTGAGAGCAATGGAGTTCTGCGAATGGAACCGACCCAAGTGGGGTGGCTCAGAACTACATTCAGAACTAAGACGATTTGGCAACTACAGTCACCAAAGTGGGAAGGGCCCCGGGAGGACACATTTGTGCGAGGTGCAGATGAGTGGCAGGAGCTTGAAAACCAAGGGCTTAAGGCGAACTGGTCATCTGTTCTCTTCCTACGTTAGAGACAAAAATCCTGGCACCACTGCCAAACACAAGATCAAAGCAGGAGAACTCTCGATAGGGAACATTTGAAATTTCAGTACTGTCGATAAGTTCGAGCTTCTAAAATGGCAAGTGAGCAAGGTCTCCCCTGTGCCATTCGTTCAAACCTGTCACTTCATCATTACCTAAAGGGGGAGGGGACACCCAAAGGGCTAGTCTTGCTCATCGGTAGAGCGGAACGCATGTCCAGCCAGGAATACTTTCTGCAAAGTTTCCAAATAAAAACGCAGCTGTGGCGTGTCATCGTCCCTGTCCCACCCCCCCTGCTTCCCGCCATCTTTTCCTTTTCCCACACCCAAGGTCACCATGCAAAACTAAAGCGCTCCCCTTTGCAGGGACCGACCAAGGGGCTGCATCTGGGCCCCGCCACGGCTGCGCCGGTGCGGTTGGACAAGTCGCGGGGGAGCCCGGGGCTGGCGGCGGGCAGCCGGGCTCGGCCCCGTGCCGGGTCACCCGGACACACATAATTCACCTTCCATTTTGTCAAAAGCTTCCTGATGAAAGAAAGTGCCCCTGAAATCCGCCGCTGCCACCCCCGGGGGACGAGCGGGACCGGGGGCGGCGGCGGCAGCGGCGCGCCGGGGGCGCGGAGCCGGGCGGGCAGCGCGGCGGCGGCGACCGTGGCGCCCGCCGTGCCTCCGAGCCCCGCTCGCTAAAATGGCTGATCCGCGCGCGGCCGGCGCGGGCGGCGGCGGCGAACAAAGCGGTCCGGGCCCCGCCGCCACCGCCGCCGCCGCCCGCTCGCCAGCCCCCACCCCGCCCCGCCCCGCTCCGCTCCGCTCGGGGCTGCGGGGGCCGCGGGCCGGACCTCACCCCCCCGCCGGCGCGGGGCGCACTCCTCGGGATAACAAAGGCGCCCGTGCAGCCATGACGCTCGGCCGCGCCGGGGCCCGCGGCGGCGCCCCCGGCCCTCCAAGCCGCCGGCCCCAGGCCGCGGGTGCCGGGGCCGAGGCCGGAGCCCGCCCGGGAGCCCTCGCCAGCCGCCCCGCCCGGCCGGCCGGCCGCCCTCCGCTCGCCGGAGCCCAGCACCGCGCCAGCCATGTTCGCCGCGGCGGCGGCGGCGGCGGCGGAGGCGGCGGCAGTGCCCGGCGGGCAGGCGACGAGCGGGGGGCGGCCGGCCCGCGCCCTCCCCCCCGGGGCGCCGGGCGCTCCCGCGACGGCCATGTTAATGCAGAAGCAGCAGTGCAGCCCGCGGGTCCGCGCGGCGCCCGCCGCGCCCGGGAGCGAAGTTTGCCTGCGCCGTAGCCCCCGGCAGGCAGCGGCCGGCCGCCCCCCGCGGAGCGCGTCCCGGGCCGGGGAGCACCGGCCCCCTTCCCGAGGTCGCCGCCCGGCGCCGAGACGCGCGCCGCCCGAGCTGCAGCCGCCCCTCGGCTCGGGCCGCCGCTGCCGCTGCAGCTGCCCGAACATCTGGCTTCAGGGGGCCCGGGTCCCCGGGCCGCTGCCCCGGGGGGCGTCTGCCGAGGGTGGCCCCGCGGAGGGAGCCCAGCCCCGACAGCGGGGAGCTGGGGTTGAAGCACAGAAAAGTTGAAACACCTGAATTGCTTCTTCCTTCCCGCACCTAGCAAGAGGGAAGGCAAAGGGGGCGGGAAGGGCGCGGGGAGCAGAGGCAGGGGGCGGCGGCGGCGGAGCGCGCTCGCGGCAGCGCGAGCCGGAAAGTTGTGCGGTCGTGGCGGCGGCGGCGGCGGCGGGCAGGCGGGCGGGCGGTGCGAAACGTACCTGTATTGTTCGCTAGTCTGGGCAGCGCAGGGCACGACGCGCGGCTCAGCGCTCCACAGCCTCGCGCTAGCTGCCTTCACGAGAGCCGCCTGATTGGCCAGCGGGCTCCGCCGTTTAAAACAGCCTCCTCGCCCGGCCATTGGCTGCGGGCCTCATGAATATTAAGCAGGCTCGGCCGCCCATTGGGCGCAGCCGCTAGGATCATTCATTCAAACAGAACAACCCGCCGGTGCTGGCTTCCGAGGCAAAACAGAGGAATAATAATAATTTCGCTTTCCCACCTCCCCCCGCACCCCCTTCTTCGAACCGACCTGGGATCTCAAAGGACTTTGTAGAGCTGGCCCTGCCATTCCCAGCGGCCTCGGCCTCGGATGTTCGGAGGGCGAGGGCGAGGCCGCCTGCGCTGCCCTCTGCTCCCTCCGCGCCGCGGCCTGTGCGCCCCCACCCCCGACCCCTGGCCCCCAGGCAGCCCCGTTGCCCCGGGACGCCTCCGGGGACCAACCGCGAGGGTCGACGGTCCTCCACCTCTACCGAGTTCCGCCGTGACTCCGTCGCAGAGGCCTGGCGGCAGTTCGCTCTCGTATGCCAGGCGGAACGCGGCTGCTAGCTCACTGAGACCTCGGGGGTTTTGGCATTCTCACCCCGCTGCCCCCGCCCCGAAAGGACCTGATTCTGCTCCCGTGGATCCTGCTCGACTAGGCCCTTTCCACTAGTTGCCCGAAAGTCAGTTTGTGCGGTAATTGCAGAAACAGCGAGCTAGATGGGCTAGAGGAGGAAAAAGAGTTTGGCACAAGAAGAGAAATTGTGAGAAGTGATAGTTTGGCGGGCAGGGAGTCCCCTCTTCACTGCTTCGGTTCAGTCCCGCGTTCCCTTTGCTCTTCTGACACACACCCTGTTGAAGAATAAACGTTCTGGAAATGAATGAACGGGATTTGACTTGGCCTTGGCTTTGTCACTTGGATGGTATGGCCTTGAGCGGGTCGCTTGGCGGGTGGCGGCGGCGGGGGGGGGCAGGGGGGCGGGTTTCAGGCAATGCTTTTCAAAGTGTGTGGGGGTGGGGGCGGGAGCAGTGCCACCTCTAAGGGATGTTTGAACCTCCTGGGCAGGCCTGAGCCCCTGCAGCTGGCACTGCGGGGCGCCCAGTAGGGATCCAATTGAGAGCAAAAGGCAAAGATAGTGTTGCTTTCGACGAGAGCCACAGGTATCAGGTCACTTTCCCGGGTCTCCAGCTTACAGACTCCCAGGAGTGCAGACTTGTTAAGGCTCCCGAGGATCTAATCACCTGTCTTGTTAGAGCTAGAGTGGGTGCCTACCTTTGGCTCACATACCCCCACCCATCGCGAGCTTACCACCTCCGTTTTGGGCTCTCATCTGGGGCTATCTCTGAGCCACCGTGTCACCATCCCACACACCTTTCAATCCCTCACCCTTCAGAGATTTCTTTGGCAGGCCAGCTCTCTTCTCCGGGTACACAGCTCCAGCTTCTTCTCAAACCAGGTTCTTGGGGTTCAATCTGCCCAAGCTGCTCCCCCCTCTTCTGTTTCTGCCCTTCCCAGAGGGGCGCAGGGCCTCCACGCATGACCAGTACCTCCCCTCCGTTGAGTGTGCCCAACTCCCAGAGGCAGCAGCCTGAAAGCGGAACCTCAAGACCCCCTCTGCCCCGCCCACCGCCAGAGCCCTCCCTTTGGTCTAGTGGGCACATACTTTGAATGACGAAAGTCTTCTTACTCTTCAGAGAGAGAGTTTCCATGCCTGGTCCCGAGAGAGCCTTTCCTCCTTATCAAGCCGAAGCACTCAGCCTGAACTTAAACCTGTGGTCCCAGTCATCAGAACCTCACAGGAAGCGGCTATGACATCGCTGAGCCGTGTCAGAGACCTGCAGGTGGTTGCCGTGGCTCCCTGACCTGCCCGTCCCCCAAACAGACAGATCAGCCTGTGTCTCTTTTGGGCCCCGTCTCCCCAGTTCTTCCATCCCTTCCCCGGGGCCTCCTCGCAGGCAGCCAGGCGGTGTCTGGCAGGGTCCCCCCACAGCAGAAACTCTCCTCATTCAATCCCAGGTTCACGTATTGAATGTCTCGTAGGAAATAACCGAAGGGAGATGAGATGACCTGAGGACGGGACTGGAGGCCAGTGGCTTTGGGCTCTGTCCCTGACTTCGTGCTGGGCCTTCTGCCATGTCACCTCACCTCTCCCAGCCTCAGTGTCATCTCTCAAAGGTGACTCTCCATGCCACGGCCTGGACTCGGGGTGGGGTGGGGGGTGTTCCCAGGCAGGTTGCCCCTTCTGCCTGGAGCAAAGTTCCGTCCCTGGAAAGTACTTTAAGCACATCAGTCCCTGTGAGGCCAGCCTCATCCCCGCGGGGGAACCCGGCCCAGAATTCCCACAAGCCACTTGGCTGTCTGGAGAGGTTAGGAGGACATGGAAATGAAGCAGCAAATATGACAATGACAAGGTGTGATACAGAGATTTTCCGTTCCCGTCAGTTCAAGACGCCTCCCCCAACGATTAAGGGGAATCCTCGTCATTAAAAAAAATGAAACGCTGGTCCCTTCCACCTCTGTCTAGCTTGTCCCCACCCCAGGTCTCCTTTTGAGCATCCAGGGCTTAAAGGTGACATCCCCAAGGCCCAACCAGGCCAGCCTCCTCATACGAATCAGCGGAAGAGTTTCCTAGTGGCTCAGTGGGTTGAGGGTCCAGCGTTGTCACTGCTGTGGCATATGGGTGCAATCCCTAAGGGTTGGGGCCAGATTATAGAACCCTTTCAAATACATTAAGGGCGCTCAGCGTGAAGATCCACAAAGAGCATAGCCTTTCAATAGGGGAGGGGGAGCCGGTCTTCACAGGGAGCAAGCTTAAACTGAGGGCTCCCAGGCCTCTCCCCAGGGCCCTTGCACCGCTCTGCTCACCCCCAGGGGACCCAGTTCGGGGTCTGGAGTCCCCCCCACCCGCCTCTGCTCTTGGGTGGAAATGACATGCCAATTGGACTCTTTCTCCCAAGGAGAGGAAAGTGTTTTCAGAGGTAGCCAGGGTCCCCAGCGCTCATCTGATAGGCACAGAGGGCCCCATGGGAGTCAGTGGCTGAGCCAGGGCTAGACGCCTTGTCTCTTGACCGTTATTGTCCCACTTGTCTCACTCTTAATAGCTCAGCCTGGAGTTCCCTGGCAGCACAGCGGGTTACGGACCCAGTGTTGTCACTGTTGTGGTATCGGTGACTGCTGTGGCACAGGTTCGATCCCCAGCCCGGGAACTTCCGCATGCCGTGGGTGTGGCCAAAAAATACCTTAACTCCACTGTGGGTGCAAGGCCATTGGTGAGGTGATAGGGGCAGCTGGCTCCCTCCAGAAGAAAGGGTTCCAGGCTCGGAAGAGCCGGGCAGTTGGGGGCAGGCTGTACCACCCCTCCTGCACACAGAGAGCCAGAGGTCGGGGGTGCGGGCGAGAGCACCGGAAGCCAGCACTGTTTAGCATGACACCACCAGTCCGGCTCACCCTTCTTTCACACTGACTGGAAGCCAGAAGTGGGTCAACACCCAAAGGATTTCCTCCACGTTACTGTCCACACCCTGCCCTGGGATGGGGACAGTCACGATCCACACAAGCCCATCCAGTGTCAAGCACGTGTCAGGCAGCCCATGGCTCCTGGGAAAGACGAACATGAAGTGCAGGGTCCCTGCCCTCCTGGACACCCAGTCCTGGTTGACCTCTGCGTGGGAGCGGCGGGGAGGGGAGGGGACACTCAGTGGTGTCACCTCCACTGACCGCGCCCATCAGGGAACAGCCCTGCCCTGTCAGGCCTTGAAGATTTTACTCCCCGCTGCTGGGTGACCGGATCTAGACCACCTCACCTTGAACCCCCTCCAACCTAGACGCAGCATCCTCAGAGACTCCTGCCCCCGAATTTCTAAAGGCTTAATACCGCAGGCCCTTCTGCAGCCCCGCTCTGGCTGGCTGAGCCGCTAAGCAGCCAGCGCCACCCTCTTTGGGAAGAGACACTAAGTGTAACCAGAGGCGCTCCTGCCCTGCGGGGGAAGGGGGGCTGAGGATGGCGCGGGATTTATTTTTTTATTTTATTTTCTGTCTTTTTAGGGCCGCCCCCATGGCGCACGGAGGTTCCCAGGCTAGGGGTCCAATTGGAGCTGTAGCCGCCGGCCTACACCACGGCCATAGCAACACGGGATCCAGGCCGCTTCTGTGACCTACACCATAGCTCACAGCAACGCCGGATCCTTAACCCACTGAGCGAAGTCAAGGATCGAACCCGTGGCCCCGCGGATATTAGTCAGGCTCATTACCGCTGACCCATGACGGGAACTCCAGAGTCGCTGTTTTTAAAATGCTCCTATCAGGAGTTCCCGTCGTGGCTCAGTGGTTAACGAATCCGACTAGGAACCATGAGGTTGTGGGTTCGATCCCTGGCCTTGCTCAGTGGGTTAAGGATCCGGCGTTGCCGTGAGCTGTGGTGTAGGCTGCAGACGCGGCTCGCGTTGCTGTGGCTGTGGCGAAGGCTGGCAGCTACAGCTCCAATTAGACCCCTAGCCTGGGAACCTCCATATGCCGCCAGGAGTGCGGCCCTAGGAAAGACCAAAAAAAAAAAAAAAAAAATGCTCCTATTGCTTCTCGGCCTTTTGGCTGAGATCAGGTGTGAAATGCTCCTCACACCCCGTTTCTGGGTCTAAGTTTCTCATCCTGAAAAGGGGGAGCAGCGGCTGGTCCCCGGGGTCTCTTAGGGCATCTACTCAGAACCCCCAGACCTTTACCTTGTCCCCTCAGGGAACAGCCCAAGTCTCTCCTCACCCAGCCCCTGCCTCACTCAGGAACAGCCACCACCTCGGGCCCTTATCACCTGCTCTTCCCTCTGCCTGGGTCCCTCTTCTCCCCCAAATCTGTCAGCCTTTTGCCCTCGCCCACTTTGGGTCTTTGCTCTAGGGTTGCCTTCCCTGCCTACGCTATTGAAAACCAAAACCCTCCACCCCATGTTACCTGCCCTCCTCCTCCCCTCTTTGTCTGTCTACACACTTAACGAACGGGAGCTCAGGCGCTAAACGCATCATGCCTTTATATTTGTCTGGCTCATGGTCGATCTCCCCACTGGACGGGGAGCCCCGCAAGGGCAGGGACTTCCCTCTGCTCCGTCCTCTGCCTTCTTCCCAAGTGTGTAGCCTGAGCGAGCAAGCGAGCCAGCAGTTCTCTCAGATTTGTTAACAAATGAATGAGTTTGCCTTCGACCTTGACCGCTTACCTTCTGAAGGCAGAGTCCCCAGCCTCAGGCAACTTGCAATCTAGATAGGGCAACAAAGTAGAACCAGGGAAGGCCAGAGGGGAAGGCTTCAGTTCTCCTTGTGGTGGGGCAGGGCTGAGAAGGCTGTGAGTTCGGGTTCGATCCCCGCCCCCCGCCCTGGGGGGGCTGCGGCTCAGATCAGGTAACTGCCACATGCTGCATGTGCAGCCATTTAAATAAATAAATAGATATCATAATAAAGCCCCCTCGTTAAAAAAAAAAAAAAAAAAACAAGCTGCTCCAGAGAAAGCTCTCCCTGTGGCTGGTGGAGAGCGGGGGGGGGGGGGAGGGGCTGGGGGAGGGCAGGGGCCAAGACCTTGGCAGTGAGTGTGGGGAAAATAGCCGGATTTGTGCCCCGCCCACCTCCCAGCCCGAGCTGGCGTGGGCTTTTTTTCAAATAGTAGGTCTGGCCTCTCTTTCGATGGCAGTGGGGACAGGGACAGCATTCCCTTCCCGTTGCTGCAGCTTCTACCCCGTCCCCGACCGCCACCCCCCTTCCCTCCGAGTGGGAGGCCCCTCCGTGCGAGTGTGGGCTTACCTGCTCTTCCCACTGCCTCGGACCCGCTCCCGCCTCTGGTGCTAGTCCTACCCACCGGTGACACCTCGGCTCAGTCTCCACCTGGTGAGTGGTAACAGTGCCCATGTCATGTGTCGTTGGGGGGTTGCGAATGGTCACCTTTTGTGCGAGTTCCTGTTGTGGCTCAGTGGGTTAGGGATCCGGTGTTGCCCTGAGCTGCAGTGTAGGTCACAGATACAGCTCGGATCCAGTGTCAGCTGCAGCTCCAATTCGACCCCTAGCCTGGGAACTTCCATATGCCGCAGGTGTGGCCCTAAAAGGAAAAAAAGAAAACAGTCACCTTTGCTTTTTTTCTTTTTCTGCTGCAGCCTATGGAAGTTCCTAGGCCAGGGATCGAACTGACACCTCCACAGAGACAAGCCGGATCACTAACCCACCGTGCTGCAGCGGGAACCCCTCTAACAGTCACCTTTGACCTCACTCTGAATTCTTCAGACAATGCAGAGGAGCAGCAGTCGGAGGACAATCCAAACATAGGTGCCACAAGCCTGGACCACATTTGTCCGCAGCCCAGAAATAGCTGCTGTGCTGGGAACCGCATCTGCCCCAGCTACTGGACTCTCTCTGGGCTGTCTGTGACCTTCACTCTAGGATCAAGTCTAGCTGCATCTGAATGCACGCCCGCACACCCACCCCAACCCACACCGCTAGCAAGGGCGCCCTGAGGACATGGTACTGTAACTGCTGGGTTCAGAGCAAGGACTGAGTGAGTTCCATTCATCTCCCAGTGACCCCACCTCCAAGGCCTGGCGCAGAGCCTAGGCCCGCTGGCGAGGGTTTGCTGTGACCAAGAGTTTTGTCCAAGGTGGAACCTATGTGTGTTTGTGAAATGGACCTTCTGAGTAATTGACAAGGGCCAAGCTCGTTGCTGCATTTGGAGGGGCAGCTGATAGGCCCTGATCAAGTCCTGGGCAAACAGCTCTGCATTCCCAAGTGCAAAGCCACAGAGGCATCTTCCCAGGACTAGCATCCTAGGAGCGTAGCCAGGGGCTCTGCCCTCTGCTTCTCGGAAAATCCCTAGACACGTGCCAGCCTCGCCGGTCCTCACTTACGCCTTCTGTAGAGCCAGGCTGGATATCCTACATCAGCTCTGGGGCCCTGGGGGTGGCCACCCCCGACCCGCATTCTCAGATACCTAGAAGAATGAATAGGCGGAGAGACTGTGCCCAACGACGTGGGAAAAGGATGGTTTTGTTTATTTGTTTTTCTTTTTAGCACCACACCCACGGCACGTGGAGGTTCCCAGGCCAGGGATCCAATCGAAGCTGTAGCCACTGGCCTACGCCACAGCCACAGCAACACGGATCCGAGCCGCATCTGTGACCTACGCCGCAGCTCACGGCAAGTGCCAACCCACTGAGTGAAGCCAGGGATCGAACTTGCGTCCTCATGGATATTAGTCAGATTTGTTTCCGCTGAGCCGGGATAGGAACTCCGGAAAAGGATGTTTATATTCATAAACTATCGCCTTTGGTGATCTTTTCCAATGATTCTAGACATATGATGTGACTCTCAGATCAGCCCGCTTTAAGATGTTTCCAGTAAAAGCCTTCTTGTTTTACACGATTAATTTTGATTATCATCCTAACATTCTACTTCCTCTTGGATATGTTTATACCTGGCCTGGTTCATCAGAGAAAAGAACGATCAGATGGAACAATAAGAATGAGGAACTGCAAACATCAACTACAAGTGGCCCAGGCAGAACATGATGATAATGATAGTGGCGATGGGAGCGACGCTACCTCACATTTTGTTCCTTAGCCGTTTACAAGGTGCTCACATTTCTCCTGTCTCACCCGCACCCCCACAGAGGTCCTGAGAAACATGTGGGCATATGGTGAGAAAAAAAAAAAATGGAAGCCCAGAGAAA
>PVHT021183599.1:1530125-1545242 GCA_004024745.2 Catagonus wagneri
CCCAGCCTGTCGTGTTATTGGCTCTCCTCGCAAACAGCCCAAGGGACCTTTTAGAAATGTACATTTCTGTCTTGTCACTGCTCCATTTAAAAGCCTTTCGTGACTCAGTGTAACCTTGAGCCGCTAAATCCCCAGAGATACCCCTCAAGATCTGGATCCAGCCAGGTTCCCGCCACCGCCCCACCCCCATGCCCCAATCACACACGGAGGTTCCCCCTCCCCACTCCCCGAAAGCCCTGGGTGTTCTAGTTGTTTCCGTACCTGCCTGGCTGCTCTACCAGACCTGGAGCGCCCCCGGGGTTAGAACTGCCTCCCCTGCTCTCTTCCCAGGTTGGGCCCCCACCAGGATCTCCTAGTCAAATCGGAGCAAAGTGGAATTGGCTAGATGGTTGTTGAGGGCCGAGGGGCCAGGCTTTGGGGCAGAGTGCAGCGATCTGAACAGCTACGTGGAAAAGACAAGGATGAGCAGGGAGATCCGCGCAGGGAGATCCGCAGTGGCCTTGCGCTGCCGCCGCTGCCGCCACCACCGTCGCCGCCGCCTCTGGGAAATGCTTCCCGCTGGCTTCCTGCCTTTAATCTGAAGAGCTGGATGATGATAATGAGGACGATAAGCGATAAGCCGGGGATTGCACAGAAAGCCAGTTTCTGGAACCGTTGATGGGGGGGCAATCTGGAGAAAAGAGCGTGTCAAGTCGTGTGTCACCCTCTCTCTCCTAGATCTTGCTCTGCGATCTGGCTCCGTGATTATGTGATGAGCTCAGCATATGTCGCTAGCTGATTTAAATATTTATGACGGGTTTCCAAATACCCTCTTAGCATGCCAGAGAACGGCCACTGGAGAATCATAAAACTTTACAGGTGAAAGCGGCATTAGCATCTAGTGCGAACTTTGCCCTTTCTAGACGGGGAGCCACATCCTGGGGTGGGGTGGGGGGGCACGTCTCAAGCCCTCCTGCTGGAGCCTTGCTTTACCCAGGCCTCTTGATTGACTCCGGGCCGGATGGTCACCCCTCCAACTGAACTTCCCCACCAGAAACTCGGAACTAGACTTGGAGCAGGACGAAGTAAAAGTCAAATGGGGTGAGGATGAAATCTTCCAAAAATACATCTTAGGGGAGCCGTGCCCTGGGGGCTTCTGCCGTGGTGCGCTTATAGTCCGATGGTCACGTTAGATTTTTGTTTTGTTTGTCTCTTGAGGGCCACACCCGCGGCATATGGAGGCTCCCAGGCCAGGGGTTGAATCGGAGCTGTAGCCACTGGCCTACAACACAGGCACAGCAACGCAGGATCCAAGCCACGTCTGCGACATACACCACAGCTCATGGCAACGCTGGATCCTTGAACCCACTGAGCGAGGCCAGGGATCAAACCCGCATCCTCACGTATGCTAGTCAGATTCATTTCCGCTGCGCCACGACGGGAACTCCTGTTGTATTGTTTTGAGAGCTCTGAATACAAAGTTGGACTAAAGGTGCATGGTGGATGCTGAGGTCAAGAGCACAGGCTTTGCAGAGATCCCGTCGTGGCTCAGCGGAATCAAATCTGACTAGTATCCATGAGGATGCAGGTTCGATCCCTGGCCTCGCTCAGTGGGTTAAAGATCCAGCATTGCCATGAGCTGTGGTGTATGTTGCAGATGTGGCTCGGAACTGGCGTTGCTGTGGTGTAGGTCGGCAGCTGCAGCTCCAATTTGACCCCTAGCCTGGGAACCTCCATATACTTCAGGTGCGGCCCTCAAAGGACAAAAGAAAAAGAAAAAAGCACAGGCTTTGGGGAGCTCCCCTGTGGCTCAGTGGGTTAAGGGCCTAGTGTTGTCACTGCTGTGGCTCGGGGTCCCTGCTATGCCGCGAGATTAATCCCTGGTTCTGGAACTTCACCTGCTGCGGGTGTGGCCAAAATTTTTTTTAAACATCACAGGCTTTGGAATCAAGAGTACCTGGGTTTGAGTCTCAACTCCATCCTTTCCTAGTGCTCTTGGGCTGGTTGTTGAATCTCCCTGTGGCTCAGTTTCCTCATAGGTAAAATGGGTCTGATAATACCCACCTCACAGGAGATAAAGGACAGAGCCCCCTTAGTCCTATATGCTGCACAGATAGGAAGCATTCAGGAAGTGTGGTTGTGCTGGAACGGCGAAATTATGTGCGATCTTTTATTCTATTTCTTTATCCTTTTTGACTCTAAGCAGGAATTACTTTCATTATGAGAAAAAAAAAAATAGAAGCGGGGGAAACTATCCTTGCAAAATTTTTTTTTCAAATAGATTCTACAAGATACTGCTGCCAGGCCTTGCGAGTATTCTCCCTATCGTCAGAAGGCAGACAGATGTGGCCTGGTCACAGGGCAGACCAAAGAGGCCAAACTGGGGGACAGGTGCCAGGACCATAGTCTTGTGCCCTGGGACGGGCACTGGTGCTCTCCTCCTCTATGCATCTTCTGGCAGCCGGGCCAACCAAGGCCAAACCAACTCGTAATTCCCATGAGCCTTTCCCAGGAGTAAAAACACCCAGGGAGATCCTTGGTGGCCCAGCGGGTTAAGGATCCACCGTCGGCACTGCCGTGGTGCAGGTTTGATGCCTGGCCCAGGACCTTCGGCATTCCACGAGCTCGACCAAAAAATAAATAACCCCCTGTAGAGTTCATTTAGTCCAGAGGTTTCCGTAGCTTTTCAGCAGCAAAATCAATGACTTTTAGAATGAAATTATTTGCCACAACCTTTTGAGACAACAGATGGAAGTACAGGGAAATGGCTACAACGGGGCGTTGGCAAGATCCCGACCGGCTAGGTCTCCTCCTTTGTCCATGGCGGCTCCTGAAGCACCTTCTAGAACTTTCCACCAACCGAGTATGAAAACACACACCTAGTCCCAAGCACGTGCTGAGTGACAGGCAGGCAGGCAAGGCGTATTTGTGAGGATGAAGTGGCCATAAGGTCCCTCTCTCGTCTTCCCTTTCCTGTTGGACTAAACTTGTCTTCCCAGCGAATAACTAAGAACACGGCATCTCTAGATGAGCGTCGGTTTTGAACAGGGACCGCCGACTGTGTCAAGTGTGGCAAGGCTCAGATGAAATATTGGTTCGCTGAGAGCACAGACCTAGAGCAGGCTGTGAAAGCATCTTCGGAGATGAAAAACCAGAGCTGGATTCCTCACCTGTGTTTGGCAGTTTAGTCTCGCGGGGACGCTGGTAACAGGACCAGGGAGGCGGATGGAATGAACAGCAAAATTAAGCCGCTGTGGGTGTGCCCAGACATCCGAGTCCTTAAGTGGATCTGAGAGAGCCCAGGCGAGAATGCTGCCGAACGTCACAACGAGATTTCTCTGGCTGCTGGATTCAAAGGCACTCAAGGTCGATTCTGCCGAAAAGGCCTTGGTACTAACAGATCAAATATTAAAAATCGGGTTCTCTTTCCTCGCCAACCAGAGGAAAGATGATGAAGGAGGGCGTTTTCAAAGGGAACATGACAGGGAACTAAGAGGAAGCCAGTGGGAAAGAAGCAAACAGGATCCAGCCTCCCTCCCCAGGGGTTAAAACGGTGGGTCATTTACCAAAGCGATTCGGAATTCTCACTGATGTATATGGCTGTTTGGAAACCTGCCACTTGATCATATGGCACTGGGAGAAGCCTTGTATCTGGGAAGCGGGAGGCAGGGCGGGTTCTGCGGGTTCCGAGAACCAGCGAGGCCGTGGGTGCTCCGAACCAAGACCGATGGGTGCGCCGGGCGGGCGCGCTTGGCGCAGCAGATGCAGAACAACTGTCAGGCGACAGCAAATGGCACTCTGGAGGCCGCATGCTTCCTCCCTTCTGGAAAGGAAAAGAAGGATGAGGGTCCCTGGCCGCCGCCGCCCCCTACCACCGGCCCACTGCGAACGGGACAGCGTGTCTTTATGCGAAACGTGCCAAGGAACTTCCAGAGTGGGTCAGCCTTCACGGAAAGTCTCATCTAGGGCTTTTACTTTCCTCTGTTTATTTGGCCCTCAGGGAAGGACAGTCCTCAGTTCGTGGCACCACCGTCACTGATGTGACGAGGTCCCTCTGAGGCTGGATCAATCCAGCCGGCCAGCCAGCCCTTCTAACTCCTCTTTTCCGCTCCGATTTCCCTCCCTTCGGCAGCACACTTGCGCGTGTGCTCTGGCAAATGTGTAGGGTGGTGTGTGTGTGTGTGTGTGTGTGTGTGTGTGTGTGTGTGTGTGTGTTTTCAATAAGCATATATGATATTGTCCTGGAGAACGTGTGCAGCATCTTCCTGGGTACCACTTCCACTCTGCCCTGCGTGTGTGACTGCTCCATGCTGCTGTGCGCTCCTCTGTGACTCTTACTTCTCCTTTTCCCCGGCCGTGAGCCCTGAGCTTGCTTCTGATTCTGCATTAGTACAGGCGATGCACAATGAACCCCTTCCTCGTGTGGGTCCCCTACAGGCTGCGTAATGGCCCCCAAAGATACAAGGTCCTAATCCCCGGAAACTTGCGTGGAAAAAGGGCTTTGCCGACTGATTAAATCAAGGATGGTGGGATGCGATTGCCCAAACTGGGGGGCTTAAAATAACAGACAGTGGTTCCTGTTGTGGCTTAGCGGGTTAAGAACCTGACTCATCTCCATAAGGGTATGGCTTCAGCCCCTGGCCTTGCTCCCTAGGTTAAGGATCCGGCATTGGTGCAAACTGTGGCGTAGGTCACAGATGTGGCTAGGATCCCACGTTGCTGTGGCTGTGGTGTAGGCCGGCAGGTGCAGCTCCAATTTGACCCCTAGTCTGGGAACCTCCATATGCTTCAGGTGCGGCCATAAAAGCCAAAGACAAGCAACAAACAAAAAACCAACAGACAGCTACTCTTTCATGGTTCCTGCAGGCTCCTAGTCCGAAATCAAGCTGCATCTCCATCTCCACACAGCCTCCCTTCCATGCATCTTGCCGTGCTTTCATAAGGGCGCCTGTTAATGGATTAAGGGTCCCTCCTAATCCAGTCTGACCTCCCCTTAACTAATGCCATCTGCAATGACCCTATTTGCTAAGAAGGCCACTTCCTGAGGTTCTGGGGGAACACGAATTTGGGGGAGACACTATTCAGTCAGTACACATGTATCTTTATAAATGGGAGGCCAGGCAGATCACACACACACACACACACACACAGGAGAAGGCAATGTGAAGAAGGAACAGAGAGAGATGTGAGGATGCAGGCCTCGAAGACTGAAGGGATGTGGCCAAAAGCCAAGGAACGCCTGTGGCCACCAGAAACAGGAGACAAGGAGGCCTCTTCTCCTGGAGCATTTGGAGGGGGTGTGATCCTGCTGCCGGCTTGACTCCAGCCCAGTGACACTGATTTTGAACTTCTGGCCTCCAGAACCACGCATTCCTATTGTATTTAACTACTAAGTTTATGATCAGTTTGTTAGCGCAGTCATGGCAACAGCCTCTTTGTGGGCCCGCAGGGGAATTTCCCAGGGCTGTCCCTAGAAGGCAGATTGCTGGGGCAGTGTGGACATTTACACCTGACCTGACTAGGTGCTGCCCAGTGGCTTTCCATAGTGGGTGCAACAGTCTAGCTGGACGCCGCAGGACCGCACAATGGTCCCCGTTTTCTCCTTATCCCAGCCAACACTTGGCATCAGAGAGCCAATCTGACATTTATGCATCCTAGCTCATTGTTGTAATTTGCATTTCTCTGATTACTAATGAACCGGAGCCTGTCTTCTCATCCTTACTCGCGTGCCTTTTGGGTTTCTCCTTCTGGGAATTGCCTATTCATACGCTTTGCTCATTTTCCTGTTGGGTCTTTTTCTTGTTGGTTTGCAGAATTTTCTTGTCTATTTTATCCATTAATCCCTTGTCAGCTTTAACCAGCAAATATCTTCTCCCCATCTGTCATCTGTCTATTAACTGTCTGCGGTGTCCTTCATGGAAAGAAATCCTGAATGTTGCTGGAATTGCATCGATTATCTAAAACAAGGCTGCCGATGGGGCGGGGACGGGGATACCCCTCGGGGCCTGTTGTGCGAACAAAGTGCGTGTGTGCGTTTGCACACTCACACATATCTGTGCAACACGGGCCATGCAAGAGCAAGCATCTCCAACTGAATGTCAGCCCCCAGGGCTGACATTGCCCACGCTTTGGGATGAACTGGTCCCCTGCTCCTTCTGCTAAGACAGAGTCCGGCACTGCGGGTCTCAGACTTCAGTGTAATTGCCCTCCTCCCCCAGAGGACTTGCTAAAACCCGGATTCCTGGGCCCCAGCAGTTCTGAGTCAGTGAGTCTGGAGTGGGGCCTGAGGCTCGGCATTCCTGATCAGTCCCAGGGGCCAGACCGCTCCCAAGACTGGTCCCCAGGGAAGGCCGGCCTGAGGGCTGAGGCCACACCACCTTGCAGTGGGCCAACCAGCAAGGGCACATCTGGCAGGGACGGGACAGCAGCTTATAATCAGCTGAGTGCCAGTGTTCAGAGGAAACCCCAGGGGCTACGCAGGCCAAGGATGGCACGAGGGAGGAAAATGAGACCCCAAGGATTAGTGACTTGACCACTGCGTGCTCAGAGCTGTCTCCATCTCCTCGCTTACTCACCTCGAAAGGACTCTCTTAGGACACACGTGGCCCCCTGCACAGGTTCCAGTGAAAAGATGACCAGGCTGGGGATCGGCAGGCCATGCAGAGAGCCCAGGGCCCTGGGGTGCCCCCATCATGCCAGTCCGCGCCGCCCCCGCCGCCGCCCCCCCGCCGCAGGGCACCTGCCAGCCCCAGGCCGCACCGAACGAAGCCGGTCACCGGTCCTGCTCATGGAGCTCGGGACCGCGCACTCAGCCACCACCAAAGGGTGGTTACATCAAGTGGCCTGGAGTGACCCTGAGACTTTTGGCTTGCCAGCCTCTTGTCTCCTGAGAGCCCCCGCTGCCCGCTGCCCCAGCAACTGCCACCACCACCTGCCC
The DNA here is from genome assembly GCA_004024745.2 of Catagonus wagneri. Classification (NCBI taxonomy): domain Eukaryota; kingdom Metazoa; phylum Chordata; class Mammalia; order Artiodactyla; family Tayassuidae; genus Catagonus; species Catagonus wagneri. The sequence continues at coordinate 1,537,042 of PVHT021183599.1, forward strand.
CCAGGCCCTAGTTGGTCAGCCCGGGAGCCTCAGGGGACCTCATGCAAATGGACTCCTGGAAAGCTGCCTCTCTCTGTCTGTCTCTGTCTCTCTCTCTTCGTGGACCCAAGCATGTCCCATGGACGGAGGGAGCCGTCATTTCGGGGGGAAGGCTGCTTCCAGCACCGCCCCAGCTTTCTGGAGCTCCCCCAAACCCTGTCTCCTGGCTCTCTGGTGGCACTGCCTCAAACAGATCTCCTGGCTGCTGGCTCCGGACAGCTTTTCTTCCAACAAGCAGTCGAGCCAGTTGGGTCTCTGGGCTTCACACACGCTCCAGCAACACGCTTCCTTCCTAGCTACCCTTCTTGGTCTCATTCAGATTCCTCCCCCTTAACTTGTCCTTACAAGTCCGCGTCCCAGTGACAAGTGTCGATGAGGGCGTGGGAGATCGGCTCCTCATTCGTGGCTGGCGGGGATGTCAAATGGACAGAGCCTGTGAGTTCTTCAATTAGTCAGACAACGACTCCCCTCCTAGGTCAGGACCCCAAAGCACTAAAACAGGGACCAGGAGTTCCCATTGTGACTCAGCGGGTTAAGAACTGGACTGTTATCCATGAGGATGTAGGTTCAACCCCTGGCCTCACTCACAATTCAGCGTTGCCGTGAGCTGTGGTGTAGGTCACAGACCCAGCTCGGTCTGGCGTTGCCGTGGCTGTGGCGTAGCCCTCAGCTGCAGCTCAGATTTGACCCCTAGCCTGGGAACCTCCATATGCTGCAGGTCTGGCCCTAAAAAAAAAAAAAAAATTAAATAATAAAAAATAAAACAGGGACCAGGAATGTCCACCCAACCAGAGTCATAGCCACAGGGCGCATCGTAGCCCTCAGGTGGAAATAACTGACTAGTCCATCCGTCGTGACGAATAAACAAACTCGGTCTCTCTGGACAATGGAATGTCTCTGAGCCAGGTGAAGGCCTGACACACTGACCCCGCCACAACGTGAAAACATGATACCGGGCGAAAGAAACCAAGCACAGAAGACCACATAGTTGGGACTCCATTTATAGAAAGTGTCCAGAACAGGCAAATCCCTAGAGACTGCAAAGCAGATGAATGGTTGCCTGGGGCTGGGCTGGGGGAGGGAGAGATGGAGAGCGACTGCTAATGGGGATGGCGGCTTCCCTTCGCGGTGATGAAAAAGTTCCGGGATCTGATACAGGTGGTGGTTGTACAACACTGAACGGATTAGATGTTCCTGAATTGTACACTTCAAAATGGGGTGCTTTCTGTTTTGTGCATTTTGAAGAAGGAAGGAAAGAAAGAAAAAGAGAAAGAAAGAGAAAGAAGGATGGAGAGAAAGAGAAAGTGAAAGAAAGAAGAAAGAAGGAAAGAGAAGGAAGGAACGAAAGAAAAAGGAAGAAAGGAAGAAAGGAAGAAAGAAAAGAGAAAGCCGGCACCCAGCCCCTTCTGTCCTTGGCCTTTTCCACGCTCAGCACCCTTCCTCTGCCTTCAGCACTCAGCTCAGGTGTTGGGTCCTTGGGACGCTGCGCAACCTTGCCTCCCGCCCCCACCGCGATAACACTCTCCTCTCTGCTCCCCCAGCGTCTTCAGCTGCCGGTGTTTCCAGAATAAACCTGAAACACGGTCAGGGCTCAGTGAATTTCTCCTCCGCTCCCCCATTTCCAGATGGTGAAGTGAGGGCCAGCAGGGGAGGGGCTTTGCCCAAGGGCCCAGGGCGGAGGGGAGACCTTGGCTCCAGCCCTTAGGTGCGGGCGCCTCTTATTCTAGTCCCTTCCTGCCGGCTCCTCGGCATCTTCTGGCCCCCCCCTCCCCGCCCCCGCTGGTTCCGATTTCTCATCCCAGGCCAGTCCCGGGCGACTGAGTCAGGCGCTGCCCTGAGGCTCGGGACTCGGCGCTTCCCTCACGTGCCCCGCAGGACCCGGAGACCACTGACGGATGGCCCCTGGCGGTGCGACAGCCAGGCCACGGCCGAGTCCACGCGGAGCACAGGTGGGACGGGAAGCCTGAGGGTGTCTGCTCCGTCCGCAGGACTCATTGCTTCTTTCCGCCCCCTGCACGGAGCGCAGCGTGTGCTGCTCGGGGCTGCGTTCTGTTCCCGCAGGGGGAAAACCTGCCTGGAGCCTGTGAAGCTTGCACAGCGCCACTGTCTCACTGCAACTGTGTGCTTCTTCTTCTTCCCCCCTTTTTTTTTTCCACTTTTTATGGCACATGGAGGTTCCCAGGCTAGGAGTCTAATCGGAGCTACAGCTGCCGGCCTACACCACAGCCACAGCAACACGGGATCCGAGCCGCGTCTGCAACCTACACCACATCTCACAGCAACGCCGGATCCTTAACCCACTGAGCGAGGCCAGGGATCGAACCCACAACCTCATGGTTCCTAGTCAGATTCATTAACCGCTGTGTCACAACGGGAACTCCACTGGGGCCACTTTCATGGTAGAGAGAGGAGGCCGCAGGCTTTGAAATGCTCCAGCAGGTCTCACGCAGACCTAAATTCCACCATTAGGGATGCAGTCCTTTGAGTGGAACGTTGCCCTTTCCCCCTCCTGCATTTTAAACTTGATAACAGTGTTTCCAACAGTCCTTTTGGCATTTGTACGTCGCGAGGCATCCTTCCTTCACATAGTCGTTGTGCTGATGCTGCAGGCAGGCCGGCGGCAGGCGAAATACGAATCTGATGTTCTTGCTGCAGAAACAAAGGCCCAGAGAGGGTGATCAACTTACTTTAAGGAGCCCAGCTAGCCTAGTACTCGTGACCTTGGACTCAGCTGTCTCTCTTCCCTGTGGTTCACAGCAAACTGTAACAGCTTCTTCCCTCAATACAAGGACAGGTAAACAATTAACTCCAAAACAAACCTTTGCTTGGGGGCCCAGAATCCACAGAGGAGCCACCGGGTTTAGAGTTCAAACTGCAATTCATTCAGCCAGCGCACAAACATCTTTTTGAACACCTCCTCGGAGCCGGGCTCCAGGCTAAGGACTGGAGAAGGTTGTGGGGGACTGAATAATGTCCCCAAAGATGGCCAGGCCCTCATCCCTGGAGCCCGTTACTGCTGCTTTGTATGATGACACGTGGGCTTTTGCACACGTGATTAGCTTGGAGATCTAGTGACGGGTCACTTGGCCTGGATTACCTATCAAGGAGCTAAATGCCATCACATGTGGCTTTACAAGAGGGAGACTCTGTGACACACACTCAGAAGAGGAGCCCGTGTGAAGATGGAGGCAGAGGCTGGAGCCATGTTGCCACAAGCCAAGGAATTCTAGCAGCTACCAGAAGCTGCAAGAGGCTGGGAACAGATTCTCCCATAGAACCTCTAGAGGGAGTCTGACTCGGCCACTTTGGACACATAACAGACCTAAAGCTGACCATTTCCCTTTGTCGGGTGCCGGGCTGAGATCTGGATTTCCCGTGACAGCTTCCTGGCCCTCCGCCTGCACCTGCCACTTGGGTTTCGAGATCACTTCCCCAAAGTTTGGTTCCTTCCCCTCTCTCAGTTTGGTTGGTCCCACTGGATCTACCATCGGGGGCTGCAGTGAAAATTCACGATGGCAGGTGGGAGCCAGTAGGGGCAGCGCCTGGCCGGTAGTAGAGGCTCCGTTAGGCTGAACTGCCTTTATGCTTTGGTTCTAACCCCTGTTGCTGCAGTCACCTGAATAACGCGCCCCCGGCCCCATGTGTCTGTGCCGACACGGCTCGGTGTTGATGCCGATAGGCCCCCAGGCTCGTTTACTGGTGTGTCTGCCACCGCTCCCCGCGGCACAGCGTGTGGGGACTTCTGTCACCGGCTCAGCCTGCTCAGGGTGGGATCTTTCATAGATGGGCCCACAGAGCAGTTGTCCCAGCAGCCCTTGGGCCACACTGCCGTCCTCTGGCTTGTACTCCTTTCCACTAGACTGTGAGTTCTCCCAGCCGGGGGCGGTGTCTCCTTGTTCAAGGTTACACGCCTTCTTGACATCCGGGCTCTTAGTGGGAGCTCAGTCGATATAGGGTACGTGACCAGCGGTCTGACTGAATGCAGGTTCTGGAGACACGTGTGCCTAGCCCCTGGGTTTCCTGTCACCCAGCAGTGAGTTCTCGAAGCTTGGTGGAGCGGAGTGGGCGTGTGTGGTTGTGTGAGTCTGAGATCGGCTGTGTGGGGGCACGTGGGTTTGTGTGTAAGTGCAAACGTTTGTGTGGGTGTGGGTGTGGGTGTGTGTGTGTGTGGGTGTGGGGGAGGGGAGCTGCACAGGAACATGAGATGATAAGAATGTGACTTTCTAAAGCACGTGTTGGGCATGCGTGGTGTGAGCGTGTCTGGGTGCAGGAGTGTGTACGAGTGAGGGGGTGGGTAGGAGGGAGGGGGACACAGGAGGCGGGGAGCCCCCAGCCCCGGGCCTCTTGGGGGGCAGGGCAGCCAGAACGCGGCTCGAATTGCGCAGATGTTAATGACGCCCAGCTTTGGGCCAGGCACGGTGCGTCATCGGCCTGGCTGCCGGCCCTTGCTTCCTGGCGTCCCTCCCCAGGCCAGCCATGCCCTGAGCCCCGCGGCTGCAGATCAATGAATTGACCGCCCCAAGTCGCTAAGGAGGATATGACACGGCTTTGGAAGTCAGCAACAAATAATCACTGACTGCTGACAGTCTATAAAGCACGGGCCTGTGGATTCATCCAGCGTGGCCTGAGGCAGCTCGTGGCTTAGGAAGCCGCGTGCCAGGCCAGCCTGAGAGTCTGTTGAGCTGGGCGCCCTTGCCACCGCTAGGGAAAGCCGGTCACCTGCTTGGCAGGGAAGACTTGTCGGCCGCTGGGGGCAGCAGGTGCTTGGCTGCTCCTGGCAGTGATGGGGACAAGCTCTGCGCCGCGCCCTCCCCTCTGGCTCCAGCCCCTGCTGTCAGGAGCCCCTAGGAAAGGGACCTCTAAGAGAGTTTGGGGCCTTCCCAGGACAATGGATGGATGGGGGGGAGGGCGGGGATCTTGGCTCCAGATGCCCTCCAGGGCTCAGGGATGATGGCTTGGACTCCACCGGGGACCCCCCAGCGTGGGTGAATTCACTGTTCAGGGAGTGTGGCACTCTCTCCAGTCCCCTCCCCCTCCCTCCCCTGCTTCTGTGCGGTCCCGCCACCCTGGTCGCACCCGATGTAGGCCTTGGCCTTGGGCCGCACGTCTCTGGCCCTCCAAGAGCTCACCTCTTCTCATGGCCTTGATGACTAACCCCCTGTCAAGCGCCCCTTCTGTGTTGTGTATCTTCACCTGCCTGGGGCACAGGTGTCACTCTGAGGTACCAATGTCACCTCCACGTCAGGAGGCCCCTCCCTTTCACCTCCCTCTGCCCTTCCCCTCCCCCACAGCTCTCCCTCCCAGCCTCCCAGTCTCTATCTGAGGCCCTCCCCCTGTTCAGGTTGGTCCCTAAGTGCCGCTGCCTTAGTGTCAACTTCCATTCCCTCTCCCTGGCGTGTGGCCTTCTAACTGGCCTCTGCCTCCAGTCTTGGTCCCCCCACCACCCCACCCGCTCAGCCCTCCCCTCACAGGCTCCCAGGACTGCCGGAGCCTCTAAAGAAAATGCAGATTTTATGTGCTCACTCCAGCTCACACTTCTCCGCGCTCCCCGCCAGCCCACAGGACCAGCCCCGGGGTAGCGAGCTCCTTTCCAGGCCTCCCCACAGTCAGCGGCTGCCCCTGGGGAACTGTGAGCCCCACTGTAATTTTTCTGGTCTTTTGTCTTTTTAGGGCCGCACCCGCGGCATATGGAGGTTCCCAGGCTAGGGGTCTAACAGGAGCTACAGCTGCCGGCCTTCGCGACAGCCACAGCAACGGGGGATCCGAGCCACATCTGCAACCTACACCACAGCTCACGACAACGCCGGATCCTTAACCCACTGAGCGAGGCCAGGGATCAAACCCACGTCCTCATGGTTCCTAGACAGGTTCGTTAACCGCTGAGCCGTGACGGGAACTCCCATGAGGCCCCATTTTCAGTGCTGATTCACATCTCTCGGGCCCCAGGCTTTCCTGAAGCTGCAGCCCCACACGTCGCTAGCACAGAAGAGGCGAAGGAATGAGTGTAAGCATGGCAAAGGGAGTGGAAGAGGAACCTCTGGGTTGTTGGATTCAAAAGGCAGGACTTGGTGTCAGTTCCTGGTTGGGGGACAGAGGTGTGGACACAGATGCGTGCATGGGTGTGCGGAGGGCTGTGCCATTATAGACACGTCTCCTCGCTCTGGCCGCTGAGCGGGCCTAGACGTGATGACATCCCAGTAACGGCACACCCAGCCCCCAGACCGTGGCTTCTAAATCATTTTAAATGAACCAGAGTTAAAAAACAAAAAACAAAGAAACAAAAAAACCTGTTGATTCCATGGGGCAGTGAAGTTGGCAGATAAGCCCCGAACATCCTGTATCGCCAAGAGTGTAAGGGGTGGGCTCAAACAATGACGGAAGGTGTTCGCGTTAAGAGGATGCAGAAGCCAGTCGGAAGGGCCTCCTACTGACCAAATCTGGGACAATAAGAGAATCAGAATAAAACGCGAAGAGTTCTCTGGTGGCTCGGTGGGTGAAGGATCTGGCATTGTCACTGCTGTGGCTCAAGTCGCTGCTGTGGCCTGGGTTCGATCCCTGGCCCGGGAACTTCTGCATGCCTCGGATGGAGCCAAAAAAATTATAGTAAAGGATGATATATAACCCATTGACTAAAATAGGAATTAATGAGCCCATGCTGATATAAACAAACAAACAAATACGTGGGCAAGGACGCAAAGCCTCCTCTACAGTAAAATGCCAGCTAATAAATGTGGAAAGAATGATGCATTAGGAAGTCATCATTTGGAAACCATCCTCATAGTAATTGATTCAGGCAAGGAGTTCCCGTCGTGGCTCAGTGGTTAACGAATCCAACAGGAACCATGAGGTTGCAGGTTCGATCCCTGGCCTTGCTCAGTGGGTTAAGGATCCAACGTTGCCGTGAGCTGTGGTGTGGGTTGCAGATGAGGCTCGGATCCCGCGTTGCTGTGGCTGTGGTGTAGGCCAGCAGCTACAGCTCCTGTTAGACCCCTAGCCTGGGAACCTCCATATGCCGCGGGTGCAGCTCTAGATAAAGGCAAAAAGACAAAAAAAATTTTGATTCAGGCAAGAATTACGAATGGATGCTAAACGCAGTGGATGAAAGTATAACGAGGAACAGATATTTATACAATCTCGAATATCTCCCCTCAATACTTATCAATTACTCACAAATTAACACATATACAATCCTTTCTAGTTCAGCTGACAGTGGGAAAACCCGGCAAATGACATTTCATTCAAGTGATCAAAGCGGAAATCGAGGGAGGGGGAAGGTGTTTTTTTTTTTTGGCCAGGGGTTATTTTTGTTCACGGCCAAGGTGGTTTTTATTTGTTGGTTTGCTGTTTTGTTAAAAGAACATGAATTCTGGACAATAGGAGACCTGTGAATGGGGTTTATGGATAAGGTAGTAGCATTAAATGTTAAATTTCTGATTCTGACGTGTATACTGTGATTATATGGGGGAGGGTCCTGGATTTTAGAAAGTACGCACTGGAGTGTTTAGGGGTTATGGAGCATCGCATCAGCAACTTACCTTCCAACGGTCTGGAAAAAAAAAAATGCGTGCGCGTGTGCGTGCATACACATACGAAGTGTCCTCTTCTGGAGAGTTCTCACCTGGCCTACTTGGCCGGCACCCGGGGGGGCTCTTCTACGGAGGCCTTGTAGGATGGCCAGAATAATGACTCTCAAAGATGTCCTGGGTGAACCCGAAGTACTTGTAAGAGTGAGGCAGCAGGGTCAGAGCCAGAGAAGGAGACACAACGACGGAAGCCGAGGTCAGAGCATGCGGGCCCAAGACAGAAAATGTGGGCAGCCTCTAGAAGCTGGAAAAGGCGAAGCGTTAGACTGTCCCCAAGAGCCTCCAGAAGGAACACAGATGCGCCCACACCTCGACTTTACCCCAGTGAGACCCATTTCAGACATCTGACCTCCGGAACTGTCAGATCGTAAGTATGCGTTGTCTTAAGCCACTAAATGGTGCCAGCTGATGACAGCAGCAGTCCTGCACCCTGTTTCCTCGGAACCCTGACCCCTTGGAACCCTGACCCCTAGGAGGCATTCGGGAATTTGAATTCACTCAGCAGGGGGAAGCGGGGAGAGCCAGAGGGCTGTGGCAAATATGTGAGGCGGCCCTGGGAGCCGGCCGAGGGCCTCAGGG
>PVHT021183599.1:1545342-1571330 GCA_004024745.2 Catagonus wagneri
CCGCTAGCACAGAGATGCTTAGGCCGCACCAGAGCTGGAAGGTCCTGCAAGGAGCAGCCGAGACCCCTCCCCGGTGCCACCTCCGCCACTTTCCAGGATGGGTAACCAGGCCCACAGCCGCTCAGTGGCAGAGCTGGCCCCAGGACACAGCGGATGGCAATCAGATCACTCAACTTTCACTTCCGAGAGCTGGGAAAAGGAAAAAAGGGGACATTTTGCACCTCGGGGTAAATCAGAATATGAGGGCAATGCAGAGTTTAAAAGGCATGTCCAGGAGTTCCCTGGCTGCCTAGGCATTAAAGACTCGGCATCATCACTGCAGTGGTACAGGTTCAGTCCCTGGCTTGAGCACTTCTGCATGCCATGCGCATGGCCAAAACATTTTTTTTTTTTAATTCAAAAAAAAAAAAAAAAAAAAAAGGCAGAGTTCCCTTTGTGGCTCAGTGGGTTAAGAACCCAACATAGCGTCCATGAGGGTTCGGGTTCAATCCTTGGCTTCACTCAGTGGGTTAAGGATCTGGCTGTGCCCCAAGCTATGGCATAGGTCGCAGATGGGGCTCGGATCCGGTGTTGCCATGGCTGTGGCGTAGGCCTGCCGCTCTGATTCAACCCCTGGCCTGGGAACTTCCATATGCTGCAGGTGCGGCTCTAAAAAGAAAAAAAAAAAGAAGGCATATCCAATGACAGAAACGTTCTAAAAAGTGATTGCAGTGGTGGTTGCACAACTATACAACTTTCCTAAAAATCACGGACTTGTACACCTAAATTTATGGTATCTACATCAAACCTCAATAAATCTGTTTTTTTTTAAAAAAAAAAAAAAACAGCTAAAGACATTATGACATGCTTTTGGGAAACCCATAAAGAAACCTATTATTTTCCCAGCACAGACTACTGGAAGTACAGGTTTGCATTAACACTCATGAGGTGTGGCTTTAGAAAACTGGGGACCCCCCCAGGGCCCTCTGGGGCATGCACTGTGGAGAGGCAGCGAGCTACCATTTGCCTACAGCCGCTGCTCCCGGCTCACGCAGTCAGGGAGCTAAGGTGCAGACAGAGGCATCGGGAATGAGCAGGATCAGCGTTCCTGGGAGATCGGATCAGGCAGCAGGGACTCCAAAGTGGGAGTCCAGTGGGCCAGAGGTCCAGGACATAGGCCCCAGGCCCCTGCCCCCAGTCTGCGTGGCGCATGCTGGCCACCGCGTGTCTCCCCCCCACCCCAGCCACCTTGTCTCTTTCCCTCCTTCCACTCAATCCATTACCTTCTGTTTACAGCCTCTTCAGACAGTTTTTCTTGGCACGATGCCAAGCCAATTGGAATTAATTTTCCAAGCATGACCCTGTGAGTCACTATATTAAATGCCTTCCAGAGCGTTCTCTTTGCCGCACATACACGATGCATTTGGCCAGCCATCCGCAAACACAAGAAGGCACCCAGCCCAACGGGGCGGCACCCCGCGCCAGCAGCGCCTGGCCCTAGAACAGTGCCGATGTGGGCCGGGCGCACACAGACCCACAGCACCGCTCCACTGCGTTTTCTTGAAAATTTAAAGAGAGGTGGGTGAGCTAAGGAGGAAATGCCCCGTGACTGGCTTTCTTTAAAAAAAAAGCAAAAAACAGCTTTATTGACACAGAAATCACAAACGTACAATTCACCCATTCAAGGTGTACGGTTCAATGATTTTTAGTGTATTCACAGACACGTGTAACCAACACCAAAGTCAAATCCGTCTCTACAGATCCAGCTGAACTTTCATATGAATGGGATGTGTGGACGTTAATGGTCAAGACCAGGCTTTGGGGCTCCTTGGAATTGGGGGGAGAACATGGCTCTGTCGTTACTGGGGCATTCAAAGGTGGGGTGAAAGCCATGCCCTTCACGCGGTGTGGCCCAGCCCCTCTCCCACCCCGGGGAGGGCCCTGGCCCCGCAGACACCTGCCCTTCCTTGTGTCTCCACCGCCACCCCCAGGCTGGCCTCCCAACAGGAGAGGAGGAAAAGGTGGCGAGGAGCCTGGAGGGAGCCCTGTCGGGCCTGTACCCGTGTCCTGACTCTGCCCCCACGTCCATCTGCTGCCAGCGGCCTCCGGACTCCTCCTTTGCCAGAGCCACTGGCCTTCGTCTAGTTCGGAGAGCAGCGTGGAGGGAGGTCAGGGCCAGCCCCCCGGCAGGGCGGTCCCCTGACTCACCGTGTCATCTGTGACACCACGCGGCCCACGGTCGGAGGCCAAGAGGCTGTCTGGCCCAGATAGACCCAGGTTCTGCTTGCACACCTCCAGGGACCCACTCCTCACTCCCTCTCCTCAACATTTTTCAGTGGGTCCTCTTTTTTTTTTGCCATTACTTAATGAATTTTATTACAGTTATAGGTGTACAAAAATCATCACAACTCAATTTGATAGCATTTCTGTCCGAAAACCTCAGTGCACCCTCCCACGCCCCAACTCGTGTCATTTGGAAACCATAAGTTTTCCAAAGTCTGTGAGTCAGTATCTGTTCTGCAAAGACGTTCAATGTGTCCGTTTTTTAGTTTCCACATGTAAGAGGTAGCAGTTGATGTTGGTGTCGCATTGTCTGACTGGGTTCACTTCGCATGATAATTTCTAGGTCCATCCATGTTGCTATAAATGTTGGTATTTCGTTCCTTTTAATGGCTGAGTAACATTCCATTGTGTGCATGTACCATATCTTCCCTATCCACTCCTCTGTCGATGGGCATTTAGGTTGTTTCCATGACCTGGCTATTGTATAGAGTGCTGCAATGAACACTGGAGAACATGTGTCTTTTCGAGTCATGGTTTTCTCTGGATAGATGCCCAGGAGTGGGATTGCTGGATCAAATGGTAATTCTATTTTGAGTTTTCTGAGGAATCTCCATACTGTTTTCCACAGTGGTTGCACCAGTTTGCATTCCCACCAGCAGTGTAAAGGGGATCCTTTTTCTCCACACCCTCCCTAGCCCTTATTATTTGTAGACTTTTTGATGATGGCCATTCTTGCCAGTGTAAGGTGGTACCTCGTAGTGGTTTTGATTTGCATTTCTCTAATACAGTGCGTCCCCTTTTTACTGTCAGGCTTCAGGGAGAAGGTTCTCTCCTGAACAGCCTAAGGAGATCTGAAGACAGACACCAACCCCCTTGAGGCTTCTCTTGTCTGGGACGAGAAAAACAGCCACCGCCACCGTACTTGTAACAGCGCTGCCTGCATTTAGAGATCAATCGCAGCCACCCTGTGCAGTGGGTGACATCGCAGGCTTCCACCGATAAGGAAACTGAGGCACCGAGACGTTCGGCCACCAGCCCAAGGACACTGGCCAGGAAGGGAGGGAGCCGCGATGGGAACCCAGGTCCCCCCGACTCTGAAGCCCACGCTCTGCACCTGGACACATGCACCACACGCCCTCTGTGCTGCCCACGCAGCTAGAATTCACCATCTTAAAGTGGACAGTTCCGTGGTTTTTAGTGTATTCACGGGGTTGCAGAACCATCCGGACTGTGCAATTCTAGAATATTTTCATCACACCCAAATGAAACCTTATACCCACTAATCTGCCACTCCCCGTTTCAGTCTCCCCGGCCCCTGGCAACCACTCACCTGATTGCTGTCTCTTATGGATCTGCCTGTTCTGGACGTGGAATCATACAATAGGCGGCCTCTTGTATCCAGCTTCTTCCACCAAGCATGACGTGTTCAAACTTCCCCTGTGTTGTTACTACGTCCTTCCTTTTGATGGCCGGATTAGAGTCCACTGAACGAACGTAGCACAGTTTGTCTATGCAGTCATTATCGATGGCTGTTTAGTCATTTTGGCTATTATGAATAGCACTGTACTGAACATTTGTGTACAAAGTATTTGAACACCTGTTTTCAATTCTCTTACGTATATACTTAGAAACAGAATTGCTCGAGTTCCCTTGTAGCTGAGCTGGTTAAGGATCTGGTGTCATCACTGCTGTGGCTCTGGTTCGATCCTTGGCCTGGGAACTTCCGCATGCCAGGGGCACAGTCAAAAAAAAAAAGGAGAGTTGCTGGGTCCTATGCTAGTTCTATGTGTAAGTTTTTAAAGAACTGCCGACGTGTTTTCCACTATGGCTATCCCAATTTACATTCCCACAGGTTTTCACTTTCTGGATAGTGAGTGTCCTTGGAAGCAGAAAAGTTTTACATTTTTATGGCGTCCAATCTGTCAATGTTTTCTTTGGGTCGCTTATGCTTTGGACATCCTGCTTAAAAAACTATTGTTTAATCCAACGTCATACAGATTGGCACCTATGTTTTCTTCTAAGTGTTTTAAAGTTTTAGTTCTCATATGTGGCTCTTTGATCCATTTTGAATTGATTTTCAAATATGGTGACAAGTAGGGGTCTAAATTCACTCTTTTGCAAGGGAGTGTCCAGTTTTCCCTGCACCATTTGTGGAAAAGACTATTCCTTCCCCGTTGAATTTTTGTGGAACAATTTAGAAAATTGATTGGCCATAAACATGAGAGTTCATTTCTCGACTCTCAGCTCTATTCCATTGATCTATGTGTCCATTCCTAGGCCAGTACCATACTAGTGCAATTTTTTATTCAAGGCTATTAAAACAATATAATGGCAAAGAAGTACCCTCAGCAGGATATATCCTTTGAAAAAGGTATCTTTTTAATTTTGAAGGTGTCCAAGTTATCTATTTTTTTCAGTGCCATACCTGCTGCATATGGAATGTCCTGGGCTAGGGGTCGAATCGGAGCTACAGCTGTCGGCCTACACCACAGCCACAGCAATGCCAGATCCAAGCCGCATTTGCGACCTACACCACAGCTCACGGCTACTCCAGATCCGTAACCCACTGAAAGAGGCTAGGGATCAAACCCGCATCCTCGTGGACGTGATGTCAGTTTCTTTACCTGCTGAGCCACAGCAGGAACTCCGATTTATTTATTTTTGAGAGCTTTATTTATTTATTTTTGAGAGCTTTTGGTGTCATATCTAGAAAAGCATCGCCAAGGACATGACAATTTGCCTCCATGTTTTAAGAATTTTGTGCCTTGAGGAGTTCCCGTCATGGCTCAGCAGTGAATGAATCTGGCTATCATCCATGAGGATGCGGGTTCCATCCCTGGCCTCGCTCAGTGGGTTAAGGATCCGGCGTTGCCGTGAGCTGTGGTGTAGGTCGCAGATGCAGCTTGGATCTGCTGTTGCTGTGGCTGTGGTGTAGGCCGGCAGCTACAGCTCCAATTCGAACCCTAGCCTGGGAACCTCCATATGCCTCGGGTGCGGCCCTAAACAGCAAAAAATTAAAAAAAGTAAATAAATAAAAAAACAAGAATTTTATGCTTTGATAGCTGCAGTTCTCCTGTTTAAACCTTTGATCCATTTTGAGTTGATGGCAAGGGTGGCTGGTTTGATTTCCATTGTGTCTGGCTCAAAGTCTAATTTGCTTAAGGCTGTTGTTTCATTTTGAGTTTCTGAAGGGGAGGGTCCATCCGAGCTCAGTTCTGCTAAAAGTTGCTCAAGAAGCTTGGGGGAAGGAGTTCCCATTGTGGCACAGTGGAAACAAATCCAGCTAGGAGCCATGAGGTTGTGGGTTCGATCCCTGGCCTCGCTCAGTGGGTTAAGGATCCGGCATTGCCGTGAGCTGTGGTGCAGGCTGGCAGCTGTAGCTCCGATTAGACCCCTAGCCTGGGAACCTCCATGTGCCGTGGGTGTGGCCCTAAAAAGCAAAAAAAATAAAAAGCAGCAGCAGCTTGGGGAGCCTCTCACCCCTTTGGAGGGAGGAGCTGAGCCCTAGATTTTTTTCACTATCGCCCACCCCGGCCCCAACCCGCTTTCACATGAAGAGATAAGGGTGCAGAGGAGAGGGGAACCCCAATTCATGGCTCCTGCCTCCGAATCCCGTGTTATTTCTATTCGGCTGCCAGGCCTGCCTCCAATGAAACAAACAGGAGTCAGCGGGGAGATGGAAAGAAGGCGAGTTCACAGCGGACCACTCGGTGGGTCCCCGTTAGAAGTGAGATTGGATGGAGGAGAATTTCTGCGTCTTTTAGGAAAACTGGAGTAAAATCTTTTGCAGTGCAGGTAATTCCTAAGATCCTGCACAGAAAGTGTCAAGGAGTTGAAATGATTGTAGCTGCTCCGAAGGCCTAAGTAACGTGGCAGCGCTTTGCCAGGCCACGGACGATCCGTTCAGAAGCCATCATGCCCTCGCCCGAAGAACCAAACAAGAGCAGAGTCAACGTGCTTCCACATCGGGAGGAGAGATTTCAAATAGCCCCAGTGGAGAGCTTCTAGGAGGGGTTGTTTATTGGAAAGATTCCTTAGCGATGACCTTGAAACAGCTCGTCAGCTGGGCCCCGGTCAACCTTGAGCCAGTGGCTACCCAGCGCCTAGTGCATGCAAAGCGGTGTGCGGGGGACTGCAGGCACCAATCCTGGCGGCCCACGCACGCGGAGGTGGGAGAGGCATCTGCAGAAGGCGCGGGAGGCCCAGGCTGCAAACTCTCCTCCGGCCGTTTCTCAAGGTAGCCTTCTGCGAGACTCAGCATCACATGCTCCATCTAAAAAGGAACTTCAGGAGTTCCCGCCGTGGTGCAGCGGAAACGAATCCGACTGGGAACCATGAGGTTGCTTGCTCGATCCCTGGCCTCGCTCATTGGGTTAAGGATCCAGCATTGCCGTGAGGTGTGGCGTAGGTCAAAGACGCGGCTCGGATCGGGCGGTGGCTGAGGTGTAGGCGGGCAGCTGTAGCGGCGATTCGACCCCTAGCCTGGGAACCTCCATGTGCCATGGGTGTGGCCCTAAAAAGCAATAATAATGATAATAATAATAAAATAAATAAAAGGGAACTTCAGGGGTTCCCTGGTGGCTCAGTGGGTTAAGGACTCACCTTTGTCATTGCTATGGCTTGGGTTATTGCTGTGGCAAGGGCTTGACTCCCGGCCCCGGAACTTCCACATGCTGTGGGCACAGCCAAAAAAATTTTTTTTCTTTTTTTTCTTTTTTTTTAGGGCCGCACCTGCGGCATATGGAGGTTCCCAGGCTAGGGGTCTAATCAGGGCTGTTGCTGCTGGCCTATGCCAGAGCCACAGCAACGCAGGATCCGAGCTGCATCTGCAACCTGCACCACAGCTCACAGCAACGCCGGATCCTTAACCCACTGAGCGATGCCAGGGATCAAACCCTCAACCTCATGGTTCCTAGTCGGATTTGTTAACCACTGAGCCACGACGGGAACTCCCCAAAAAAATTTTTTAAAGGAACTTCACTGTGCTTGACTGAAAATGGCCCCACAGATGTCCATCCCTGACTTCCAGAATCTGTGACTGTGTTATTTTATGGCCAAAGGGACTTTGCAGCTGTGATTAAGTCATGGATCTTGGGATGTGGAAATTATTTTGCGTTATTCAGATGGGCCCAATGTAATGACAGGAGTTCTTGTAAGAAGGAGGCAGGAGGGTCAGAGTCAGCGAGACAGGTTGGAAGATGCTGTGTTTCCAGCTTTGAAAGTGGAGGAAGAAGCCGTGAGCCCATCAGTGCCGTCCGGCCTCAGAAAGCTGGAAAAGGCTTAAAAGCTGGAAGGAAGAACCCACTCTCCCCGAGAGCCGTCAGCAGGAACCCAGCCTTGACATCATGGTTTTGAGATCCCTGATATCCAGTACTCCAAGAGGATCAATTTGTGTCATTCAGTCATTCAGTTTGTGGCAATTTGCTACAGCAGCGAAGGACACTAAAGCATTCACCAAGCTACAGGCCAGCGTTAATACCGTGGAACAGAGCACAGAGAGGTAAAGGTGCGCGTGATTCAGTAAAATTAGATTTCCTTGTTGCGTGCCAACTGAATCCAAGTCATAATTTTTAAATTCGTTAAAGAAAACCACCAAGTAATGACAAGATAGTTGAGTCTGAGACCTTCATAGAAGCATAGCTGAATGGTCACTATATACCGTATATATATATTTTTTGTCTTTTGTCTTTTGGGGGCCGCACCCGCGGCATATGGAGGTTCCCAGGCTAGGGGTCTAACAGGAGCTGTAACCACCGGCCTTCGCCACAGCCACAGCAACGCGGGATCCGAGCCGCATCTGCGACCTACACCACAGCTCACGGCAACGCCGGACCCTTAACCCACTGAGTGAGGCCAGGGATGGAACCCGCATCCTCATGGATACTAGCCAGGTTCATTAACCACTGAGCCATGGCGGGAAATCCGTACATACTGTATATTATATACTATGGACAGATAGCAAGAATTTGTAAGATATGTTTTTTGTGGGGGTTTTTTAAGTGTTTTTTTTTTTGGAGGGGGGCACCCATGGCACGTGGAAGTCCCAGGGCTAGGGATTAAACCTGTGCCACAGTAGTGACCCAAGTCACAGAAATGACAACGCCGGATCCTTAACCTGCTGAGCCCCTTGGGAACTCCTGTAACATGTTTTTAAACAGCTGTACTGAAATACAGTCAGCATACCATATAATTTACCTATTTAAAGTGTACAATTCAGTGGGTTTTAGTACATTGGGAGAGCTGTGCAACCACCACCACAGTCAATTTTAGAGCATTTTCATCACTTCAGAAAAGAAACGCTGTACCCACTGTGGCTATGACTGCCTTTACCTCCAGCCCGTGCCCCCGTCCAGCCCTAATAAGCACGTTGTAACGTCCTTTCGGTCTCTATCGATTTCCAGTTCTGGACTTTTCTATGAATGGAATCTTCCAATACGTACATAGTCTTTTGTGTCTGGCTTCTTTCCCTTAGCATGGAGCTAAGTCCAGCTTCATCCATGTTGTAGCGTGTCTTAGTACGTCATTCCTTTTCATGACCGCATGATACTCCATTGTATGCAGAGACCACTCTTTGCCTATCCAGGCACCTGTTGATGGGCATTTGGGTCGTTTCTACCTTTTCACTGTTACGAATCATGCTGCCACGCAGAGGTTTCACTCGATCCCAGTTTGGGACGGAGGAATAGGCACCATCGCTGACAGCCCCTCCTAGATAGGCCTGCTCGACTCAAGTCAGCCAGGAGATGGATTATTCCGTGGGGTCTGGAGCCCTACACATTCCTTCATGTGTTGTCAGCCAGGGCGGAAGGTCCTTTGAGCCCACCAGCCCATCTTCAATATCCAGGCCCTAGAGATGGCTGCTTTCTGTTCCAGGAAGAGGAACCCAGCAGATACTCAATGGGAGTCATCGTTGCCTCAAAGCAGCAAGACATTGACCAGACTTGTTTGGAAGGTATCGTGGATTGAATCATATCCCCCCAAAGATATGTTGGGGTCCTAATCCTGGTACATGTCAGTGAGGCTTTACTTGGACATAGGATCTCTGCAGATGTAATCAAAGTAAGAGGTATTCGTACTGAAATGGGGTGGGCCCCAGACTGGGTGACCAGTGTCCTTGTAAGAGACTGGGGTGATGCATCTCCAAGCCAAGGGACACCCAGGAGAGGGGCCTGCAATGGATCCTTACCTAGAGCTAGAGGGAGAATGGCCCTTGGTTAATGGTTGGTGAATGAATAAACAAAGTCCGGACTGTAACCCAAGCACAGCTGAGGGCACAGGGTAGACACTCATAAAAGCCCAGTGGTTACCAGACAAGCCAAGAGACGCCTGAGGAGAAAGCCACTGGGTCAGGGGTGAGTTGCTTTACCCTGCAGGATAGGTTTGTTGAGACCTATCCTGGCTAATTAAGGGAGTTCCCGTCGTGGCCCAGTGGTTAACGAACCTGACTAGTATCCATGAGGATGTGGGTTCGATCCCTGACCTTCCTCAGCGGGTTAAGGATCTGACGTTGCCGTGAGCCCACATAGCTGTGGCTGTGGCTGTGACTGGCGGCTGCAGCTCCGATTCACCCCCTAGCCTGGGAACCTCTATATGCCGTGGGCATGGCACTAAAAAGCCACACACACAAAAAGACTCCTTCTCTTTTTGACCGTATGCTGCCATGACAGGTGGGACAGAGGGCGGAGCTGGACAGGACGGGCTGTCCCCACAACCTCCGGCTAAAGGAGCAGGAAACTGTGCACTGGGAATCTGGTCTGTTAGGACTGAAGAGTATGGTCCTTTACCAGACCTCGCGTCATTCCATGGAATATTCCAGCACGTTCCAGAGTAGCCAGGGTATTGTATATTAGGGAACTCAGTCAGACCAATGTAGACTGCCCTTGGCAAGGAGCAAATGGCCACCAAATGACTTAGTCCTGAACCCAAACTTCTGTGCCCACAGCACCTTCTCGAAGCACATCACATCCTGGGAGTCGTCTTCATTTTCCTTCCTTCCAATTAGCTCTTTTATGAGGACACTTGTGATGATATTTAGAGCCCGGCTGGATAATCCAGCATAATCTCGCCATCTCAGGGTCCTTAATGAAAGCCCGTCTGCAGAGTTTCTTTTGCGGTATAAGGTAGTCACATTCATGGATTCTCAGAATTAGGGTTCAGATACTTTGGGGGCCATTACTCGGACTTCTTCAGGAACGGACATAAAGACATCTGCCTGTGGGCTTAGAGGCTACGTGGACCAGCCCAAGCCTCCTCCCCTAAATGGCCACGGGAAAGACTCCAGTTGACTATAGATGCACTCCACCCCCGAGGTCAACCGTGGTCTGGTGGGTCCCCCGCAGTGGGTCAGCCCCACACCCCTTCTCTTTGCTGCTGTCTCATTGCGCGCTTCAGCCTTCGCGCACAGTGGCAGGCCAGCTGGTCTCTCTGATGAACACCCGCCCAGTCCCTGCCCCAGGGTGAACTTCCCAGTGCCCATGTCTCCCCACTTCACACCCGATACGTCGTCCAGTGGCTCCCCATCGCTGACAGCAAGACCAACTCCAGTGGTCTCCATCTGGCCTCGAGGCATTCCATGACCAAGCCCCGTGGCTGGACCAGCCATCTCTAGGTAGTCAGTGCCTCCCTGGACTACTTTTTCTCTCCCGTCGAGATGCGTGCTACTGAGATAAACCGTATTATTGAGATGCAATGTGTTTCAGTGAGATAGAAGTCACAGAAAAAAATTTTAGAGACAAAACTTACCCCTTGAACCATTTTGGAGCGTACTGGCTTCGGTTTTCAGTACATCGACAGGGTTGCGGATTCACCATCGTACTCAATTTTAGGACGTTTTTATCACTCCCAAAACAACCCCCCCTTATTCTCCAGTTCTTCTTCATCTCTCCCCTCCACCCTACTTTTCTGTCACTGTGGATTTGCCCATTTTGGGCATTTCATATAAACCGTTTCATATAGTCTGTGACCTTCTGAGTGGGGCTTATTTCACCTAGGATAATGTTTTAAGGCTCATCATTGTTACAGCATGTGCCAGTCTCTCATTCTTTGTTTTTCTTCCCCCCCCTCACTTTTTTTTTTTTTTAATCTCACGGAGGTTTCCAGGCCACGGGTCAAATCAGAGATACAGCTGCTGGCCTACATCACAGCCACAGCAACACGGGATTCTGAACCCACTGAGCAAGGCCAGGGATTGAACCCGCATCCTGATGGATACTAGTCGGGTTCATTAACCACTGAGCCATGACGGGAACTCCCCCTCCATTCTTTTTTTGTGGCTGAATTTTATTTCATTGTGTGCATAGATCACATTTTGTTTCTCTGTTCTTCAATCGATGGCCATTTGGGTTGTTTCCACTTTGGCTCTTATGAATGCGGCTGCTATGAACACTTGTGTACAAGTCTTTGTGTGGACAGATGTTTGTTTTTTGCTTTTTTAGGGCTGCACCTGCGGCATATGGAAGTTCCCAGCCTAGGGGGTGAACTGGAGCTGCAGCTGCCGGCCTACACCACAGCCGCAGCAACACAGGGTCCAAGTTACATCCGTGACCTATGTCACAACTTGTGGCGACACCGGATCCTTAACCCACTGAGCGAGGCCAGGGATCGAACGTGCATCCTCATAGTATGTTGAGTTCTTAACCCACTGAGCCACAACGGGAAGTCCTTGGACAGATGTTTTTCATTTCTCTTGGGTAGATACCTAGGAATGAAATGTCTAGGTCATGTGATAACTCTAGGTTTATCAAAATGAATCTTGCAGTAGAATCTAGCGTGTCAACTCTGGATCTCTATGCTGATGGTGGGTAGAGACAGCCTAGAAACCCAAAAACCACAGGCAATGAAAAGAATTTCTTTTTAGCCCTTATTTCCATTTCTCTCTTGGTGCTGGGATCATGACACCAAATTGACCAGTTTGAGGTTTTAGACCCCACCTTGGGCCATGAAAAGACCGCCAAAGCTGATTTCAGGTGCTTGGGGTCCGGGAAGGTCATCAGCTGGTAAACCTGGAGTTGACTTTGGCTCTTATCTTGCTACGTCATCACTTTAGACTAGAAAATCCTTCACCTGCAGACCTCCTAGGCCGTAATCTAAACTCAACTTGCCAACATGCTGCCCCCCAGACTCCGTGTACGGTGGGAATGTGTCCACGTGTAATGCACGAGTCATGATTTCGTTATTGACCGGCCTCAGCCTAAATCCATTCAAGAGAAGCTCCTCGATCACCAGTATCAGTTGAACTCTTTCCAAGTACAACCTGTGACAATTTCATCGTGTTTACAACATTTACCCTTTGGAACAGGTCTTGAGCTGAGGCGTTGAAAGAGGGAGTGGAATTTAGAGAATGTCCAGCCAGCTAACAGGTTTGGGTTGTTTCGTTCCTTTCGGTGCCCTGGAATAGCCCTCGATTCGTGGACTACAAGGACGCTGAGCACGGAGCCCGTTGTGGGCCCAGCAGCATCAGACTCTGCACAGTCCCCTACTTCTCTCTCTCCTTCTGAGCAGGTGGGCAAAGCCCAACCCCGAAGAAGCACCGACCCTCTGATAAGGGTAGTGTCATTTGCTCTTCCAAACAGCCCACGAGAAATGGCAGTAAGAGAAGCAGCATCACTGGTCAAATACAAGTGTGAGCTTATTCGTGTTTCAATCAACGGTGGTCACTGGGCTCCTCTGTTGGGTCGGTAGCTGGTCCATCCTGTGGTTTCTTTAAAAGTGAAAACCTTGCTGCTTATCAGAAACCGTTTTGCTTGATTTAAACTTGGCAGAAGAACCTGGTACGTTGCCAAAGCCTCCCTGGGTGACTGTGGACCAGTGGATGCCCCTCACTAGCTCTCGGTCTCTTTATCTGTAAATGAGGGGCTGGTGAATCCAGTGGCACCGAAGAAGGTGACTTCTGTGCTGTGGATTGATTTTGGAAAGCCTTCCATGTACCTTTCAACACCGATCTGGGTGAAGAACTTTGCAAAGGGCATGAATCACATTTAAATGCCGAGGTTTCATTTCTAGGAGATGAAGGCCCACAGGGAGAAATGCACTTCATTTTTTTTCTTTTGAGGGCCGCACCTGCAGCATATGGAAGTTCCCAGGCTTGGGGCTGAATTGGAGCTGCACCTGCCGGCCTATACCACAGCCACAGCCACAGCCACACCAGATCCTTTAACCCACTGATCCAGATCAGGGATCAAACCCGCATCCTCACAGAGACGATGTCGGGTCTTCAATCTGCTGAGCCACAATGGGAACTCCTGAAATGCACCTTAGAATTGTGTTCTCTGGAGAGTCTGGGCTGGGCCCGCATTCAGCAGCTGGCCCTTGGCCTTGATCTTGATAGAATCCTAGGAATTGGTTCAGAATGTATGCTCTCTCCTTTGACCCACCCATCCTGTTTCTAAAGACAAGAAGACGACTAAAAGCCCCTGGCAGCGCCCTCTCACAGCCTCACCGCCTGGGCTCAGGACCACGGAGCAGGTGTGGAAAGAGGGGGCAGAGACCCTGTGGGTTTGAAGAGGCATCCACGAGGGACTAGAGAGTCAGGCCTAGGCACCCCCAAAAGGCCAGCCAGCTCTTCCTTCTTGAGATTCTTCTGCCTCTTAGAAAGTTCCAGAATCCATGGCTCCAGCGCTTCTCCCCTTTATCCTCGTTTCCACAAGCCGAGGCCACACAGAACAGACTGCATCCGTCATGAGCTCCCCCAGGATTCTCCCAGATCGCTCTTCTCCATTTAGCCCTTTAAAGTCATCTTTTTCTCTTGCCTAAACACGCCCCGAGTTTATTCCTTGGTTGTACATTTTGCTCCCGATCGCTGGGTCGTGGGGGTAAAGCCAGCTTGTTAATGTCACTGCAAGTCAGAACAGGGAAGGTGGCCAGGAGACAGCAGGACTGTCATCTGCCTCCTTCTAGATCAGAATGAGGCCCCTCGAGAGGATATGCGGAAACAAGACGTCAAACTCTCTCTGTTGTGATTCAGGATAACCCAGATGTCTCTCTCACTGTCTCCCTCCCTCCCCAGCCCATTAGCCGAACTAATAATAGTTCAAACAAGAAAAAACAAAAAGCTACAGGGGTACCGGGAGCTCACTGCCTGCCAGGCACTGTTCTGCGTGTTTTTCCACGCATATTACTGTGTTTCTATTTTGTATTTCCCCACTGGCCCAGACTTTGTAAACAGGATCTGGGAGGCTTATTTTGACAGGGCTCCCTGGGACAAGCACCTCTTAGGGGTCAGGGAGCCCTTGCATCCCTCTTCGAAGTGCTAATGAGGAGCCAAGTCTTCCTTTTCTGACCCTGAACCCTGGAGCACACATTAGCTTACCTGAGAGGCAGTCAAGTACAGGAGTGTGAAAGCCAGGCTGCCTGGGTTCATGTCCTGGTGCTGCCACTGATGGGATGAGTGACCTTGGCCAAGCTACTTCACCGTGCCTCGGTGTCCTTGGCTATAAAATGAACATGAACATAGTACCTATCTGCCTTAGTCGGCTCGGGCTGCTAGAACAAAATACCAACAGCTATTTATTTCTCACAGGTCTGGAGGCTGGAAAGTCCAAGATTAAGGTGCTGGCAAGTTTCATTTTCTGGTGAGAACTCTCTTCCTGGCTTGCAGGTGGTTGACTTACCGCCGTGTCCTCACACGGAGGAGAGAAAGCTGCCGTATCTCTTCTCAAAAGGGCACTAATGCCATTTTAGGGCGCCACCCATATGGCTGCACCTAAATCTAATTACCCCCCAAGTGTCCCAACTCCTAATACCGTTACATGCGGGGTTAGAGCTTCAATGTACAAATTTAGCAGAGATTCAGAATTCAGTCTATAACACTAGCTCACAGGGTTTGGCTGACCATTAGTAAGTTAATGCCTGTGAAATACTTGCTCCATATTCGCTATGGAGTAATTGAATTGCTCGATACACACTTGCCCAGTGATTTTTTTCTTTTAAACAGCTTTATTGAGATATAATGCACAGACTATGTAATTCACTCTTCCAAAGTGTACAATTCACTGTTTTTTTTTTCTTTGTCTTTTTGTCATTTTAGAGCCACACCCACGACCTATGGAGGTTCCCAGGCTAGGGGTCGAATTGGAGCTGTAGGCGCTGGCCTACGCCACAGCCACAGCAACGCGGAATCCAAGCCGTGTCTGCAACTTACACCACAGCTCACGGCAACACCGGATCATAACCCACCGAGCAAGGCCAGGAATCGAACCCGCAACCTCATCGTTCCTAGTCGGATTCGTTAACCGCTGAGACACAACAGGAAGTCCATAATTCACTGGCTTGTAGTATATTTGTGAGGTTGTGCAACCATCACCACAATCTAATTCCATAAAATTTTCTTCTTCTTCTTTTTCTTCTTTTTTTTTTTTTTTGCCACTCCTGACGTATGTGGAAGTTCCCAGGCCAGGGATCGAACCCATGCCACAACAGTGACCCAAGTCACTGCAGTGACAATGCTGGATCCTTAGCCTAGTGCACCACAAGGACACTCCTTCACAATATTTTCATCATCACACCAAAAAGAAACCCTGACCCTCCCTCCCATCCCCCCCACCCCACCCCCTGGTCCCCACCCCAGACCCTAAACCCCCTTTTGGTCTCTATGGCCTTGCCTATCCTAGACATTTCATGTATGTGGAATGATGCCTTATGTGGTCTTTTTTGTCTGGCTTTTTTCACTTAGCATAATGTTTTCAAGGATCATCCATGTTATAGCCTATGTATCAATACTTCATTGCTTTTTATTGCCTAATGGAATTCTACTGTGCACTGTATTTTCTTTATTCATCAGTTGGTAGACATTTGAGCTGTTTCCACTTTGGCTATTAGGAGTAATGCCGTGAACCCTCTTCCTGTACAAGTTTTGCATGGACGTATGTTTTAATTTTTCTTGGGTACATACCTAGGGCTGGAATTGCTGGGTTGTGTGGTGACTCTATGTTTAATTCGACAGGGGCCTCACAAATAGTTTTCCATAGTGAGAGCAACATTGTACATTTGCTGTAGACTGAATGTTTGTGTCCAGTCCCCCCAAAATTCATATGTTGAAATCCTGACCCCCAGGGTGATGATATTTGCAGGTGGAGGCCTCCAGAGGTGCTTAAGTCATGATGACAGAAATCTCACGAATGGGGTGAGCATCCTTTCAAAACACAGGAGTTCCCATCCTGGCTCAGCAGTTAACGAACGCAACTAGGATCCATGAGGATGCGGGTTCGATCCCTGGCCTCACTCAGTGGGTTAAGGATCCGGCGTTGCTGTGAGCTGAGGTGTGGGTCACAGATGCGGCTCGGATCTGGTGTTGCTGTGACTGCGGTGTAGGCTAGCGGCTACAGCTCCAATTGGACCCCTAGCCTGGGAACCTCCCTGTGCCGTGGGGGCACCCCTAAAAAGGCAAAAAAATTAAAAAATAAAAGAGACCCCAGAGGGAGTTCCCTGGTGGTCTGGTGGATAGGATTTGGAGCTTTTACCACTGTGGCCTGGGGTCAACCCCTGGTCTGGAACTGAGATCGCACATCAAGTCACCGCGTGCTGTGGCCTAAATAAAGAAATAAATAAAGGCAGCCCAGAGTGCTCCCTTGTCCCTTCTGCCACATGAAGTGAGAAGGCAGCCTTTTATGAACCAGGCTCTCACTAGACATCCAATCTGCTGGTACCTTGATCTTGGAGTTCCAGCCTCCAGAAGTGTGAGAAGTAAATTTCTATTTTTATAAGCCACCCAGTCCAGGGCAGTCTGCTACAGCAGCCTGAATTAAGACAATGTTCCAAGCTGCAACGTGGGATGGTTCCACTTTCTGCATACCCTCAACAACACTTGTCATTATCTGCCTTTTGATTATAGTCTCCCTAGTGGGTGTGAAGTGGGGTCCCGCTGTGGCCTTTGGAGAGTACGTCTTGGCTTCATACCGCGGCGAAGCCCCAAGGTGGGAGGTGTATGGCTGGTCACTGTGCTGTGCAGCAGAAATTGACGCAACACTGTAAATCAAGGATACTTTAATCAAAAAAATTTTTTAAGAAAAAAAAGGAAATCGTGCTGTGGTGAAGTATCAGGATGGTGGAATTATGACAGGGGCGCGACTCGGGGCTCAGATGTCAGGGTGCCTGGAACCTCAGTCTCAGAATCTTGTTTTTTCTCGGAAACAAATTGCCATTTGTGAGCTGGGGAGTCAAAACAGTGTTTTAGGACAGCCGCCCTGACCGCTGTGTGGAGCACAGCTTCGTGGGGGCAACACTGGAGGCAGAGGGACCAGGGGCCGATAGCTCTGATGTGAGGTGGTGACAGCTGCAACCACAGCAGAGACAGTGGTGGCAGCGAGGAGCGAGGTCTCTGAGCAGGTACTTTCATTCACTTCCTGCACCATTTTTTTTTTTTTTTTTGGCGCCACAGAAAGATGGTCTTGAGAAAAATGTAAAGGTCAGATTTCCTAAAGGAAAATCCCCGCCGATGTCAAAACCCTGGCCCAAGTCCGATGGAAAGTGTGAAGGTGGCACAGGAAGGACCCAAGTGCCAGGACCTTGTTTATTTCCTGTCAATCACATTCAGGGCTCCCAGAAAGAAACACAAAGTAAGGACATGTCCTTGGCTTCCAGAAGCTTTCTCTCTGGATGAAATCAACGTCAGGGGTGGGGGGGCTATTTGAAAAATAATTCAAGATGGCCCTGACCACCCAAGGCAGTAACGCATGATTCCGTGCTAAATCGATAATATTTGACCTCCAAAGGCTTCACAAAAGAGGTGCAGGTTGACCTTGGGCTTAGGGGACAGTAGACTTTGCATAGCAGGCTAGAGGGGCTAAGGGAAGGCACGATGGACAACAGAAACCTCATAAGAAACGCAGGCATGAAGCCCGTTCCGGGCACAGTGAGGTCACCTCTTGAGCCAGAGGTACCAAAGCTGGGAATTGAAGGAGGAGATGAGGATTGGGGTGGCAGACGTTCTCAAGGACGAGCTACCACTTAGTCAGGGGCCAGAGTGCGTGGAAGGGCAGCAAAAATCACTCTCAGGGCTCTCCATTAGACCCACTGGGGCAGGGGCCAAGGACAAGTGCCAGGAAGCCGGGAAGAACCAGCTTCCAGAAGCACTTCCGGGAGGCAAGGCTTTGCCCCGCTGGCTGTCCTGCCTTCTTCGAGCCTTCTGTTTTCTCTCCTAAAATGTTTTCCTTGAAGCTCGCAGCCTTGGTTTGCCTTTTCTTTTTATTATTTTAGTTTTTGTCTTTTTAGGGCCGTGACCGCAACATAGGGAGGTTCCCAGGCTAGGGTTCAAATCAGAGCTGTAGCTGCCGGCCTAGGCCACAGCCACAGCCACAGCCACGCCAGATCTGAGCCTCGTCTGCGACCTACACCAGAGCTCATGGCAATGCCAGATCCTAAACTCACTGAGCAAGGCCAAGGATCAAACCCGTGTCCTCGTGGATACTAGTGGAGTTCATTACCAGTGAGCCGCCATGGGAACTCCTCTTTTATTATTTTTTAAAATAATAGGTAAAATTAAACTATAGATGATTTACAATGTTGGGTCAATTTCTGCTGTACAGCAAAGTGACCCAGTCATACGTATATATACATTCCTTTTCTTACATTATATTCCATCGTGTTCTATCACAAGAGATTGGCTCTATTTCCTTATGCTATACACTAGGCTATTTTCTTTTTAAACAGCGTTGTTGTTTTTTTTTCTTGTAGTAAAATATAACACATAATATTTATCGTTGAGTACACAATTCAGTGGCTTTAATTACATTGACAATGCTGTGTAACCATCACCACTACTTTATACCCCCAGTTTTTCATCATCTCCAACCTGAACTCTATCCATTAAATGGTAAGTTCCAGAGTTCCTGTCGTGGCTCAGTGGGTAATGACTAGTATCTATGAGGACATGGGTCAATCCCTGGCCCCACTCAGTGGGTTAAGGATCTGGCGTTGCCATGAGCTGTGGTGTAGGCCGCAGATGCGGCTCGGATCCCGCGTTGCTGTGGCTGTGGTGTAGGCTGGCAGCTACAGCTCTGATTCAAGCCCTAGCCTGGGAACTTCCATATGCCTAAGGGGCAGCCCTAAAAAGACCAAAAAAAAAGTGATAACTTCCCTTTTCCCCAACCCTCAACTCAGCAACCTGTATTCTATGTCCTGTCCCTATAAATTAGCCTGTTCTAGCTGGATACTTCCTCTAAGCGCAGTCATGCAGTATCTGTCCTTCTGTATCTGGCTAATTTCGCTAAGCATAGTGTCTTGCAGCATCTAGCGAAATTTTCTTTCTTTTCATGGCTCAATAGTGTACCATCGTGAGTATGGATCACATTTGGTTAATCCATTCATCAGCCAATGGACACATGGATTTTTTCCACCTTTTGACGATTATAAAGAATGCTGTGATGATCTTGGATGCTCAAGTAACTGTTCAAGTCTGCTTTCAATTCTTCAGGGAAAGAACAAATATATGTATATATGTAAGTAAAATTGCTGGATCATAGGGTAAGTCTAAGTTTAATTTTTTGAGGAACTGCCAAACTGTTTTCCATAAAGGCTGCACCATTTTGCATCCCTACCAGTCACGTATGAGTGTTCCCTACCTTTACCAACATTTGTTATTTTCAGTCTTTTTTAAAATTCTGGTCATCCTAGCAGGTGTGAAGTGGTATCTCATTGTGCTTTGGATTTGCATTTGGTGTTGAGTCGCTAATGGTATTGCACATCTCTTCATGTGCTTACTGGCTTGGTAGATCTTCTTTGGAGAAATGTCTCTTCAAGGCCTTTGCCTGTTGTTAATTGGGTTGTGTGGTTGTTGTTGATTTGTAAGAGTCCTTTATATTAATCTTTTGTCAGATAATACGATTTGCAAATACTTTCTCCCATTCTGTAAGTCGGTGCCTTTTCACTCCATCAATAGTGCCCTTTCATGCATAAAGGCTGTAAATTTTGATGAAGTTCAATTTACCTACATTTTCTCTTGTCCCCTGTGCTTTTGGTGTCAGAGTTCCTTTTTTATATTTTTTATTTTTTATTTCTATTTTATTTATTGATTTCTTTTGCTTTTAGGGTCACACCTGCGGCATATGGAGGTTCCCAGGCTAGAGGTCTAACAGGAGCTACAGCTGCCAGCCTTCGCCACAGCCACAGCAACGCGGGATCCGAGCCGGGTCTGCGACCTTCACCACAGCTCATGGCAACGCCAGATCCTTAACCCACTGAGCAAGGCCAGGGATCAAACCCGCAACCTCATGGTTCCTAGTCGGATTCGTTTCCACTGCGTCATGACGGGAACTCCTGGTGTCAGAGTTCTGAAGTCATTTCGAAATCCAGCATCATGGAGAGTTTTCCCAGTGATTCCTTCTGAGACTTTTACAGTTTCAGCTCTTCGAGTCTAGGTCTTTGATCCCTTTCGAGGTAGTATTTGCATAAGGTATAAGATAAGGGTGATGTGCAGATTTTGTATATCTTTTTTTCCGTCTATGAGCAGTGAAGGGTTGAAATAATCCAGGCCTCGGCACTGGTTCCTAAGTCACTAAGTAGCTTGCTAAGTGTGGGTCACTGCTCTCATGTCGCGAGGTTGGGCTTCTGCTTTCTCAGCGGTAGACTGAGAAGGACCTGTCCCCCTGCAGTGAGTTGAGTAGTGACACCCCCCCCCCCAGATTCATACCCATTGGGAACCTCTGAATGTGATCTTACTGGGAAATATGGCCTTTGCAAATGTCACTTAGTCAAGGAGCTCCAGATGGGCTCATACTGGATTTAGTGTGGGCCCTCAGTGCAGTGACGGCCGCCCTTATAAGAAGCCTGTGCAGAGAGAGAGGCAGAGGCTGGTGTGACGCACCTGCCGGCGAAGCAGCAGCAAGGACTGCCCGATAGCTGCCAGCAGCTGAAAGAGACAAGCAAGGAGCCTCCTCTAGAGGCCGCCGACTGAGCACAGCCCTGCCTGCCCCCTGCCTTTGAACTTCTCGCCTCTAGAACTATGACAGGAAGAATTTGTGTTGCTTTATAGCATCAAAGTTTGGAGTATCTTTTTTTTTTCTTCTTTTTTGGCTGCCCCATGGCATACGGAGTTCCTGGGCCAGGGGTCAGATCCGAGCCACAGTTGCAGCTTACACTGCACCTGCACCAACTCAGGATCTTAACCCACTGTGCCGGGCTGGGAATCAAATCCTGCGTCCCAGCGCTCCCGAGACACCGCTGATCCCGTTGTGCCACAGCGGGTACTCCTGTGATAATTTATTACAGCAGCCACCAGACACTGTTCTCCTCCTTCACAGGGTATAGAAAGTATTAGATACGATCCTAGTCGAGTCCATATCACAATGTAGAGCAGATCCAGCCACCCGCTGCCGGGGTGTCCTCCCCAGCCCAAGTGCTCTGAGACCTCAGCAGCCTTGGCTTGTGGCACATCCATCTTACTAGAGGGAGTGAGGTGGGCTGGACTTGAGTTTGAAGGCCACAGACTGGTTGGGCAACTTGGCTGAAGTCACTTTCCCTTTCAGAACTGCAGGGGACCTCAGAGACAGTCTCGTCCAACCCAGAGAAGGACAGTGGCCCACCCAAAGGCCCAGAGCGACCTCCTGGCACCCTCCCTATGAAGGCATCCATATGAGGGCTGGAAGTGGCCAGCTCCGGGACACTGGGGCACCCAGACAGACGTCGTGGCGCTGGTCCCAGCTCCAGACACGCATCTTCGAGACACGCGCGGTTCCAGCTGTCAGGTGGAAGAAGGATTTCAGGCAGTAGAGTGATCAGCTTTGCCCCTGGAGGGCCAAGTATGGGAGCACTAGGAATGGGTGGAAGCGGGGCAGGCACGCTTTTACTGCAGACCAGACGGTAAATGGTTTCAGCTCTGCAGGCCACACGGTCGGTTGTGACAACCACTCGATCCTGCCCCGGTAGCACAAAAGCCAGTGCGGACAATAGGTAACCAATGTGCGTGGCCGTGTGCCATTTCTCTAGGGACATGGCAATTTGAATGCCGTGTCATTTCAGGTGTTCCCAACCCCTCTTCTTTTTTATTTTTCTCAAGAATTCTTAGCTGGCAGAACGTGTGAACACAGGCAGGAGGCAACACTTCGCCCGCTGGCCCAAGCTGGGCCAGCCACGGTCTCGGGCAGGGATTCCCAGCCTTAGCTGTGTATCTGAACCGCCGGGGGAGGCTTGAGAAAAACACTAGAGTCTTGCCCCACCTCGGGCCAAGTACATCAAAATCTCACAGAGTGGGGCCTGGCGGGAGGTAATTTAAAGCTTCCCTGATATCCAGTAATTCAGATAAAGACCCAAGAGAAAGGAAAAGCTACATCCACACAAAAAGTTTCACGCACATGTTCATGGCAGCATCACTCACAAGAGCCCTGCTTGGGAAACAACCCAGTATCCACCCGTGGATGACTGGATGAGTGCAACATAGTCTATCTGTACAATGGAATATTATTCTGCCATGAAAAAGGAATGAGGTTCTAATACAGCCTGCCGCATGGATGGGCCTAGAAAACATGCTGAGTGAAATGAGCCAGACACGAAATGCCAGATATTATATGATTTGTATGAATTGTCCAGAATAGTCAAATCCAGGGACTGAAAGGAGATTAGTGGGTACCAGGGGTTGGCGGAGGGGAAATAGGGAGTGATCGCTAATGGCTTTGGGGTTTCCTTTGAGGATAATGGAAATATTCTGGAGGTAAATAGAGGCGATTGTTATGCCCTACCGTGAATGTACTAAATGCCATTAAAATGTGTATTTTAAAAGTGTGAGAGTTCCTGTTATTGGCTCAGCAGTAACGAACCTGACTAATATCCATGAGGACGCAGGAAGTTCAATCCCTGGCCTCACTCACAGTGGGTTAAGGATCGGGTATTGCTGTGAGCTGTGGTGTAGGTCGCAGATGCGGCTCGGATCCCGGGTTGCCGTGGCTGTGGTGCAGGCCGGCGGCTGCAGCTCTGATTGGACCCTTAGCCTGGAAACCTCCATATGCCGCGGGTGCGCTGCCCTAAAAAGACCAAAAAAAGGGGGGGGGCTATCTCAATTT
Organism: Catagonus wagneri; assembly: GCA_004024745.2. Lineage (NCBI taxonomy): Eukaryota > Metazoa > Chordata > Mammalia > Artiodactyla > Tayassuidae > Catagonus > Catagonus wagneri. The sequence goes on from PVHT021183599.1 coordinate 1,568,592, forward strand.
ACAAACAAAAAGAGCTTCTTTGATGATTCTACAGTGTCACCAGGGTTGAGAACCAGGGGTCTTGTGGAAGGAGACGGCAAATTTCAAAGCAGCGGGTCCAGGGCTGAGGCAGAGTCCAGCACAGAGGCCTTGGGAGTGGAAAGGATGGGCCCCTAGCCCTTCCTGGGCAGGAGGGACGGTACGTGCTCATTAGACCCGAGGGATAAAGTGCAGCCAGCCAGGCGGACAAAGGCAGGAAGGCCATTGACGACATGGCAACATGTAGGAAAATCTGGCAGCACCGACAGTGTGGTGGGCTCAGGCCAGCTCATGCGGGGCTTTGTAGGCCGTGGACAGGAGTTTGGGTTTGCTCTGAGATGGAGGGCCTTTGACAAGAGATTGACAGATTTTTTTGGGGGGTGGGGGGAGGCGCACCCGCATCACGTGCAAGTTCACCTGCCACAGCAGCGACCCAAGCCTTAACCTGCTGTGCCACGGGGGAACTCTGACACTGATAGATTTTAAGCAAGGGAAAACCGTGATTAGATTTACCTTCTGAGAGGCTCCCTCTGGCTGTTGGGTGGAGAATGGGCCATGCAGTTTTTCAGGGCAGAGATGCGTGTCCACGTTCAAGAGTGTTGAGGGGACTTGATCAGGAGAGGGGTCAGGGCTACGTCCTAGGTTTGGGGTCCAGCCAGCAACTGGGAGATCAGTGGTGCCATTTCCTGAGATGGGAAGTCCGGACAGTCCGGTTTGGGACATTGCAGTGCCTTGGAAAAGCCATTAGACAATGCAGAACAGGCATCCGAAGGGACATTTCCGGGTTCACAGGGGGAGCAGGTGAGTGTGACCTGCCGTAGGTGTGGATGAGACGTCCCAGGGAGAGAGAGGGAGCGAGAGGAACACGGGGCCTGGCGGAGGGGCCGGCAGAAGGGACAGCGTGGGCGAAAACATAGGCGCAGGCAGGAGCACTGAGCTTGGGGCAGCAGGGAATGCTCTGGTAAGGCTGGAACCTGGGGCCGAGATTTGGAGAGGTCGTCTGGGGCCGGGTCCTGCAGGGCCTTGAACGCCGAGCTCAGGAGTTAGACTGGCCCCAGGGACAATGGGAAGAAGGCACCGCGGGGCTCAAAGAGTGGCCGGGAGAGAGCGGGGGCAGGAGGAGGGAGTACCGCAGGTAAGAGGCCCGTTTCCACGGGTGGTCACGCGTGTTGGGGTGTCTTTAGTGGGGACGGAGAGAGGGAGACGCCTGGAGAAGTCTTGAAGCCCTCGGTGGACACATGTACATTGTTATTTTTTTGCTTATTTTTATTTTTTATTTCTTTTTCTTCTTGGCCACCCCCATGGCATATGGAGTTCCCGGGCCAGGGATCAAATCTGGGCCGGAGCCGTGACCTACACCACAGCAGCAGCCACGCTGGATCGCTAACCCACTGTGCCACAGTGGGAACTCCACGTGTTAATGATTTTTTGTTCAAACTCACGTAGCCCGTGAGAGGCTGGTCCATGCTGCTCTCATTTTGCTTTGCCTTAATTTCCCCAGATCAGGTGATAAAAGTCTGCAGTCAGAGCTTTGACATTAGGAGTTCATGGAATCATTACCTTGGATGTGCTGAGTCTGGGTTCTAGTAAGATCTGAAATCACATAGACTAGTGTCCTGTGTGTGGGTGTGTGTATGTATGTCTGTGTCTGTGTCTGTGGATGTAGGGTGATCCCAAAAGGGAGGCAATGGCTATTGAAAACCAACAAGATCCAGACACCTATGGTCAATTAATCTTGGACAAAGGAGGCAAGAATATAAAATAGGAAAAAGACTGTCTTTTCAGCAAGTGGTGCTGGGAAAACTGGACAGCCGCATGTAAATCAATGAAACTGGAACAAACCCTCACACCATGCACAAAAATAAACTCAAAATGGCTTAAAGACATAAGACAAGACACCATCAAACTCCTCGAAGAGAACATAGGCAAAACATTCTCTGACATAAACCTTATTACAAATGTTTTCTTAGGTCGGTCTCCCAGGGCAACAGAAATAAAAACAAAAACAAACCAATTGAAACTAATCAAACTGACAAGCTTTTGCACAGCAAAGGAAACCATAAAAAAAAAAGACAACTCACAAAATGGGAGAAAATAGTTTCAAATGATGTAACTGACAAGGGCTTAATCTCTGAAATATACGAACAGCTTATACAACTCAACAGCAAAAAAGCCAACAACCCAATTGAAAAATGGGCAAAAGACCTGAAGAGACATTTCTCCAAAGAAGATATACAGATGGCCAACAAGCACATGAAAAGAATGCTCAACATCATTGATAATTAGAGAAATGTAAATCAAAACTACTATGAGGTACCACCTCACATCAGTCAGAATGGCCATCATTAATAAGTCCACAAATAACAAATGCTGGAGAGGGTGTGGAGAAAAGGGAACCCTCCTGCACTGTTGGTGGGAATGGAAATTGGTACAGCCACTGTGGAAAACAGTATGGAGTTATCTTAGAAAACTATACATAGAACTACCATATGTCCCAGCAATCGCACTCTTGGGCATATATCTGGATAAAACTTTCCTTGAAAAAGACACATGCACCCATGTGTTCACTGCAGCTCTGTTCACAACAGCCAAGACATGGAAACAACCTCAATGTCCATCAACAGATGACTGGATTAGGAAGATGTGATATAGGAGTTCCCGTTGTGGCTCAGTGGTTAATGAATCCAACTAGGAACCATGAGGTTGCGGGTTTGATCCCTG
>PVHT021183599.1:1571430-1594654 GCA_004024745.2 Catagonus wagneri
AAAAAAAAAAAAAAAAAAAAAAAAAGAAGACGACGATGTGATATATATACACAATGGAATACTACTCAGCCATAAAAAAGAACAAAATAATGCCATCTGCAGCAGCATGGATGGAACTAGAGACTCTCATACTAAATGGACTAAGTCAGAAAGAGAAAGACAAATACCACAGGATTTCACTTATACCTGGAGTCTAATATAGGGCACAAGTGAACCAGAAAAGAAAATCATGGACATGGAGAACAGAACTGTGGTTGCCACGGGGAATGGGGAGGGAGTGGGATGGACTGGGAGTCTGCGGTTAATAGATGCCAACTATTGCCTTTGGAATGGAAAAGCAATGAGATCCTGCTGTATAGCACTGGGAACTATATCTAGTCACTTATGATGGAGATGATGGAGGAGAATGTGAGAAAAAGAATGCATACCTGTATGTGTGCCTGGGTCACCTTGCTGTACAGTAGAACATCGACAGAACACTGTAAACCAGCTGTAATGCAAAAAATAAAAATCATTTTTTTAAGGAAAAGAAAGCACAAATAACAACAAAAAAGAAAACCAATAAGAGGTATTTTTGAACACAGTGTTATTACTATTAATCAGATGCTGTTTTCCACATTTGTGTTCTATAGCTTTTTCCAGGAGGTTCCTTGGACTGCTTGGGTGACACGCAAAGATCTGATGAGGCCAAATATTGGTTTGCGTGTTTGATTCTCCCAAGCGCTTTAGAGAGACTTCAGTGACCAAGGCAAATAAGGTTCACATTTGGGAGGTCAATGCTAAGTCCTGCTCCTGCAGAGGTCAGGATTCAGAGTTGAAAATGCTGCCTTGGAAATATGACAGAGACATAAGTTATTTGGGGGGGCCAGTGCTTATGCAGATTCCCTATTAACTCGACTGAGCCCTAGAAAGAAATTTACAGAAGAGTCTCTCGCCTTAGGAAAACGTGCCGGTGTAAGGTTTTGCCCGGCTCGACTTGCACGCAGGCTTCCGGAAGACGGGTGGGTGTTCTGCATTTCCATTTCCCAAAGCAGAGGACTCGGTCTCATGATCATGAGCCTTGAAACTAAGTGGGAACCCACTGGCATTTGGTGCCCATTTTCTTTTCCTTCTGTACTGCTGTCACCTTGGCTGTCACTGCCGTTGGTCGTCCCTGTTGGCTGATCCTTGGTGGGTTGAGAAAACACCGCAAACCCCAAATGAAAATTCTCAAAGGGATCAAAGAGGGTGAGAAGCTCTGTGTCTCTTGGGAATTTTGTTGCACGGGTTTGATTACAAAATGCGCGGGTCCCAGCGTCCTTCTTGGGGGTCGGGGGGAGCAGTAGCGACAGGAGTGAGTGGCGGAGGGGGTGACGGAGCTAGAGAGCTGAGTCCCAGCTCGTCCCCTTCCTGAGCCCACCTGCAGCGGCCTCCTTACCCCTCTCCATGCCTTCACGCGCCTGCCCAGCCTCTCCCCCGCCTTCACTCTTCAATGGCTTTGTCACCTAAAACAGCATTTTCTGAGGCAGATACCGGGTTCTGTACGACAGGGTCCTGAGCCTCCTGGCAGAGATGGGACCGTGAAGTGCCCATCTCCTCTTGTCTCCCTGCAGCCTCACCCCAGCCCCACTGAAAACACTTTGGGGAGTTCCCACTGTGGCTCGGTGGGTTAAGAACTCGGACATAGGTGTTCCCGTCGTGGCTCAGTGGTTAACAAACCCAACTAGCATCCACGAGGATGCGGGTTTGATCCCTGGCTTCGCTCGGTGGGCTAAGGTGTTGCCACAAGCCACAGCGTAGTTCACAGACATGGCTCAGAACGGGTATTGCAGTGGCTGTGGTGTAGACCAGCAGCTGCACCTCGGATTCGACCCCTGGCCTGGGAACCTCTGTATGTGGAGGGTGCAGCCGTAAAAAGAAAAAAAAACTCTTTGGGGTTCCCAGTAGTGGGTTTGGATAGAGTCCAAACATCACCTGCTCTCGGAGCCCTGCCTGACCCGGTTCCAGGCAACTCAGATTCAAATGCTGACTTCTGGGTCTCGGCTTCAGCTGGTCTCTTGGAATAGCAACCCCCCAGCCAGCCCAGATCATCTGCTCCGTGAACTTCCCCTTAAGCCGGCTCACCTGACCCTCCAACAGCTTGTGCTCCCTTCTGTCACCGCCTGTACCCCCTGGAATTGTGACGGCTTGTCAGCTGCTCCTGCGGACCCCTTCCCTGCCTCTCACTTTCCCTGCCTTTGTGCTTAAAACGTGGCTTCCCGGTGTTTTCCGGATCCAAGCTCTGCTCATCAGCACGGCCTTCAAGGCTCAGAATGACCTTGCCTCACTAGAATAGCCGAGAGAGGAGAGAGGAGAGAATACGAACTCTTCTTCGGGGAGGAGGAGGCTGAGGGATAGCTTGCTTATAATGCAAAACAATAAGAGAGGGAACATTGTTCTAGAATGCACTTTCAGGGCTTCTGTTTACATACGCGGTGTGTCCCAGAAAAATCCCGATGAATCAGGGCCCTGGGTTCGAATGCTCATTCCTGGGCCTCTGCTTCATTTCTAGCCCCCTGGAGGGGCTAAGTCTCGCCGGTAGGGCCAGGGGTTCCCAGACTTGTGAATTTCACTGGTGAGTAGGTGTCTTTATTTCAGTTTGGGGACAGGCAGCGCTGCCAACTTTTTATTTTGCAAAGTAAGCACATTAAACGAAACACTGCCATCTTTTCATAAAATAAAGGACTTTTGTGCACCTCTGCCCCCACCAAAATCCATGATTTCATAATAAAGGTCTGTACTCTAGCTTTACGGGGTTGGGGGGGGCGGGAACTTGCCACAACAACCTCCCCTGCTGTCAGGCATTTGGAAGCATGTTGTAGCTCCTGGCGGGCCCCTTCCCAGTGCTGTGCTGGGTGGCTTGGTCTCTTAACTGGCCCAGAAGGTGGGGAGCTGGGCCGGTGGGGGCAGGGAGAGTGCTGACTCCCTGCCTGCCCACTCTGGAGCTGAGATGCCTGCAGAAGACTTTGGTTTGAGGGGCGAGTGCGCGGGGCTGGGGCGAAGAGGAAGCAGATGGAAGGGTTGCCAAAGCTGGGAACACAGGCTGAGCTGCCAAAGGGTGACCCTGAACTGCGGCAAGGCCTTTGTCCCTGTCTCTGCCCTCTGGCGGACTCCCTCTCCGTCGGTGCCCCCCTGCTGTCCCCACCCCCCTGGAAATTCCCAAACAGCTGTCACCTCCTTATCGTGAGTGCAGAGTCCCTGTCCTCTCTCCTGAGTGCCACAAACCCTTCCCTGCCAGGTCCTTGGGCCACCAGGTGGGTCTAATTTTGGCCATGAAGGAGGGAGGCCCCTTTGGGGGACCTTACAAGGAGGGGTTTGTGGCACTCGGGAGAGAGGGAGGTGACAGCTGTTTGGGAACCTCCAGGGATAGGGTGTGGGCAGGGAGTGATGGGAGACCAGGCTAGCGCTCAGAAGCCGACTCAGATCAAGGCCAGCCCTCCCAGCCCCCTCCGTGCCTCCCCTGCACCACCAGACCGGCCTGGTGGCCGTTTGTGCACGCCACGCTTCTCTGCCTGGCGCAGCGCCCGGGAGAGGTGTGTTTCAGGGGAGGTGCTTATCAGGCCCAATGGTTTTACGGTTGGTGACAATTTCAGGATATGAGAAATTCAGGGAGGGGTGAGGAGTACCAAGAGGGTGAATGAAGCTAAGGGGGTGGCATGGAGACAAGGCCGGCCTGGCCAGGAGCCGTCCCGGCACCCACGTGCAGAGGCAGTGGGGAGTGTGTGTGTGTAGAGGGGGTGGGCACAGACTCATGCTAAGTGCAGCATTTCCTTTATGTAAATCAACTTCATGATCAACTGCAGTGCAACAGGGTAGCAGCTACTTACTTGCCTGAGAGGCTCATCAAGTTCCAGGTAGGTCCCCAGCCTGGCAGGCTCTGGGCCTGATGGCTTCAGCCCTCTCAGACTCACATTAACCTGACATATAAGAGACTGAGAGACAAACCAGACCTCAACGGAGTCATTTTACAGAGGAAGAGTTATCTGGCAGGATGACTGACCTCAGACGTTTGCAATATTTTGACAAAAAGCCTATTTTTTAGTTTAGTTGAGTTTGTTTGTCTTTCAGCTCATGAGAAACATTATCCTTTTCTGTTGGTCCTTGTTCCTGTGTCAGCTCCCTGGCTCATCCTCTGTTCTGCAGGGGCACAGCCTTTGGGCCTTGCACCATCAGCCGGTACGATTCGTCCTTTGCCATGGTTCGCTCTGCTGGAATGGAGGCCAGCCACTTCTCCTGTAAAGGGCTAGGTACTGAATGTCATAGGCTGTGTGGGCTCCATTCTGCTGTGATGGTACAAAACAGCCACAGACAGGCCAGAAGTGGAGGGGCGTGGCTGTGTTCCCACCAGCCTCCGGGACCCTGACATTTGAATTTCGTCTAAGCTGCCCCTGTCACAAAATAACCTACTTTTGAGCTTTTCAACCATCTGAAAACGCCAAGACCATTCCTAGTGTGCAGGCCATAAACAGGCGGGTGGGCTGTATTTGACTGGTGGCGGGCCAGCGTGCCCACTGCCCCTGAGCTAGAAGACAGTCTCCTGCACCTGACTCTGCTGGGATTTAGGTGTCTCTGCTACACCTTGACCAGCTAGAGTGCTAGTTGGGTGTGACTGTTCACACTGCGTGTTGACTGAGGTGCCTCATTTAAAGGCTGCATTTTCCTCACCTCCTCGGTGTGGATGGGTGTCGGATCTGGGGCTCGCCCGTCAAGAGCCCGCAGGGTTGCAGAAGACCATTATGTCCAGTGCCCTCCTGGTACAAGTGGGACTCCTGAAGCCAGAGGGCAAGGGAATGGCCCAGGGCACCCAGAGTTAGCGACTGCCCAACATCACGGTAACCAGTATTTCTTTCTTTTCTTTTTTTTTGTCTTTTTGTCTATTTAGGGCCACACCCATGGCATATGGAAGTTCCCAGGCTAGGGGTCTAATCAGAGCTGCAGCTGCTGGCCTACGCCACAGCCATAGCTACAGCCACAGCAACACCAGATCCAAGCCGTGTCTGGGAAGCTACACCACAGCTCAGGGCAACACCGGATTCTTTAGCCCACGGACTGAAGCCAGGGATTGAACCTGAATCTTCATGGATACTAGTCAGATTCTTAATCTGCTGAGCCACAATGGGGAACTCCGATCACCGGTATTTCGTTATCTGTTATAGGAGGAACAACACCTCTCCCCTTGCTGTGCCCCAGGCCGCCCTTTCTAACAACTCATTTAATCCTTAGCACAACCCTGTCTGGCTCTGAAGCACATGTTCTTAGCTATTCACCTGCTGGTGGTGGGGGGTAGGGGCCCCTGACCCCTTTGACACAAAGGGACTTTGACAAGATGGGACTGGAGCTTAACTCTCCACTCTCAAGGAAGCTCGATTTCGCTCCTTTTCCCTCATTAATTATTGAGGTGATACATGAAAGTGTTGTAGGGATAAAAAGAACCAAAAGCCTGGAATATGCCATGTACACGTGTGTGTCCAATAGCTAGTAGCTATCTGTTCATTCGCCCATAAGAATACGTTGTAAGTATCATGGAATTCAGAGCGATGGACAGAAGTCACAGAGGTCTCTGCGTTAGGGACACCTCCGCCCCCAACCATGGCTCTGGGGGTGGTGGAAGCCACCGCATGGGGGAGGTTTCTGGAGGTGCGCGACCGGTGGGGGACACAAGAAGACAACCGAAGAGACACTGGGGGGCGGGGGGTAGAAGCCCCCTCTAAGGAGGATGTGGCCCACGAAATAACGGGAGGGCCAGGCTGGACGCCACTGCTCCGACACTCCCTGGGAGCAGTGGCGCTTTCTCTTTGTCCTCGAAAGCCTGCTGCAGCGGGCATCCTTCTGGAGAGCGTTCTCATCAAAGGCTGCAGCGGGCACTTCGCTGTTCCAGGCAGTGTCAGAATGTGATTTCGCCGGGTCCCAGAGATGGACTGCGTGTGAGCGGATTCATGGGAAAGGGCTGCAGTGCGTGCTGCGGTCACTGAGCACGTTCACAGATCGACTCTGCAGATGTGAACTCGCGCTTTCAGCGCATTCATCAAAGCCTCGGGGGAGCTGACCCGGTCCCTCCCTCCTAGTCCCCGGGCGCTCTGGCTCCGGGCCGCCCCGCACCCTTTCTCCCTCTCTGCTGCAACTCCCCACCCCGCGACCCGAGCTCAGGCTCATTTCCTCCAGACGTGCAGCTCTTTGCTAACCGCGGTCAGGCACGAAAACGGCCCCTTCCTTTAATTTCTGGTCAGGGTCCCACTGCAGGATCAGGCAAGTGGGAGGCAGCAGGCGCTTCTGACAAGCAAGCTCGGCCGTGGCGACGCGAGCAGGAGCGCGGCTGCTCGGTCAGCTGGAGTGACCCCGTAGGGAAAAGCCCTCTACTGGCAGGACACCAAGGCCAGAAGGGAAAAGCCCTGTCCAAGGTCACCCAACTGGCAGAACGCACTGGGCACGTGCGCCGCCTCGGGTCTGGCTGGAGAAGTCTGGCGCACCGGGTGGAAATCGCCGCACACCCTCGCCGCCGGCGCTTCCAGCTCCTTAGCCACTATCGACTCATTGCTCGGGGCCCTCAGGGCCCACCTCTGAGACTTCCTTCTCGAGGGCGGGGTGTGAAAAGGGCCACCGGCCGCGTGCGCGGCCCATCCGCGGCCCCGCCCCTCGCGCGGAGGCCCCGCCCCCGAGACTGCAGGCTCGCCCCGCCTCTCGCGCCACAGCCGCAGCGCCGCCCCACCTGCCCTAGTCCCCGGCGGGCGCGCCTCCCCCCCCGCCCTCCCCTCCCGGGGCCGCGCGGCGCGCGCCGGCTCTGGGCGGGGCCCTGCAGTGGCAGCCGGGCTGCTCCCCCCGCGGCTCCGCCTCCTCCTTCCCGGGTCCTCCCCGATTTCCCCCTCAGGCGCTCTCGCGCTAACTCTGCTCTCCCGGGCCCCGTCCGCCGGCTCCCAGCCATGGTGGCCTGGCGCCCTGCGTTCCTCATCTGCCTCGCTTTCTCCTTGGCCACTCTGGTCCAGAGAGGTAAGGCGGGCGGGGACCCCGCCCTGCGGGCCCACGGGGGGGGGGCCCGGCGCCGGGTGGGCCCGGTGGTGCGCATGAGCGGCCCGGCCCCCGCCCGAGGGCCTGCTGCGGACGCCGCCGCCGGGCGGGCGGGCAGTGCGGGACGGTGGGGCGGGGGTGCGAGCCCCGAGCCCCCGGGGGGGGGTGTGTGTGTGTGGGGGTGCTGACCCGGTCGCTATCCATGTGGCTGATGGGGAGGGGCCGGGACCCCTGCCGGTGCTGGGCTAGAGATAGCGGGATGGTCCCCGCTTAGGATCTGTCACAGTGAGATTGCCTTTAGGAAAACCTTGAAGAGAGCCCTCCTTCCCGCGTGCAGGGCCTCTCCAAATGCGTTTCGAGGCCACCTGCCGCAGAAGCGCTTGGGGAGCTTCCTGTGCGCGCTCCTCCTCTGTGTGGGTCTCGGCGGGGATGGGGGGAGGTGGACGCGAAACGATGGGTGATATTTTGCCTAGGAGGAGGCGAGGGAGATGCTACCAAATCAAGCAGTTTCTTGGACCTTTGCTACTCAAAGTGTGGTCCAGGGCCCGCACGGACCTCACCTGGAACTTGTTAGGAATGCAGCATCTCAGGCCCCGCCCCTGACCTACCGAGTCTGCATTTTAACTAGATCCCAGGGTAATTGGCAGACGCGTTCAAGTTGGAGAAGCAGCTTAGAATTAACGCAGTCTGTGGTTAAAAATAGGATCACCAAGGAGTTCCAGCAGAATCTTCTTACAGTCAACTTACATCTCATTTCCACATCAGAAAAAAAGGAGTTGAGGAAAACACTGCAGTTGAGCACGTAATTGTGTCCTGAGCTTCTTGACACAAAGGCAGATGCAGCTAGTGAAAAACATATAAGCTCAGCAAAAACAAAACTGTATCCTGCAACCGCCTTCCAGTGAGGTTTCTGTTACTTATAAGGAACATTGGAAAGCAGACAGTCCAAGGCAGTTTTGCAAAAAGATGCAAAAATGTTTCTCGTGTGGGCAGCCCTCCCGGAGTCTTATCCAAGAAGAGCCATTCAGGATTCTCCAAAAGTGCTAGGCTTTGTTCTAGACACTGATGCTGCAGCAGTGAACACAAGTCGGGCTCTGTCCTGGTGGAGCTTACATCCTGGTTGGGGAGAAAAACAAGCGCAAACATCGCCATCTATATGCTATATTGTTAGTGTAGTGAGGAAAAATAAATCCGGTCTTGGGGTGGTTGACTTTTGTTGCATTTTTCCCTGTTGGGATTAAGGCTTATTTTGTCTATAATGCATTGGATTGACTTGCATCTGCTGATACGGAGTATTTGAAAGTGGAAGCACAAAAAAGTTAGAAAAAATGATACTCTCTTCAATGCGGTCTTCAGAAAGCCTTCAGCATGGCACCTTCAGCGTGGCACGTGCACATTGAGAAGGTGAAGATTATAAATGGCCAGGTCTCAGATTTTCACCATCACGGGTTATATTCGGAGATTTGCAAGGTGGTGGAGGAAACTGCGCCATTTAACAGATGAGGAGACCGAGGCACGCGGAGGGTGAAATTCACTTGCCTCAGGTGGCAAAGCTAAGATTTGACCCCAGGTTTGTCTGATTCCAGAGTCTCTGTTTTTAAGCAGGAGGCCTCGTGCCTGTTCACCTGGAGGCCGCCCTCCTCCATCTGGCTAGCCGGGCGGCCTTGGGAAAGTGCTCCGAGCTTGGCTAGGTTTGCTCGTCCATATAACACCTAACAACTCACAAAGGTATGTGGAGGGGACCAGGGGCATGTCACCCTCAGATTTGCAGCCCAGCTCCTGAGGGCTCCACTTCACACATAGTTTTTTAATTACCCCAACAGTTTTGCTGGTTAGGTTTTATCCCCGCTTTCCAGATAAGGGGCCCCGGGTTACATAATTTAGAAAGATAGAGCCGGGATCCCAGGCGTTGAAGAAGCTACCCAGTATCTTTTTTCTTTTAATTAAGAACGCTGAACCCGAAGAAGCCTTGGCTTCAAGGTAGGGACCCAGTTTCCCGGATCTTATGCAGACCCGGATGCCAGATGCGGGTTTTGCGTTGATGGCTTCCCTGAGTCACCGGGCTGTTATGGCAGCCTCAGCTGCTGTGTCAAAACACAAAGCAGGTGCCTCCCCCAGAGCCCCGAGGTGGTGGATCGGATAAGCCTGCCCAGGAGCCACTTTCTTCTCTGTCCTGGTCCTCAGTAATGAGGTGTGCCCTGCAAAGCCCCGCAGGCCTCGGAGAGCACACAGCCCCGAAGCACGGTTTGTGAAGTCCCTCCGGACTCAGGCAAGTTGAGACAGACTTTAGGGCTTCCCAGGAGTTTAGAAGGTGGCTAACAAGTCATTCCTGTTTGAATTCCAGATGGCTTTTTTGTCCACTGGGTGTTTTAGTAATTCTGACAAGATCATCTGAGGACAGGCTGGTCACCTGTCTGCACCTACAGAAATGGGAAGCTGTTCTTTTTGAGCTTCGGGGAGAGGACTCTCTGTGGTGCGGCTGGGGAGTGATCATGCGAGGGGGCTCCAGGTCCCCAGTGTCTTCCAGGTGCCAGGCCCTCAGTGCCTCACCCACGTGGACTCCTCATAACTAGCCTGAAATGTTGGCACTGCCACCTGTCTCCTGATGTCCATCATGGTTGTTTGCATACGGCCTTGAGAAGTCACTGAGCGGTAACCCGCATCTCAGAGGGAAAGCGTGGGGTCCAGCGAGGTTTGGGACTCGAACTCAGGTTTATGTGCCTAAATGCAGGGGGTCACACATGCAGCTCTATCCAGGGATGGGACCGGTCACAGAAATGTGAGAAGTGGCCCAGGATGTGTGAGGCATGTTGGCACACCTCCTGCCTGCTCCCTGAAGGAGAGGCAGCCTGGCCAAGAGAAGGAGAGGGCAGGCCGTGGAGCAAGCCTGCCCGCACTACCACAGCACAGGGCACGCCACTTGACTGCTCAGTGCCTCAGTTTGCCCATCTGTAAAGTGGGGCTAATACCACCATCCGCCTCCAGGGGTTGTTACTAGAATTAAATGAGTACAAATGGATAAAGCGCTGAGCACCTGGCTCCGAGTGAGCGCTGTGTTAGTAACTCATTCCACGCCACATTTGAAAGATACGCAGTGCAGGAGTGCCCGTCGTGGCTCAGTGGTAACAAACCCAGCTGGTATCCATGAGGACACAGGGTAGATCCCTGGCCTCGCTCAGTGGGTTAAGGATCCCGCGTTGCTGTGGCTGTGGTGTAGGCCGGCAGCTCCAGCTCCGATTAGACCCCTAGCCTGGGAACCTGCATATGCCGCGGGTGCGGCTCTAAAAACGACAAACAAACAAACAAAAAAAGAAAATATTACGCTAACTGAAAGAAGCCAGCTGCAAAAGCCCATATATTACAAGGTTCCATTTATGCGATGTCCAGAGTTGGCAGATCTGTAGGAGACAAAAAGATGAGTGGTCGCCGGGATCTTAGGGGAATGCAGAGTGGCTGCTTAGTAGGCACCGGGTTTCCTTTCAGGGTGATGGAAATGTTCTGGTAGAGATGGGGGCTGTGCGACCTTGTGAGGAACCTCTCAATGTAGACTTGACAAGGGAGAGGTGTATGGTGTCGGACTGGTATCTCCGTTTAAAATCAATTCACTGTAGTCCAAGCAGAACCAATGAAGAGGGTGGCAGCATGTGACCCCTGGGTTGGGGTTGGTCCTCAAGCTCCCTGAGCTGGGTGGGGTCGGGGCGAGCGAGACCAGAGGGGGCCCCAAGTGCTGGTGGTGCTGGGATCCAGGCAGAAGCCCCGTGTGCAGCCTTGGGTGCTATGCTACCCCCGCTTGCCTGGGTGCAGGGATGGTCCCTGCAAAGGTGCATCCTGGCGGGGGGACCCTCCCTGTCCTAGCTGGCTCAGGGTCGCCCTTATGTACCTCCCGTCATTGCACTGGACTGACAGGGCCTGGGGACTGTGCCTGTTTTAACTGCTGTTCAGCCCCTTCCTCACTGTCAGAGGTCACATCCCCGATCCCTCCATCATTTTGAGTACCAGGTAACAAAAACGTGTGTGTGCTCAATAAACACACAGAGAGAAATCACCCAAGAGTCAGGGTCAGGAGGCACTGAGGAAGGACCCGGAGCTGCCTCCAGCAGAGCTGATGATGAGGCAGTTCGGCCGCTCACGGACCTGGGGGCCTGGGGTTTCGTGAGTTCAGGCGAGATGCTTTGCAGGTGCGCTGACTTGCCTGGTCTGGGTCCTTGCCCCAGCTGGCGTTGCCCGGTTTCCCTGCCCTGGGTCCACGCCTACCCTTTGGCCTTTGCTGAAAAGCTTAAAGCCACCCCAGGCAGGAACAGAGGTGGGAGAGAAAAGCTTTCCCGCAGGGCGGTGTTCCAGACCGAGGCACGTGGGAGGCTGGGGTAGGCAGGATAATAACAGCGGCCCCAACCATGTCCTCGCCCCAGGCTCCGGCACCTGTGACCACGTGCGGTTACCTAGTAAAGGGGAATTCAGGCAGCAGATAAAATTAGATTGCCAATCAGCTGGCCTGAAAATTAGATTCTCCTGGGTTATCCTGGCCAATTAAGGGCCAAGGATCCTTTAAATACGGGAGAGGGAGGTAGCGGAGTCTGGATCAGAGTCAAAGGGTCGGAGCAGAGGGACGCCACGCTGCCTCTGGGAGCTGCGGAAGGCCGGGGAACAGACTCCCCTAGAGCTTCTCGAAGGAGCGCAGCCCTGCTGATGTTAGCCCAGTGAGACCGGGTTGGACTCCTGGCCCCCAGAACTGTGAGGTAAAAATGTGTGTTGTTTCAAGGCACTTCTTGTGTCACCGCTTATTACAGCAGGGAGGGGACGCTCGGAGAAGCTTAAGGGGTGAAGTTAGCGTCCTCTTCGTTCTTTGAAGACCCCAATTCGTGACGTGGCCTTAAGTCATTTCAGTTTTACCATCTTTCGGTCAAGCCCCCGTCTGCTCTGCGTTCGGGATTTCAAAGTGAAGGTGCAGAAAATTGGCTTGGGGAGGTTCTTGGCGTGGCGGTGAGCGTTTCACCACCCCCGAGGGCCCTGGCAGGCGGCTGGATTTCTTCTGCGTGGGTCTGAATTTAAACTACTTCACGAGGAGGATGCGCCCTGTGCAGCAGGCCGCCTGCAGTGGGGCCACCGGCTGTGCCCCATTGCGGGGGGCGCTTCCCCTACCAAGGCTGTGTTCTGAAGCAGGGTGCAGTCGGGGGGTCAGCAAACAGGCTTTCTTCTTTGTCCAGGCCGCGCCTCCCCCTTTGCTGAGGTGGGTTGCGGGGGAGGGGCCTAGAGCAGACATGGGCCTGGGCCGCCATTCCATCTTCAGCTGGGTTTGAACTCTGTTTTTATTCGTCTTCCACCTGGGGCTGCCCCGCAGAGGCCAGAGGGTTCCGCCTCTTTAGAAGAAAAACCCGGTGAGAAGTGTAGTTGAAGGCGGCAGTCCTGGCCGAGAAGGGGTGCCAGGCCTCCCCCTGCCCAGCCCCCCTCTGGCCGGCATTTCAAGGTGCTCGTGTTTGGGGCTGTTTTCCAGATGAGAGGTGGCACCCTCAGCGGGAACACCTTGCAGTGCAGAATTCGTGGCCGTCCCAATAGTGCCGAGGCCCAAGCGGCTCATTTGGATCTTTTTATTTTTATTGCTGCATCAGCTAGCCTGGGATGCTGGAATTAACGTGGGGCCTGCATTCCAGCGTGGCCCCACCACTTGCTGGCGACGGTGGCCTTATCTGCACCAGGAGGCTGCTGGCCTCTGCTTTATGGGCCTCACAGAGTTGTCGGGGCAGCCAGTTAATTGCTAATGCAAACAGGCTGTGTTGTCAAGATATTAGCGAAGTTGGGCTCCCGGCGGTGGCGGTGGCGGGGCGGGGGAAGAGAATGGGAAAGAGGCCACCTGCCTAAGAGCTGCCTTGCTTGCCTGCTGGTCTTGGTTCTACTGAGAATTCGGGGTTTACGGAAGCCTTTATTGCTCGGAACCGGAGTGCGGGCAAATCGGCGAGCTCGGCTCAGAGGAACAGCTCTGGTTTAGATGCTGTTCCTGGGCCTTTGGCTTCCTGCACGTTCCGGGCTGTCTTTCACCTTCTCTCCATTCATTCATTTAGCTTAAAAAAAAAAAACAAAAACTGCAGACGTCCAAAAAGTAACACCTAAAAAGAAACAAGAACTGTATTTTAATCTTTGGTAGAAGACAGTGAGGTGGGCCCCTAGTAGTTTGGGGCTCCCATTCATTTCCTCCCAGGCTTGGCCTCCCGCTCCTCCTCCAAATCTGCTCCTGGCCAAGGTCAGCAACGCCTTCCCTGTGGCTAAATCCGAGGGTCATCTGACACCTCGGGGCACACACTCCCCCTGGAAGCAGTTTCTCCCCTTGGCTTCTGAGAAGCCACACCCGTCATTCCTGGCCATTCTTAGCTCTCCGATCTCCATCTCCGATCTCAGGGCTTGGAAGTCCTCCATCGGCTGCACTACCTGCACTCGCTTCCCGGGTGCTCTCATCAGCTTCATGGCTTTAAGCGAAGTCCCATCCGCGTGCTGTTGACTCCTCAGTTTCTGTCCCCAGCCTGACCTGTCTTGAGGTCCAGGCTCCTGCCTTCAACATGCCCATGTGGTCGGTGGATCTTGCTGGTGTTAAGCTGTGAAGTCACATGAGGGGAGTATTTAGCACCCTGGCCTTCACGGGGCCAGGGGAGGAGGGGGGCCTGGGCTCCAGGCTAGCTGGGGCTGCGGGAGAGGACCGGGCGCCTGTAGAGGGCGCTGCAGCAGCCTGCGGGGTTGGGAGCCAGGAGGATAAACGCTGAGCACCTCCCATCTTTTGCGCCTGCCTTCCGGTGGCTACACCTGTGGGTCCCCAACTGCGTGCCCAGGCGCCTTGGGACACTGCAGGAACTCGCAGCAGCAGCAAAGTCATGGTGGTGACATGGCTGTTCTTAATTTTGGGGGAAATGCAGCAACGTCTGTTGCTATTAGCTTGTAACTACTTAATAAACGGAACGGTTAGGTATTTCTTTTGGTCTAAAGGCATGGAGAAAAAGCCACTGAGATAGTGTCTTCAGTCTGTGGGCTGAACCGGGTAGGAAATGGGAGGGCGAGGGAAGCCATCGATGTCGCCGGTACTAGTGGATCTGAGGGCTCAGTACGCATCTGCTCGTGCCTGAGTGAGGAGCAGGCACTGAGCCAACATCGGTGTGGGGCACTGTGGGCGAAATGGAGCGGAATGAACATACAGCTGCCCTCAAGGAGCTCACCGTCCAGACAGACCTGGAAGCCACTACGTTATAGTAACTGTCACGTGTCATCGAGGGGACATCATTGTTGCTGCAGTGCTGTCTGCAGTTCGACCATCACCGCTGTCTGGTTCCAGGACATTGTCATCACCCCAAACAGAAACCCCATCCCCATTAAGCAGTCACCCCCAGTTCTCGCCTCCCCCCGGCCCCTGGCAACACTCGCCTGCTTTCTGTCTCTGTGGATTTGCCTGTTCTCAGCCTTCATATAAATGAAATCCTACAACATGTGGTTCTCCCGCTAGTGAAGGGGGTGGGCCAGCTGGCTCTGTGGGGCCTTCTAGCACTGACGTTCTGTGAGCTTGAGCTGGCCCTACTTGCACAGGCTTTCTCCAGCGGGGCAGGGCGAGGTGGCCTCCTCTAGGGAGCTCAGCGCCTGCCCGGCTTCTCCCTTCTCTGCCTAGGACTGTTTCTACTTGGACAAGGGTCCTGGAAGCTTCAACACTGCTTTTTCCTGGATAGAGTCTACGGAGCAGAGTTGCTCAGCCGTGGCGCCGTTGACATCGGGGGCGGGGTAATTGATCAGAAGGGGGCTGCCTGGCGCCCTGTAGCAGATTTGGCAGCATTCTTGGCTTCTACCCTCTAGATGCCAGTAGCACTCCCCTCTCAAGTCGGCCAGCCCCAAGTCCAGACGTTGCCCCATGTCCCCTGGGGGCAAAACTCCCCGGGCTTGAGAGCCACCCCTGTGTAAATCCACTCTCCATTTTCAGTGTTCCTTATGAGTCATGGAAGTTTTCTGTTATCTCATTGCCTTAGGTTACACACGTTAGGGTCAGTCAGGTGCCAGCCCAGCCTGGTGGATCGGTAGCAGCTTCAGCTGACTCCAGGTCCACGCCCGAGGCTCCTTGGCGACCTTGGAGCTTATCCGTCCCAGTTGGATCAGACCCATCACCAACCTCTCTAGGCAGTCATCTTCCACATGGATTCCCGCTGATGGCTCGTCCTCGCGCTTTCATGTTGTCCTTATTCGTTTTAATTTTAGCCGATGACCTTGTCTTTTTAAACATGTTTTACGGTGTTCTGAGAAATGGTGAAAAAGAATAAACAGAGAAACGAGCCAAAGATCTGAGCAGGCAGTTCATAAATGCAGAAATCAGATTGGACAACAAACATATGAAAAGATGCTCAACCTCATTAGTAATTGGAGAGATGCAAATTAAACTCTAATAAGACAAATTTACATACTCTCCAGTAAGCTAAAAATTGTAATGAAGTCTGACAATGCCAGGTGTTTACATGATTACAAGAGTAATCTGTGCTCTTTGTAGTAAACTTGGAAAATGTAGAAAACTGTTGACAAAATGTAAACCCCATAGCCCAGGGTTATTCACCGTTAACATTTTGGTGTGTAGTATTTCAATAGTATTTTTCTCTGTAGAAATATTTCACGTGATTGGTATCGAAACGTTTATGTAGCTTTACTCTTTATTGTGAAATATGATAGAGACATAGAAAAGTGGAGCTGGAGTTCCCATCATGGCTCAGCGGAAATGAATCTGACTGGCATCGCTGAGGATGCGGGTTCGGTCCCTGGCCTCGCCCAGTGGGTGAAGGATCTGGTCTTGCTGTCAGCTGTAGTGTAGATCGCAGATGCGACTCGGATCTGACGTTGCTCTGGCTGTGGCGTAGGTCCAATTCAACCCCTAGCCTGGGAACCTCCATATGCTGTGGGGGCGGCCCTACAAAGCAAAAAAAAAAGGGGGGGGGCAAAACCTTTAACAAATAGATACAAAGTGAAGATCTGTGTCATTACTGATCAGGCCAAGAAACAGAATGTTGAGAACACCTGGTGCCACTCCTGATCACAGCCCCGCCCTCCCGCAGAGGTGACACTAGCTTGTGTTTTATCCTATGTATCACCTATGCGCAGGGCCCTAAATAATAAAGTCTGGCCAGTCCTATAGCCTTGGAGAAATGGAGTTAGACGCTGTGTGTGGGCTTTTGTGTTTTGCCTCTTTCCTCCAATATTGCTAATGATCTCTTTGTGTATTTGCGGCTCATTTCTTTTTCATTGCTATGTATTATTCCACTGTTTGAATATACCATAAGTTTTAAAAGAAATTCATGCTCTCACTGATGGATATTTGTGTTGTTTACAGTTTTTCACAGTTTCAAGCTGTGCTGCCATGAGCATTGTTATGCAGACATGTACAAGTGTCTCTAAGGTACTGGTTCTTAAACTGTGGTCTGGGGACCCTTGGAGGGCCCCCAAGACCTTTTCAGGAGTCTGCAGAGTCCAGCTATTTTCAAAATAACACTAAGATGCTAAGTGCTTTTTGTGTTCTTTTCTCACGACTGTACATTGTTTTCCAGAGTCGCTGTGATGTGTAACATCAGTACTCTGATAGCTGATGGAACGTGTGCTTGTTTCTTCTTGTGTTTTAAATTTTTCTCAGTTTTAATTTCTAATGTGACAGATATCAAGGGATATAACCCACATGAACAAAAGCTTTTTAAGATTCTCAGTTTTTGAGTATGTAGAGTCCTAAGGCCAATAAGTCTGAGCATTGTGCTCCCCGAATTCTACCTGGGAGTGGAGATTCTGGGCTATGCAGTATTTGTAACTTGAGCTCTACCAGGTGATGCCACACTGCCTTCCAGATGGGTTGTTGCGGTTTATATTCTTATCAGCAATGTAATAATATTTCTGTTGTGCCACAGCCTCACCAACACTCGGTACTGTCAGACTTTAGTATACTCTTAGCTACTCGTGGGTGTGTGATTTGATATTGTTATGGTGTCACTTGCATCTCTCTGGTTACTAGTGAAGATGGGCATCTTTCCATATGTTTATTGTTCAATTTGATTTTGAACTGCCTGGTCAGATCTTGGCCCATTCATCTCTTGTTTTTCTGTGGTTCTCTCTCAATGCTTTACTTCCTCATGTGCTTGGTTATTTGTGGCTGTGTGCTACTCATCGTACTTGAACTACATACATGGGAATTCTGAAGTCTAGGATAAATCTGTCTTCTTCCAGAAAAGATGTCTATTTGATTGTTTCAGGTGCCTTAAGACAGTATTGGCCTGGACCACCTAAAACAGGTGCCTGATTTTTTTTCCCCCTTGTTTGCCCCGCCACAACGCAGACTTCCTCGCAGTCCTCTGGAGGTTGAATTGGGAAGGGACAAGTTTGTTTCTGAGCCGTCCTTACCCGGTTTAACGCGGGAAGAGTTTTCTATTAAATAGATTCCTGAATTTTGGTGGTCATGGGCCCAAACTGCAGTCTGCTCTGCCTGTCTTGGGAGGTTGCTGAAAATCACCGGCTGGGTTTGTCCAGATTGGCAAATGCCTTTGGACAGACAGCTGGGTGGGTGTGCCTGGGTTCCTGACTCTCTGCATTTCTTGCTCTTAGGGTTTATATGTTTGTCATCTTGTCAGTTCTTCCGTGTTTTTAAGGGGATGTTTTATAAATTAACCATTTCTGTTCTAAAATTGGAAGCTTGGTCCAAATCACCTACCCTGGTATTACTAGAAACACAAATTGATATATCTTTATCCTGTTTATATAACATTGTATTTTCCTAGGTAATTAAACTTGTTTTGAATGCAGGGTTTCTGAGGGATGCTAGGGTGGCCTCCAGGTCTTCGCTATTATAAATTACATTTTGGTAAGCCTTTGTGCAGAGTATCTGGCTGAGGAGAGTGGTTCCTAGTGGCGGGGTGGCGGGGAAAAGGGGGAGAGAGAGGGTATGAACCTAGCGCCTGGTTCACGTCAGCTGTCACTGCTGTTCTCATCCCACGCGCGAGGGGCCTGCGGAGGAGGCGGCTGCCCTGTGCTGCCGGTGTGGGGTGCCAGCTGGACAGCTGAAGGTCGGAAGGAGCGATGTCAGGCGACAAAGGGAGCCAGTTAAGGGACATGCATTGCCGCGATACCCCGAGGGCCTGGCTTGAGTCCCAGGCCCTGAACTGGCAGCACGAGGGTGTGAGAGCTGCTCCTGCACCCGGGCCCCAGGCTGCAGCAACCCTGGTGTCAGCCTCCTGTGTGGAGTGCCACCAGGCCTCCTGCTCGGTGCTGGGCCAACGGAGGTGACCTGGGCACTGGCCTTGCTTCAGGAAGCTCCCAGGGGAGTGGGGCTGGAGCGTGGGTCCCCCTCTCCAAGTCGAGGAGTGGGGAAGGCGGTGATAAGGGCTGCTGATGCTGGGGCTGTGGCAGGTGGGATGGGAAGAGGAATCGGGCGAAGGCCCCGCGGGGGACAGGAGGGGCTGGCCAGGTTGCCAGGGTGGCGTGGTTTCTTGTACACAGTGGGGGCGGAGTTGCCTTTAGCCAAGTGAGGTGAGCAGAGGTGTTGCAGATGAGGAAAGAGGTGAAGGGGCCCAGGGCTGGATCTGGAGGATACCCAGGCCACAGGCGTTAACATACTGACTAGGTTGGCTTGGGGCTGCCGGGCAGCTCCACCTGCTCCGTGACCGCGAGGGAATATGCTGGAAGTCGGGAGAGGGTGGCCCCGGGGAGAGGGGCGGCAGCTAGCTGGCTGCAGCCTCAAGAGAGGTGGGAGGGCCGGCCGAGGGCAAGGGTGGGTTTCCTGGAGGGCCTGATCTGCCCTCTAGGGGAGGAGATAGAAAAAGTCAGGCATGTACTCGCCCCTGGCTGCAGGTGGTACCTTTATACACTCCCGCCGCCTCTGGGCTCAGGGGTCTGTGCAGCAGGTTGCTTGCTCTGGCGCTCACACAGAGGAGATAGTTCCATTTTTGGGTAGCATACAGTTCACCCACTTAAAGTAGCCGATTCAGTGGCTTTTAGCATATTCAGAGTCGGGCAGTCATCACGTTGCCTTCTGGAACGTTTCTGTCACTCCCAGGAGAAGCCCCATACCCTTTAGCAGCCCCTCTCCAGTTCTGTCCCCTTCCGCCCTGGCGGCCCCAGTCTGGTTTGTTTCTGTGTTTGCCTGTTTTAGACATGTCATATAGATGGATTCATACAAGGTGCGGCCTTTTGTATCTGGTTTCTTTCAATCAGCCTAAGTTGCCAGTGTTCCTCCATATTGTAGCACGGGCCAGTACTTTTTATGGCTAAGTATATTCCATTGTATGGGTGTAACTCATTGTATTTATCCATTCATCAGATGGTGGACACTTGGGTTGTTTCTACTCTTTTGGCAGCTGTTAATCCTGCTGTACATGCATGTTCAGATTTTTGTGTGGATTCGGTTTTCAATTATCTTGGGTGGAGTTGCTAGCTCATGTGGTAATGCTGCATTTGACTTCTTAAAGAATTGGCAGGCTGGTTTATGAAGCTGCGACATCATTTGACAGTCCTGCCAGCGCTGTATGAGGGTTTCTGTTTCTCCACATTCTTGCCAGTGCTTATTTTCTGGTCTTTTTTTGAGAAAAAGCAACCTAATGAGCGTTGAGTGGTGTCTCCTTGTGGTTTTGATTTGCATTTCCCTAGTGACTAATGAAGTTGAGCACCCTTTCCTGTGCTTCCTGGGTCAAGTGCTTGAGTGAAAATCTGTCCAATGCAGAAAAGGGTGTTAGAGTGGGAACCGGGCAGCCTATAGCGAACCCTAGCTGTGCTCTGTTGCTTATTAGATTAATTTATTCCCAGGTACTTTGTGGAATATTGTTCTTGTTGTAAATGTATCTTACCATCCCTATTCCTACTTGACAGTTGGGACCTTCTTGTTTATTTTGGTTTTGCTTTTTTTTTGCAGCAGCACCTGCGGCATATGGAAGTTTCCAGGCTAGGGGTTGAATCAGAGCTGCAGTTGCCGGCCTCCACCAGAGCCACAGCAACACCAGATCCGAGCTCCATCTGCGACCTCTGCCGCAGCTTGAGGCAACGCTGGATCCTTAACCCACTGAGCGAGGCCAGGGGTCAAACCCACATCCCCGTGGACACTGTCTTGGGTTCTTACCCGCTGAGCCACAGTGGGAACTCCACGGGACCTTCTTAATTAAATCTGTCGATTAGTGTGTTTCATTCATCATCATCTCCTTTTACTCGCTTCTTTTCACTTGCCTAAAAACATGCTGAAATTTTCCTTCACCCCGCAATTTCCCTCCTTCCCTTGCCTCCCTTTTAAGGTAACACCCTATCCCGTCCTCCTCCCCTGCCTTTATTTCCTCAGTCACAGTGGAGTGTGGCTTTTGTCACTTGCCCTCTGGTCTGGTGAAAGGTTTCACTAAGGCCATCTGGGCGAGTGCATTTTTCAAAGGAGATGTTGAAGTAGCAGGTCCCAAATCATTGACACTGGCGACCTCCCTGGGGTGGGGAATTGGAAGGAAGGCTGTTTGGGAAGATAGATGCATGCAGGAAGGTTCTTGAATTCGTTTAGCGGAGAGCAGGGAATGGAAGTAGCAGGGCAGAGAACCAGTAACAAGAAATTGCTGGTGGGAAATGGCTAGACTAGTGGTAGTCAAGTCATGGGCCCCAGGGGCCTTTGACTTGACATTAGGGTCACGTGTTGTCTGTAAGCACAGTCAGTGCTGCAGCTGGGTCATTCATATCCCAGAATTTCAAAATGTATTGAGATGTTGCTCTGATTAGACAGACTGCGGAAATTTTAGAATCTGATAGGGCAGGCCTTTCCTAAACGACTCTTTCTAAAATTTCCTGTTTCCCTATGCATACTGTAAGGTCAAATTTTCAAGTTCAAAGAAAAAAGCCTGTTGGGATTTTGATTGGAATTGCAGTGACCAGGTTGATTTTAGGAAAGCCTACTTCAAAAAAAAAAAAAAAAAAAGGCAGTATTAAATCTTCCCATCCAAATACTGGTTTCTCTATTTAGTTCTGCATTCTTCTTTTGCATTTTATAACTTCATGTTCCACCTCACATTTCTTGTTAGACTTATGCCCAAGTACTTTATATTCGTGTTATAAATGGGATTTTTTTTCCCATTAAAATTTTTTTGAGGTACTCCATTGACACGTGGAAGTCCCCAGGCCAGGGGTCAAACCTGCATCACAGCAGTTACCTGAGCCACAGCAGTGACAATGCTAGATCCTTAACCCGCTCTGCCACCAGGGAACTCCCATTGAATTTTCTAAGTAATGATTGTTGGTGTCTGAAAAGGCTATTGATGACACACAAACACACACATTTTTTAAGTTATCGACCATCTTACTAAACAATCTTTATTTTTCCTAGTTTTTTGCTTGATTATCTTGGCAGTTCCAGGCGTAGGATCACATCATCTGCAAATGGCAGGGATTTTGCCTCTTTCCCAGTATTTCTCCCCTGTCCCTTGGCAGTCTCTTATTTGATGCTCCCAGCTAGCATACCCAAGTGCCATGGGGTCCCCGTTGCTTGTTTGTGACTTGTTTGTGATACATTGTTTTGTCTTATTAAGGATCAAACCTCATTCTCATTTTAGGAAGGATTGGGATTTTTAAAACATCGCAATTGTATCTCGTGGTGGTTTGGTATCTGCAGATCTGTCTGTTCCCCCTTAAACCATTAGTACAGGACATCCTATCGGTAGAGCCCATCCTGGGAGCCCCCAGGCGGTCCCAGCAGGCCCACTGTGTGGTGGACGTGATCGCTTTGAATACATGATTGGGTTCTTTTTGTGGACATTTTATCTTTATATCCGTATTCAAAAAGGAGATTGGTCTGTAGTGTACTTTTTCTGGGCCCCCTTTTCCAAGTGTCCTAACAAGATAGGAAGTTTATCTCATTGCCCCGATCTAGAAAATTTGAACAGTAGCGGAATCATCCGTCTTTTGAGAATTGAAATAATTCTCCTGTGGATTGAGTGTGGTTAATCCTGTGGGGGTGGTTCATGCTCAGCTTTCCCGTTGTATCCTCACGGTGCTCTGTTCAGGTTTTCTCTGTTATCTATAGTATATTCTGCCTATTAGCTTTGTTCTTCTCTTTAATTATTGAAAAATTATATGGTTTTAGAATAATATCCATTTAATCCAGTTGAATACAAGCTCCATAAAAGACAGGATTTTTTCTCTGTTCTGTTCACTGGATTATCCCTAGGACGTAGAACAAAGCAGGACACATAGTAGGTGTTTATAAATATTTGTATTATTACTTTGATTTCCTTTGTATTAGGATCGAGCAAGGAGAACTACTCTTTCGGGTATCAGTTTTCTCATTTTTTTTTTATTAAGTTAACGATGATTTTTTTAAAGCTGTTTTGGTGATTCCTATTTGTTTTGGGGGTTTCGTTTGTTTGTTTTGACCAAGCCCATACCATGTGGAAATTCTGGGGCCGGGGATTAGACTCGTGCCACAGCAGTAACCAGAGCCACGGCAGTGGCAGCACTGACTCCTTAACCCACCGAGCCACCAGGGAACTCCTTGGTGACTTTTTTTTTTAAAGAAACCTAGGCAGAAGGAGCAAGTTACCTATTAGAGGAAAATCTGATTCATTTCGTCCTGCTTCGTGACAGTATGTGATGCCAGTCTCAAAAGCATACTACATTATCCTGTTTCTGTGACATTCTCAAAATAACATCATTCTAGAGATGGAGGACAGATTGGTGGTGGTCTGGCGTCACAGGTGGGGGCGGGGAAGAGGAAAGATGGGAGAAGGTGGGTATGGTTATAAAAAGGCATTGTAAGGGATGCTGTGCCAGTGGCGCCAGCCTTTATCACACAGGCGATAATAAACAGGCAAATGAGTAAGTAAAACTGGGGAGATCTGAACCTGGGTGGGTTGTAGCAGTGTCAGTATCCTGATTGTGATAATGCACTGTTTTGCATCATATGAGCTTTGGGGAAAAGTGAGCAATTATATAAGCTATCACTTTGTATTAGTTCTTCAGAGTGGTTGGGAATCTATAATCATCTCAATAGAAATTTCAGTTAAAAAATGGAAGGGGAGTTCCCGTCGTGGCGCAGTGGTTAACGAATCCGACTAGGAACCATGAGGTTGCGGGTTCGATCCCTGCCCTTGCTCAGTGGGTTAACGATCCGGCGTTGCCGTGAGCTGTGGTGTAGGTTGCAGACGCGGCTCGGATCCTGCGTTGCTGTGGCTGCGGTGCAGGCCAGTGGCCACAGCTCCGATTAGACCCC
>PVHT021183599.1:1599029-1643985 GCA_004024745.2 Catagonus wagneri
CCCCGCAACCACGAATCCGTTTCCTCTCTCTAAGGATTTACCAATTCTGGATGTTTCCTGTAAATGGAATGCCGCCGTATGTGGCCTTCTTTTCACTTAGCGTAAGGTTCTCAAGGCGCCTCCAGGTTGTAGCCTGGCTCGGTTCTTTCCTTTTTATCAGCGGCTAACGTCCTGTTGCATGCAGGGTGGGAGCTCCCGGCCTGGGGAGGGGAGGGCTGCTTACTGGGGCTGTGCGTGGGGAGTGAGCCAGTGCCGCCTCAGCGGGACCCCTGCCAGGCCCCGAGCCTGTTCGGGCGCGGGCTCCCGGCCAGCTCGCTGGGTTTCTTTGCAGGGAAGATGTCCAGCTTCTCTGTGGCGAGGGGGCCGCACGCGGTTCCCGACCCCCTCCCCCTCCCGCTGTCTTCCGCCCCCGCACTGACTCCGGGAGCAGGAGGGGGGTCTTCTGGGCAGGGGGTGCGCCCCTGAGCTTGGCTCCTTCCCACATGTATCGTGACCATTTTCACTGGAAACATACTTAGAAATCGGGGAGAATCGGTATCTTTATGATGCTGCATCGTGCCCTCCGTAACTGAGTGTGTATTTTTGTGTGTTCAAGTCCTATGGTTTTCAGCACAGCTGACCCTTGAATGATGCAGGTCGGCACGCGCAGGTCCAGTTATACGTGGAGATTTTTCAGTAGTAAATCGAGAGTACCCCATGGTCTGTGGCTGGTTGAGTCCTTGGATGTGGAAGGACAGTGGGTATGGAGGGCTGGCGGTCAGTTATGTCTGGGTTAACGCCTACCTTGTTTGAGGATCTACTGTACTATTTTAATTTTTTTCTTCACTGATAACTAGTATATTTCTTAAAGATAGCCTTTTATTTATTGATTTCCCCCCCCAGAGGAAACCTCAATAAGTCATTTTACTTTTTTAATGATTTTTATTCCATTATAGTTGGTCTGTCAATTTCTACTGTATAGCAAAGTGACCCAGTCACGCATACATATATACATTTTTTTCTCATTATCCTCCATCATGTTCCATTGTAAGTGACTAGATACAGTTCCCTGTGCTGTACAGAAGACTCTCAATTTTTTAAATTTATTATTATTTTTTTTCGGTCTTTTTTTAGGGCTGCATCTATGGCATATGAAGGTTCCCAGGCTAGGGGTCTAATCGGAGCTACAGCTGCCGGCCTACACCACAGCCACAGCAACGCGGGATCTGAGCGACGTCTGTGACCTACACCACAGCTCACGGCAATGCCGGATCCTTAAGCCACTGAACGAGGCCAGGGATCAGACGCACATCCTCATGGATCCTAGTCAGGTTTGTTAACCACTGAGCCACGGAGGGAACTCCTCACTTTTTATTTTGATTAATTTCTTTGGCTGTACCTGGAGGCATGTGCAAGTTCCCAAGCCAGGGACTGAGCTGCAGCTGTGACCTACGCCACAGCTGTGGCAAAGGTGGATCCTTAACCCACTGCACCAGGCCAGGCATCAAATCTGCACCTCGGCAGCCACCTGAGCCGCTGCAGAGACGATGCCAGGTCTTTAACTTGCCATACTACAGCAGAAACTCCTTAAAGTATCTTTTTTTGTCTTTTTAGGGCCACACCCACAGCATATGGAAGTTCCCAGGCTAGGGTTCGAATAGGAGCTGTAGCTGCTGGCCACGCCACAGCCATGCCATATCCAAGCTGCATCTGCAACTTGCAGCAACACCAGATCCTTAACCCACTGAGTGAGGCCAGGGATCGAACTCACATCCTCATGGATACTAGTTGGGTTCTTAACCCACTGAGCCACAATGGGAACTCCTAAGGTGTCTTTTTAAATTTAGATATAGTTTACCTAGAAGAAAATGCTCAGATAATAAGATTTTCAGTAATGTTCTTCAGCAGCATTTTAAAATTTTTTGTGCACTTGGTTCTAGTAAGTCCTTAGATATATTTTTTAATTGAGGTGTGATTTACATATAGTTAAATGCTAAAGTATTAAGATCCTTAAGTTCAATTTTGACGAATATTTTTATCAAGACAGAATATTTTTTATCACCCCAGAAAGTTCCCTTCACACTCTTCCCAGCAACTACTGATCCGATTTTCACACCATAGGTTGGTTTTGTCTCTTCCAGGATTTCATAGCAATAAGCCATGCATTTACCCTTTTGCGTCAGGCTTTCCTCATACGGCCTAGTGTTTTCAAGGTTCATCCATGTTAGAATACATGGCAGCTGTTCCTTTTCCTGCCACGCGGTTTTCCATTCTATGGGTGTAGCATTCTTGTTCATTGCCTTGGTCACAGACATTTGGGTCGTTTGTAGCTTTGCACTGTCGCCTTTCAGGCTGCTTGTGTGCAAGGCTTCTGTGGCCATAGGTTTCATTTCTCTTGGATGCAGACCTAGGAGTGGAACTGCTGACTCATAGGGTCTGACTAGATTTTCACTTTTTTCTGTTTGCTTTTTAGGGCTGCACCCGCGGCATATGGAGGTTCCGGGCTAGGGGTTAAATCAGAGCTGCAGGCGCCGGCCTACACCACAGCCGCAGCAACGCCGGATCCAAGCCACATCTTTGACCTGCAATGCCAGGTCCTTAACCCACTGAGCAAGGAGCCTCATGGATACTAGTCGGGCTTGTTACCGCTGTGCCACCACGGGAAGTCCCCATGTTTCACTTTTTAAGGAGCTGGTAGCGTTTCCCAAAGTGGCTGGACCACTTTGCATTCCCATCCCCAACGTTCGGTGTTCCAGCTACCTGACACCTCCTCCAGCACTGCGCTCCGCTGATTTATCTGTTCTTCTGGAAGTTCGTCTTCTCCCCGCCCCCTGCTCCTAGTGCTCCTGTCCCGAGAGGCCCCGGCGGGTCTGGGGGACGGGGTGCGCCGCCATCGGGAGCAGGAAGTCGGGGCAGATTCGTCCTCTCTCGAAGGTGTCGGTGCAAAAGGACCAGCCGTGGTCCTGTTTTGTGTTCTTCCTCTTTTCCACATTTGTTTTCAAAGCAGCAAAGAGCAAAAATGATTTCTCTTTCCTCCCAGGCTTCCGATAAAGGAATATTAACCTTTCAGCCTAAACTTTTGCTGCAGGTACAAGAATAACTTATTTAAGAGGAAATGGGACTGTTGACATTTTACACGATTTTAAATGTTAAAGATCTTTTTGTGGGTAGGATGGCACAAAAGACCTCGGTATGCGGTGGCGGCCAAAGGCAAGGGGTAGGAATTGTTTCGCTAGGTTCTGGGAGCACTCAGTCCCCTGCTTGTCGCATGGGTGACTGGCACCGTCGCCTGGCTTTTCTCCCCTTTCTTAGCACTGGATGTGCGCGCGCTCCCGCTTCCGACGTCGTTGGGAAAATAACTGATGGCTTTCTTGCCCTCCTGAGGCAGTGCCAGCTCTGCCCCAAGGTCGGGGGGTCCAGGCCGGCAGGGAGGGGTGCAGTGGGGCGGGGCGGTGGCCCTGGCTGTCACAGCCCCTGTCGGATGGTGGTAGGAACAGTTCCTGAGCTTGGGCTGACGGGAGTCTGACAGGGACATCCGTTGTGACCAGGCATTAAAACGTGTCATCAACAAAACTGCAAATTTGGGGTTTGAGAGATTGCTGACGCGGTTATCGTTTCCGGAATAGAGTGTGATAATACGAGAAAAGCAATGTGTACGTATGTACGACGGGGCCACTTTGCTGTACAGCAGACATTGACAGACATTGCATATCAACTCTAATGTTAAAAATTAAAAAAAAAATAGACGATGCGTCAGAGTGAGGTGAAGGAGTTTGCAGGGCCTGAGAGCGCTCGGAAGAGAGTCCGTAGGCTGGAAGGCGTTGCTGCCTTTTTGCTCCTGCCTCCCCCCGCTCCAACTCTCTGCATTCTGTCATTTGTCCCCCTGTCTTTGGCTGGCTGTCAACATCAGGGACGTGTTGTAGAAATACGAACAGGCTCTTGGAAAGGAGTGTTCCCGCCTGGGAGGGAAGCACCCAGTGCCAGCCCAGGCCGTAGCCTTGCCGGCTTTAAACACCTCCTTCAGGAGGACTTCTCACTGCCAGAGAGCGGGGAGGAAACCTAATTATGCAAATTTTGATCTTAAAGCTTTATTCATATGTTTCCTGGCAGGCTGTGCTTTAATCTCAAGAGCAAGATTGCTCAGAATTACCATATATTCCAGTTAATTGCATTAAAATTACAGCAAAGGTTGTTTTTCCTATAATCAAGAGTGATTTTGATTAATACTCACAAAATCAAATGCTTCGCCGGCGGCGGGGCTGAGAACAGCCTCCCCAGTCCGCCGGCCCTCTCTTCCTTCCCGCCCTTTCCCCATGCGCCAGAGATGCAAGCGTATTAGAACGGTTTTTCCTCTTTAAACCAACTCACCTGGCTGTAACAGTTTTCATTGTTAAAGGAAATTTCTCAAAGAGGGAGCCCGGTTATCTTGAAGCTCTGTCCTTAGTGCAGAGGTTATAAAATAGCTCTCTATTGAGGAAGGCGCGGCAAGCACATGCCATCAGCTGGTGGGCTGTCTGTGACCTGGCCGAGATTTGGGCAATCAGGAGTGCCTTCTGTTGAGACAGAGCGCCTTGGAAAGATCCAGAAGGAGCCCGAGCACACGTCTGGACAAGGCGTTAGAATCACATACAGAGGAGACCAAGTCACGGTGGAAGTTAACTCTAGAGCAAGGTATGCATGGAGTGCTTTGCTGAAGGACCAGGGTGGTGACCGTGGGCCTGAAACGACTGGATTCGGGAGAGAGTTTTTTTCAGCTGGGTGGACTGGCCCCATTGATGGGTTGGATGAGGGGAGGGGACGGGCAACACCTGCCACGTTCCCAGCTTGAGCAGCAGTACTGGCGGTTCCAGCGACTCACTTGGCGAGCGTTCGAGGAAGCTGGAGAGAGGCAGCCTGCGTGTGCCTTTTCACCCCAGGACTGTGACTGCCTCTCTTAGCTTTGTCACTCCCTAGTTAGGGCTGGGGTGACAGCCACTTGGCCGGGGTAGTCACGAGAGCACTTTGGGACGTGGATGATGTGGAACCTCGCATGGTGCCTGGTATGGACGGAGCCCTTAACAATGTGAGAAGCATCTTCCAGAACCTTCTGGCTGCAGTAACAACTCCCAGAGGGAAGACTGCTTGTCTTTACCATCAGCAGAGAGGTGGGAAGCTGAACCTGGCAAGGAGGCCCAGAAAGTGTTAGGCCAGTGAACAACCTGCCGGTGTTGACGGGGTGACAGCCTCTGAGATGCTGTGTTTCAGAGCCTTTTACGTTCTAACTATTTTAGCGCATGCCGCCTGGTTTAGTCCCTTGTACGCTGTCCTTGCGACATGGCGACCCGAGGGAGAGAGAGGTTGAGGGGGCGCAGAGGGTCACACAGCACACACTAGGTCAGAGCTCTGGAGTCGGCACCTACTGTGTGCCAGGCGCTGGGCCGCAGCGGCAGCCCTGGACTGATCATTTCCAGCGTGTTGCGGAGGAGAGCGAGTGTCAGGGGCGACCGTGTGCACAGGAAACATGAGGGGGGCCTGGGCTGGGGCGAGAGGCCCGAGACGGCAGGTCTCAACATAAGGAGAAAGCCAAGTCATGGGCCTGGGGCACGTCACCCAGGGAGTGGGTCGAGAAGGGAGGAGGGGAGATTGGAAACGGGGACAGCACAGGTCAGGGCTGAGGAAGGGACGGCCAGCGGGGCCGGATGGAAGATCCGAGGAGAGAGACGCCGTGTCCGTGTTCCGGCTCACATTCCTGCAGTGGGTGAAGGGGCGAGGCGGGCCCAGGGGCCGGCAGAGAAGGCGCTGGAGGAGGCGGGCACACTCACGTCCGTGCCCACGGCCTCACCTTGTCTGCCCAGCAGCCTCGGGGAAGTACAGTGAACCAGCTTCGTCCAAGGTCACGTAGCTGGTGGGTGCAGAGCTGGGGTTGGTGCGCTCGCCTTTGACCATGGCGCCAGCACGCCCCGGGACAGGGGCCCCTGTCTGTCTGCTGCACAGAAGGCGAGTGTGATGTGCGGGCCAGTGTCCCGTCTCCTTGGTCGCCTTCCCCACCTAGCGGGTGTGGCAGCTGTGGATCAGCTGTTCCCCCTGTCGTCCACGTTAGTTACAAAGACGAGGGGACCACAGGACTCTGGCTGCTTGTGGGGATCTGAGTGTCAAACACAGTTCAGCGCCAAAACCGTGTCCCCAGCCTAGCAGGTCCCTGTGCCCGTCTGCTGGTCACCCCACCCAAAGCCCCCAAAGCTCAGCCCTGGGTTCGTGTTGGGCCAACCAGTAGTGACCTGGTGTAAACAGGGATCCGGGGCCGTGCACTGCAGGGGAGCTCTGCCAGTGAACCGGAAAGTTCCACAACTTCTCACATCACATTGTCCCTTCACTCTCTCATCCTTGTCCTCAAGTAACACTTGTCACTATCACCCTTTTAATGGTACCTGGGAAATCTCTTGCCTCTTCCACCTTCCCGGTTTTGTTGTTCAAGTTCACCCATGCCCTCATTGTTTTACTCTGAGAGATGAATCGCCTGCCGTACAGCTGACCTATGAAGTATACAACTCGGCGGATTTTCTAGGACACTCACAATCGTGTAACCATCCCTGCTGCTAATTGCACAATGGTGCCGTCACCCCCGCCCGAAGCCCATTCCCGGCAAGCACGGCCTCTGTCCCCGCTTCTTCCCTCCTCCCGGCCCGTTACTCACTAACCCGATTTCTGTCTCTATGGACTCGCCTGTTGCTGCGCTGGGTTCGTTGCTTCCAGCTGCCCTAGGGTGTGGCTGTGTCTTTGCAAGCCTCGCTGTGGCCTTGGTGTCGACCTTGGTGCTCTGCCTGTCACGGACAGCCGCCCACGTTGTCTCCAGTTTCCCACCTGGCACTCAGCGCTGCCACCAAGCATCCTCCTCGTGTGTCTGTGGGTCCTGTGCACGAGACCCACTCCGGGCCGCGTGCCTGGGAGGGGGGCCGTGGGTCACGGGGTACGCACCTGCCGGTTCTCCCGAGTGTGGCCGGCTTGGTTCGTACTCCCAGCAGCAGGGCCCATGGGTTCCTGTGTTCCCACGTTCTTTCTCCTTTTGCCTTCAGCACAGGTATAAAGTGGTATCTCACTGTGCTGAGCGGCTCCTGGCTCCGTTGTTCTCCCATCGGTGCTGCAGGCACGCGTGTGCAGGAGCCATGTATGATCCCCGTGCTGCCGCAAGTTTCTGTGTTCTGGTTGAATGTCCTTTGTCCCCTGACCTCCTTCCCAAGCCGTGCTCTTCCTACTTTTAGAAGCTTCTTTTAAGGTTGCAGCTTCCAGGAACTCTTCCCAGATTAACCATGGCTTTTCTACTCTTGACTCTGAATTATTCCAGAATGCTTAGGTAACGTCTGCTTGGATTACTTTCCTAGGATGCTGGGACAAAGTACCACAAGCTGGATAACTCAAAGCCACAGCTGTTGATTTTCTCGCAATTTAAGAGCTCGGAATCTCGGTGTTTTCAAGGCAACGCTCTTTTGCTCCCTCTTGGACGCCGGGTAAAACCCCATCTCTTTTAGCTTCTCTCGGTGGCCGCACCACACCAGCCTCTGCCTCCGTCTTCATACAGGGTTCTTTCCGGTGTCTCTGTCCAGATTTGTCTGTCATAAGAATGCCAGTCAGTGGGTTAGGGGCCACTTTAATTTCATGCATCTACAAAGACCCTGTTCCCAGACAAGGTCACATGGACATGAATTTTGGAGGGACACTCTTCAACCCAGTGCAGTGTTACAGGTAGATTTCAGTATGGGAAATGGAAGTACACTTGACCCTTGAACAGCACGGGGGTTAGGGGCGCCGACTGCCCACACAGTCAGGCATCCGGGTGTAACTTCAGTCAGCCCGTGGTACCTGTGGTTCTCCACAGCTCTGGGTCGTGTTGTGCTGTGGTCTTGACCATGGAAAAATGTCCGCGTGTAAGTAGACCCAGACGGTTCAAAACCGTGTTGTTCAGGGGTCAACTGTCTATAAAAAAAAAACACCATGAAAAGCAGACTGGAATATAATCGGCGCACCTTTACATGAGTATTGTGCTGATTCCAGGCTTGGCCAGTCGAGTCCCTTTTGGGTGGTGCACCCCTGCTGGGGGCCCCTCTGTGTTTTGGGTGAGCGTGGCCAAAAGATGTTCTTCTCAGGTAAATGAAAGGCTCTGTAGTTGAATCACCACCTGTCATTTGTCACCTGGCATTGCACTACTGTCCTGCAGGTACAGTCGTTGGAGAAAGCTGCACAAATGACAGAACAATGGTGTATGTTCATAAATGCCAACTTTTTAGCAAAGGTCTAATAATATAGTAGGTGTGAATCATGAACCGTAATTAAGGCCTTTGTCAGTCATATTATCCAATTAGAATATACATAATTGTAGGTAGGACATTTTTTTTGAAGAATGATTACGTGTTCAAATATGACATTATAGCGTTAGCAGAATACAATCCAGAAAGATTTCCAAATGAGTACAGAGGCCTGTTAAGAACAAAGGTGGACACTGGGTTTTTTTTTTTGTTTTTTGTTTTCTCAAACAGGTGCTGTTCTGGTGACTTCTCTGGGCAAGTACTGTAACTGCTCTTGCTATTCCCCAGGCCTAGGATGATGTCTGACACCAAGTAGGAGCTCATCAAAATATGTGTTGGCAGGACAGATAAACATGCACATAGAAGAAAGGAAGTGGGTATCGGTCTCCTATGGCTGCTGTGACAACTTAGCACCAGCTCAGAGGCTAAGAATCACACACACGTGTTCTCTTACATCCCGATGGCGGGAAGGCTTGGGTCTCTCTGGGCTAAAATGAATGTGTGTTCTTCCTGGAGGCTCTAGTGGAGCATCTGTTTCCTTGGCTTTTCCAGCGTCTGGAGGTCACCTGCATTCCTTCTCTCATGGCTCCTTCCTCCAGTCACATTGACTTTGACCCTCCCTCATCCCTCTTCTACTTCCAGGGACTGGTGTGATTACCTTGTGATGCTCCAGGATAATCTCCCCATCACGCCGTCTTCATCCCATCTGCCAAGCCCCCTTTGCCACAGGAGGCGCCACGGTCACAGGTTCCAGGGCTTAGGATGTTAATAACGTGACCTTTGCTTTAGATCACGTTGTCTTTACAAAATAGTTTGGCTTTGGAATATGCAGTTGACAGAGTTCTCGGACAACAGGCATCACCTGTGGATATCTATAGATAAGTTTGGTATATGTTATTCCAGACTTTATGAGAACGAGAAATGAAAACAAACCTAGTGGATCTTGAAATTCTGCAAAGGCTTACTGCAAGGATTTAGGCATATACTTTTTTCCCCACACGGAATGTGTATCTCATTCATTGTTTTTAACAACTTTATTGAGGTCTAAGGAACACAAACTACATTTAAAGCGTGCAGTTTGATTAGCTCTGGCATATGTGTATACCTGTGAAGCCATCACGACAATCAAGATCATGACTGCATCAGCTCCAGAAGTTTCCTTGTACCCGTAGTAATCCTCTCTGCCCTTATCCCCATCCCCGGGCAACCACCGGTCTTGCTGTCACCGTAGATTTCCATTTCCTAGCCTTTTACAGAAACGGGGTCATACAGTGTGTAGCCTGGCTTCTGTCCTTCAGCATATTTATCCTAAGATTTATCCGTGATGGTGTGTATATATCGGTCAGTCATTCTTTCCTGCCCCACCCCCATGAAGAAAGACTCCTTTTTGAAGGTTTGGTATTACTAAAAAAACAAAGCCCAAAACAACCCTCCCCCCCAAAAAAAAAAAAACAGACTAAATGACTTCATGTGGAAACTGTGCTGAGTACCCAGTGGAGAACATGGCTAGGAGCAAAGTTAGAATTCAACTTGCTGAATCTGTTCCTTTGTTTGACAGAGGGGCCAAGACTGTTCAACCAGCAGCGCTGTGTTACGACACAGGTGGCTGCGTGGCTGGCTGCATGCGTTGTGCTAGTTAGGGCTGCAGAATAGGTTTCTCACTCTGGGGCATCCGTGTCAGGTGCAGCTAGGGAATAAACGTAGTCTAAGTTGCTGAGGTTCTTAATGCTGAGACTGGCTTGGTTTATGTGTTAAGGGATGCATTCGGGCTGGAAAGAAGCTTGATTGCCTGTTTCAGTGATAAGCCAGCCCCAGAAGCGGTTAGGGAGCAGGATGTATTTATACCCACAGCCTAGCTCTTTCTGTGTTTTGACACTGCTCCTCAGATTGCTTAGTCAGTGTTTACAGAGCACCATGCAAGTGCGAAGGGCTGTCAGGGCTGTGGCCCCAGTTGTGTACACAGGCACTGAGTTTGAGCACGGTCGTTGATAGAAGCAGCAAGCTGCCGTTCAGTGTATCAGGTTCATGGAGACAGTCGTACAAGTCTA
Source organism: Catagonus wagneri (assembly GCA_004024745.2). Taxonomy (NCBI): domain Eukaryota; kingdom Metazoa; phylum Chordata; class Mammalia; order Artiodactyla; family Tayassuidae; genus Catagonus; species Catagonus wagneri. The sequence continues at coordinate 1,609,336 of PVHT021183599.1, forward strand.
AGGGAGGCGTTGAGGAAGAAGTGAGTGGTGTGGCAGGATTCAGATGTCTGAACGACTGTCACGAGTGCTGGGGGACAGGCTTATTCTTTATAAGACCAGACGGGCCAGTTGTGGGGTCAACACAGAGACGTTGCCAACAACCTGAGTGTTCCCGCGAATGACCTTCAAAAGCCCCTGCCTGGCCCCCCAACCCAGGCGAGATGGAAGCCGTCCCTAAGCTTAGGCGGCCTGTCCGTCCTGGCTGAGAACCCGCGAGTTACACACGGAGATGAGCTTGCTGCGTTCTGGGGATGGTTGATTAGATGACATTTTGGATTCTGCCCAAAGTTAATGTGCCCCGAGATGATTGTCTTTCTGAGGTTTCTTTTTAAGAAACCATCACTGGGAGTTCCTATTGTGGCGCAGCGGAAACAGACCTGACTAGTATCCACGAGGATGTGGGTTTGATCCCTGGCCTCGCCCAGTGGGTTTAGGATCCAGCGTTGCCATGCACTGTGGTGTAGGTCACAGATGCGGCTCAGATCTGGCGTGGCTGTGGCTGTGGTGTTGGCCGGCGGCTGCAACTCCGATTGGACCCTTAGCCTGGGAACTTCCATATGTTGCAGTTTCGGCCCTGAAAAGCCAAAAAAAGAAACTATCACTTGCTGTTATTTTTTTGCATGTTTAATTGTGTTTTTTTTAAAAAACAACTCAAAGTTACCATCGTAATCATTTCTGAGGCTACAGTTCCTTTGTGTTAAGCCTGTTCATGTCGTCGTGCAGCCAGTCTCCAAAGCGTCCTCATCTTGTCAAACCAGCCGTCCCCGTTACCCAGCAGCTCCCCGGCCCCCCGGGAACCACCGCTTTCCTTTTGTCTCTCTGCATCTGACTAAGTACCTTTGCAAGTGGAATCAAATACTATTTTGTCCTTTTGTGACTGTCTTATTTCACTCAGCGTAGTGGCCTCAAGGTTCAGCTTATTATCATCACTTGCTGATATTTTATTTCTTTTCTGCATTTCTAAGATTTCCACAGTGGACATGATGTACTTGAAAACAAACAACAAAAATTGCGTAACAGCGAGAGAGGCGTGGTACAAGAGAGGCACACAGCGACATGCGGGCGGGGGCCAGATCAGGCTGGGCCTCGCAGGCCGTGATTAGGCCTATGGGATGTGTGTTCTGTGTAGTGAGGAGGACTTGGACAGTTTTGAGCAAGGAAAGAATGTGCTATGATATTGATACATATATATATATATATTTTTTTTTTTTTTTTGTCTTTTTAGGGCCACATCCAAGGCACATGGAGGTTCCCAGGCCTAGGGGTCGAATCGGAGCTGCAGGCGCCGGCCTACACCACAGCCACAGCAGCTCAGGACCCAAGCCACATCTGCAGCCTACCCCACAGCTCACGGCAACGCCACTGAGTGAGGCCAGGGATCGAACCTGCATCCTCATGGATCCTAGTCAGGTTCGTTACCGCTGAGCCACGACGGGAACTCCAGTACTATGATATTTGTTGAAAACAATAAATAAAGTCTCCTTGGCTGCTGAGTGGAGAATGGGCTGGGGTGGGGAGTGGCTCTGGCCTCAAAGGACCAGGCAGATGGCTCTTGTCCAGGTAGGAGCTGGGGGCTGCAGGGGACAGACGGCTGTGGCTGGCCAAGGGCACTGGTGGAGTCGACAGTTGTGGCGCTGTCGGCCCCGGAGCACGGGAGAGGAGCTGTCCAGAGGACGCGCAGGTTACTGGCTTGGACGGGGGTATGGGGCTGGGGCTGGATCATTCGGTGCAAGACACGAACCCAGAAACGGGTCTAGGTTGCAGGGGCAGGTGCAGGCGTTTGGTTTTGGTCACGCTGAGTGTGACACGGCTGTGAGACGTCAGGAGAGACTGGAAGGGGCGGGAGTTGGAGACATCCAGTCTAAATAGCCGTTTTCTAAGTTTGGCTCTGAGCAGGGGCGAGGGGGCAGTTTCGGGGGCAGGGGACATGCAGTCGAGAGAGATTTGAACAGGCTTAAGAAGAGATGGGCCGGTACTTCGCACACTGATTTGCAGAGTCAAGGCCATCCCAGTCAGAATCCCAGTCTTGAAAAACAAGATTAAGTCGGTGGGCTCACTCTTAACTGATTTCAAAACTAATGAGCACACAGCCGAATTCAGAACTGGGTGGTGCTGGCGTTCCCTGGTGTCTCAGCGGGTTAAGGATCTGGCATTGTCACTGCTGTGCTGTGGGTCCCATTCCTCACCCGGGGGAACTTCTGCATGCGACAGGCGCAGCCAAAAAAGAAGTTGGACTTTTACCTCACACTCAAAATGGATCATAGGTCTAGATGTAACAGCTAAAAACTAGAAGATTCTTAGAAGAAAACAGAAGAGTAAGTCTTCATGACCTTGGTTAGGCAAGTCCTTTTTAGATGTAGCACCGAAAGCACATGTAATGGGAGAAGAAAATTAATTGGATTTCAAAATAAAAAAGTTTGTGTGTCAGCAGAAACCATCCGGGGAGTTCTCTTGTGGCGCAGCAGGTTAAGGATCCAATGTTGTCCCAGCAGTGACTCGGGCCGCCGCTGTGGTGTGGGTTCCCCCTGGCCTGGGAACTTCCACGTGCTGCGCCTGCGGCCAAGGTAAACCATCAGCCATCCAGAGAGTGAAAAGACCGTGGGAGAGAACGTGTGCAGATCATGTATTTGATGAGACTTGTTTCCGAATTATATAAAGAACCTGGTTGAAAAATGAGCAGATAATCTAGACATCACTCTTCACGGATCTTTTTCTCTTTTCTCCTCATTTGCCCTAAGGCAAGAAGACTCCTTCGTAAAAGGAGTTTTCGCATCTTCTAGGCCACTAATCAGGGGCATATTTTCCCTGAAAGTGACTTCTGTTTGCTCGCTGATCCAAAACGTTGCAGTTTGATCGAAAGACTTATTACCAGGAGTAGATGGATTACCAAGGAACTGAGTGTTGGGGCCTCCTAAGTTCATTGTCTGCCTAACTTAACATTCGCTTGTTCTAAAGTTATTTCTCGAAACTTCTGTGCTTACGGGAGAAACTGCGTGGGTTTTCCCTGGCAGAAGAGATGTCCGTTCTCTCCGCAGAGTTCAAAGAAATAAAGTGGTAAGTGTTAGTTCCCTGGGTGTGGATGGTTTTGAGTTTCCAATCGCAGTACCTGCTAGGAGAGCACTAGCTCACTGGGGGCAGTGAGCCGAGCGCTGCCATAGGGCAGGGCCTTGCGGTGTGTGCTTCTGGCCGCAGAGCGCTAGCGACAGGCATCAGGGTGACACGCCCGGAGGTACTGTTACAGTTAGAGTGACTGATGAAGGATGACGCCTGTGATGAGCTTTGCTCAACAGAGGGGCCGGGCACGGAGGGGGTTTGGGTAAAGAGAGCAGTGGGCGTGGAGCCGGCGAAGTGCAGAGGCTGGTTGGGTTTTGAGCGCTGTACGAGGAGTTTGGACTTGATTCTTGAGGCACTGGAGCAACATCGGTCATTTTTCGAGCAACAAGGGTGACCCGACTAGATCTGTGATGCAGCAGGCTTCTCTGGCAGCAGGATGGACGCCTGAGCCTAAGGAGGGCGGTTAGAGGCCGCTATGACCACGGAGATGAGAAGTTGAGTGGCTGCAGAAGTGGAGGTGATGGGACGGACAGGAGAAATATTTAGGTGGTAAAATAGGTAAAACTTGGTCAGGGGTGGATCCTAAATGAGGAAGGGAGGAGTCCAAAATAATGGCCGTGCCGGGGCAGAAGAGGTAGACTGCACCGTGAGCCGGCTTATAGCGCAGGCGTCCTGTTCTTGTTTAAGCAACTTGAAACAGCCCCCGCCCCAACTCTATATCCAGCTCTCAATAGATTTTCTTTATCTCAGAAGTGAATGGCTTGGACTGGATGCTCTCTGAGATCTTGTTCAGCTCTGCCTTTTGCTCTGGTTTGGAAATTTCCATCTATGCAACATCAGTCGGAGACACAGAATTAAAAACTTTTTTTTCTAATCACACTAATATCCATTGGGTTTATGTTGGCTAAAGGGTTTTTTTGGTTTTGGTTTTTCTTTCCTTTTTTCCCTTTTTTTTTTTTTTTTTTGGCTGTGCCCATGGCACGTTGCAGTTCCCAGGTTGGGGTTTCAACCCGTACCATAGCAGTGACCTGAGCCACTGCAGTGACAGTGCCAGATCCTTAACCTGCTGCACCGCAAGGGAACTCCAGTGGCGGCTAAATGGGAGGGAAAATGTGCATTGATTGTTATTAGCCAAGAGCCCGGGGCTTCAGAAATGTTTGGGGCTGGCCTTGTGACGTTCTTGCGCCTTGATTTCTCAGGCCTAGGTCACATCAGTAGGATCTAATGCTTCATCAGAGACTGGGTAAGCTCCCGTCAGAATGGGACTTGGTTCTCTCTGCATCTCTTAAGCTTTTGGACATTCTAATGACCTCCTGTAAACAGCTGGCTCCTACCTTTGTATGGAGGGCCTTCTACGTATAGATTGGGAGATTCTCCTTAATCCCCGATGTAGTAATAATAGCTGAGAGTGGAGAGATGCCTGTGTGTCAGATAGTGTGCTCATCACTTAATATGTAATGAGCAATTTAATCTTCACATCAACCCACTGCAGTAGAGCCTCTTGTCAAGTCCATTCTACAGATGGGGAAACACAGCTGTCAAGGCCATTTGACTCCAAAGCTGGTCGCCAGTGCCGAGATCCTCTTGCGTTGTCCTGAAGCAGCCTTGGGCCAGCCTTTCTTAGAAACTGTGCCTCTTGTGGTAGGGCTGTCATGAGACCCCGAGTCTCCTGGCATCATCTTGGCACTTTTATTTGTCCATGGTGGCTTTGTTGCTGTCTTGTCATCTACCTTATTCCACTGGGAGTCGAGCGGCCAGATCTGCCTTCAGTTTAGATGCGGGGAGCAGGTCCCTCCTCTGAGGTCAGTGAACGCCGCGGGGCCCTGGTCGGTGAGTGGTGGAACTGCGACTGGACGTCGTGTCTTCTGGCTCTGGGACCATTTCTGTCCCTGCCGCCAAATGATCAACTGCTGTGGCCCTCAGGCTCCCACCTGATCAGGCATTTGCCCTCTGAGGTCCCAGGGTACGAGTGGTTGCGACAGTACCTGGTGACGACTACTGCCTTTTTTAATTGAGCTATAACTCGCGTAACATAAGATTGACCAATCCAGTCTATCATTCAGTGGCTCTTAGTATAGTCACTAGGTTGTGCGACCGTCACCACTGTCCACCTCGAGAATATTTTCATCAGTCCGTGCTCGTCAGCGGTCAGACCCCAGTCCCCACTGCAGTTTCTTTGGCCAAGAAGTAAGTCTCCTAGCTGTCAGCCCCGACTTGTGTGGAAAAGGTTATCCTTGCAGGCACCTTTGCAATTTCCTCTGAACGGCCATGCTAGGCATTTACCTTTCTGTGCGGAAAGGAAGAAGCTGTCCTTCCTTTTTTCTTAATTGTTTTCTTTTGAAACTGTCCTTTCATTCGGCAAAGTGACTTACGTAATTTGTAAAACAAAAATCCTCCCCCGACCTTTAAAATCAAGCTGCGTTCCGTGTACACAGGACATGGAGATGCTCCCTGGAAATATGTGAAAAGGCTTTTAGCCATGTTGCCTGCATCTAAATCCTTTCCTTGGTTACCCAGTTCCCCTTTACAGAGCGGGTGCCTGGCGTGAGGTGCACTCTGTAAATACCAGAAACACAACTGCCAGGGTTGGGCACAGCAGACGTATTGATGGTGGCTGTTGGGAACTGAAATGCTGATCCCTGCCTTCTGGGAAACTGCTGCCTTCGCGGCCTGATTGTCCTCTCTGCAAGTGCCTTAAATTTATTCATGAAACTGGGGGGAGCTCAGGTGGCAGTGGCTAAATCCATTTAGCAATCAGAATCAGAGCAAAGCCACTTCCCTGTTCCCTCGCAAGGCCGCCTAGCCCAGCGAACCCAGAGGATATTAATTACTCAGCACGCTTTGAGGCGTAAAAGCATAGATTTATCAGGACACACGTGCGTGAGTCTAGATGGACGCAACAAGAGTTAAAATGGTGCAGAAATCCAGGGCAATCGGGACGAGCGGTTTGTCCCGCCCTCTCCAGCGCGAGGCAGGGGACAGAGACCTACCGGTTTCTGTTTTTCTGTTAGGGCCGAGAAATGTGCTTTCACCTGAGACGTCTGTCAAACTGACTGCGCGCGCGCCAGTGGCTTGGTCGCAGAGATTTCCTACAGGTTTTCAGGGACGTCTCCATGGTCCGCAGGCGGACGGGAGCTTGCTTCTGTGACCTGCAAGTTTCCATTTTATTGCTTGCGGCCCAGCGGGCCGGGACGCGGGTGACTTTCAGAGCAGCCACAGCCGCTGCGTCCTTTCTCGTGTCAAAGAGGGGCATCCTTATTCCACGGCTTGTCTGAGCTTCAGTCAGGCTGTGCCCGGCCCCCTCGCATCAGTAGGTTCAAACTTCTGGGTCTGATTTTAGTCTTGTCCCCTGAACCCCAGAGATCAAGGGGCTTATGCCACGGTCACATTTACTGGTTTGTGCTTTGCCCCTCTGGCGCGAATTTCGTTCTGGCTCATCTTTCAGTGCGGATCTTCCCTGTACCTGTTGACCAAGCCAGGGGCGAGTTGTCCTGGCTTTGGGGGACAAACTTTAGTAGGAGTTTTTATGAAAGCTGCACGCGGCCAAAAGGGACTCGTAAGATGGTGCAGCTGCAGGTTAACAGTCTCAGCTATCCCTTGTGTCCCTTTTTTCAGTCACAGACAGGATTGGAATATTTGAAAACCAAAGCAGTTTAGGTGACTCCTTATTCATTTAGGATTTGTCCTGGACCCATTGCAAAAAAACTGAAAGCCACTTAAATGCACAGAGGAAAAGGGTGGACGAGAAACTGCCCTTGGCCGGCAGGAAGCTGGGTGTAATGGGGCGCTGGAGTGGCACCCGTCTCCCTGGCTGAGTTGCAGCGCTGCCTGTGAGATCTTCAGTAAGCGGGTTCCCGGCTGCAGTTCTGAACCTGGTGGTAGGGACACACATCCCTCTGCGGGGACAAGCTTGCTCTTGGCGTGAACCCCAAATGGGTTTGTTACCAAGTAATGTTGGGTCCAGCCGGCTGGACACAGAGTTGGGATAATGACCGTGAACGCACCTTCAGGGAGTGCCCCCTCGCTGCCCGGCCTGGGTTTGGCATCGGCGTGGAGGTGTTCGCTGTCCGCACTGTCCAACACGGTCGCCACCAGCCACGCGTGCCTGTTGAGCACTTGGAAGGGGGTTAGTGTGACTCAGGAACTCGATTTAAAATTGTTATTGAATTTTAGTGTATTTCAGTGACAACACGTGGCTGGGAGCTAGAGTGTCGGGCAGGGCCGGTCTGGAGAGGAGAACACGACCACGTGACTGGAGTGGGTGGATCTCAGCCACTTCCTGGCGGAAACCTTTAACGAGGGCCCGCTCTGCCTGGTTTTACAGCCTCATTAAAGGCGCCCTTAGCTCTAGACACGAGTCACGCAGACACTGCGGATCGGGTTGCAAGATGAGGTCAAGTTTGTGTTCCTTCCCAAAGGGACAAAATCCACATCAGGACAGACCCAGGCTGCCAGGGTGTCTGTGGGTAGAACCGGCACTTTCTTAATCAAATGTATCTTTGTGTGAAAGGACATTCTCAGATAGGTGTGGCCAGCTCACTACCTGCATTTCCCGTTAAGAGAAATCTGTGGCCTTCTGCACTGCAACGAGATAGCTGCTGAATGCTGGCCTCCCAGATGCAGCGATCGGGGCCTCGAAAATGAGCCTACGAGGGATCAGCTGCTTTCCAGTGTGGGCCTGGTGCCGCGGGGTCAATCAGTGTCCTTCATGCGGAGGATTCTTATCCGCCTCCACCCAGACCTAGTCGTTACACATTAAGTTTAGGTTACATAGAAGAGGTATGGGAGACAACCCCCTTTATTTTTTTCTTCCATGGAGCCGTGTCTCTAGTAGTTTTATGTTTATATTGAAGTATAACTAACCTACAATTCTGTCGGCCCAGGCGCACAGCATAGTGATTGAGGAGTTGTGTAGCTTACAAAACAGTCAACAATTGTCATTCTGAATTAGAGTTTTGGTCTGGATAGATGTCCGGGAGTGGGGATTGTTGGATCATACGGTAGTTCTATAGTTAGTTTTCTAAGGGACCTCCATACTGTTTCATATAGTGGTTGTACTAATTTACATTCCTACCAACAGTGTAGGAGGGTTCTGTTTTCATCACATTCTCTCCAGCATTTGTTATTTGTAGACTTATTAATGATGGCCATCCTGACTGATGTGAGATAGTAGTATCTCATAGTAGTTTTGATTTGCACTTCTCTAATAATTGCTGATGGTGAGCATTTCTTCATGTGCCTGTTGAACATCTGTATGTCTTCCTGGGAGAAATGTCTATTTAGGTCTTCTGCCTATTTACTGATTGGGGCTTTTTTGAGGGGGAGTGCACCTGTGTCATATGGGGGTTCAAATCAGAGCTGTAGCCGCCAGCCTATGCCACAGCCATGCCAGATCTGAGCCACATCTGCGAGCTGCACCACAGCTCACAGCAGCACCGATCCTTAAACCACTGAGTGAAGCCAGGGATTGAACCTGCATCCTCATGGATGCTACTCAGATTTGTTTCCACTGAGCCACAATGGGAACTGCGTTTGTTTTTTTTTTTTTTTTTTTTGCTGTTAAGTTTTATGAGTTCTTTGTATATTTTGGAGATTAAGCTCTTCTCAGTTTGCATCATTTGCAACTATTTTCTTCCACTCCATGTGTTAGCTTCTTTTTTTTGCCTTTATCTAAGGTCGCACCCGCGGCATATGGAGGTTCCCAGGCTAGGGGTCTAACGGGAGCTGTAGCTGCCAGCCTTTGCCACAGCCACACCCATGGCATATGGAGGTTCCCAGACTAGGGGTCAAATAGGAGCTGTAGCCACCACCCTACGCCACAGAAACTTGGGATCTGAGCCACGTCTGCCACCTATACCACAGCTCACGACAGTGCTGGATCTTTAGCTCACGGAGCGAGGCCAGGGATTGAACCAGTGTCCTCATGGATGCTAGTCGGGTTTGTTAACCACTGAGCCACATCGGGAGCTCGCACTTTGTTACTTTTACAATTGGCTTATTTTACTTAATAATGTGCATCGCAGGTTCCTCTGTGTCTTTTCACGGCTTGCTGGCTCGTTTCTTTTTAGTGCTGAATAATACTCCGTTGTTGGATGGGCCACAGTTTGTTTATCCATTCACTTGCTGAAGGACATATTGATTGCTTCCAAGCCTTGGCAGTTATGAATGAGGAAATTGTACACATCTGTGTGCAGTTTTTCGTTTGGACATAAGTTTTTGCTCCTTAGGGTAAGCAAGAAGGCGCACAATTGATGGATCATACGCTATCTATGTTTAGTTTTGTTAGAAACCACCAAACGGGAAGTTCTGTGGTGGCTCAGCAGGTTAAGAAGCCAGCCTCGTCACTGCTGTGGCGCGACTTCCATCCCCGGCCTGGAAACTTTCACATGCTGCAGGTGTGGCCAAGAAAAACCACCAACCAACCAACCAAACAAAAAACGAAGGAAGCCACCAAACTGCCTTCCAAAGTGACTGGACCATTTTGCATTCCTACCAGTAATGTGATTTCCTTTCGTCCCATGTCCTTGTCAGTCCTTGGTGTTGTCTGCATTTTGCATTTTGGCCGTTCTCACAGCCAAAATGTAGTGGCATCTCGATGTTTTAATCTGTCTGTCTTTGATGAGGTGTCTGTAAGGTCTTTGGCCTGTTGTTTTTTCCTTCCTCAGTTTTTGTGTGTATAGCTTTAGAAACATTCTGACAAGGCAGACACCAGCTCTGATTCGTGTGGTTCATATCTGTACTTTTCTTTATCCCTTTCCCTCCCAGCATTATTGATACATAATTGATGATGTGGTGGTTTGATACATATGTGTAGTGAAATGATAACCATAATAAGATTAGTTAACATCTCCTCAGGTAATTAGCATTTGTGTGTATCTGGTAAGAACTTTGACAGTAGTGTATTATAGTGTATTATGTACTTGAAAATTGCTAATTATAGTCACCACACTGTATTAGGCATCTAGAACTTACTCAACTTCTAACTGGAGGTTTATACCCTATGACAGCATCTCCCCATTTCCCCCATCCCTGCAATCCCTGGTAACCACCATTTGATTGTGTCTCTATGAATTTGGCTTTTTTGGATTCCACATATAAGTGATATCATACAATATTTGTCTTTCTCTGATTTATTTCACTTAGCGTAATACCTTCTAGATCTGTCCATGTTGTTGAAAAGGCAGAATTTCTTTTTAATGGCAAATGAGATTCTCTTGTACACACACACACCTTTTTTTCCTTTTTGTCATATTTTTTTTTGTTGAAGTTGATTTACAATGTTGTGCCAATTTCTGCTGTACAGCACAGTGACCCGGTCATACATTATATATATATATATATACATACACATACACATTCTTTTTCTCATATTGTCTTCTATCATATTCTGTCCCAAGAGATTGGATATCGTTTCCTGTGCTGTACAGTAGGACCGCATTGCTTATCCATTCTAAATGTTATAGTTTGCATCTACTAGCCCTAAACTCCCCATCCATCCCACTCCCCCTTGGCAACCACAAGTCTGTTCTCCATGTCTGTGAGTCTGTTTCTGTCTTATAGATAGGTTCATCTGTGCCCTATTTTAGATTTCACATATAAGTGATATATATCATATGGTATTTGTCTTTCTGACTTCACTTAATATGAGAATCTCTGGTTGCATCCCTGTTGCTGCAGATGGCATTATTTTGTTCTTTTTTATGGCTGAGTAGTATTCCATGTTGTATACATACCACATCTTCTTAATCCATTCATCTGCTAATGGACATTTAGGTTGTTTCCATGTCTTGGCTGTTGTGAATAGTTGCAGCTACGGAGAGAGGGGTGCATGTGTCTTTTTGAATTAGCATTTTGGTCTGGATATATGCCTGGGAGTAGGATTGTTGGATCATATGGTAGTTCTATAGTTAGTTTTCTGAGTGACCTCTGTACTGTTTCATATAGTGGTTGTACTAATTTACATTCCTACCAACAGTGTAGGAGGGTTCTGTTTTCATCACATTCTCTCCAGCATTTGTTATTTGTAGATTTATTAATGATGGCCATTCTGACTGATATGAGATAGTACCTCATAGTAGTTTTGATTTGCACTTCTCTAATAATTACTGATGGTGAGCATCCTTGCCATCCATATATCTGCTTTGGAGAAATGTCTATTTAGGTCTTCTGCCCATTTTTTGATTGGGTTGTTTATTGTTGAGTTGTATGAGTTGTTTGTATGGTTTGGAGATCATGCCCTTGCTGGTTACATCGTTTGCAAAGATTTTCTCCCATTCTGTGGGTTGTCTTTTTTTTGTGTGTGTGGTTTTCTTGCTGTGCAAAAGCTTTTGAGTTTAATTAGATCCCATTTGTTTATTTTTGGTTTTATCGTCATTATTCTAAGAGGTTGGTCAAACAGGATATTGCTACACTTTATGTCAAGGAGCATCCTGTCTATGTTTTTCTCTAGGAGTTTTATAGTATATGGCCTCACATTTAGGTCTTAAATCCATTTTGAGTTTATTTGTATGTGTAGTGTTAGAGAATGTTCTAATTTCATTCTTTTACATGTAGCCGTCCAATTTTCCCAGCACCACTTATTGAAGAGGCCGCATTTCCTCCACTGTATGTTCTCGCTTCCTTTGTCATAGACTGGTTGACTATAGGTGAGTGGATTTATCTCTGGGCTTTCTATCCCATTCCGTAAATCTATATGAATGTTTTTGTGCCAGTACCACACTGTTTTGATTACTATAGCTTTGTAGCATAGTCTGAAGTCAAGAATCCTGCCTGATTCCTCCAGTTCTGTTTTTCTTTTTCAATATTGCTTTGGCTATTCAGGGTATTTTGTGTTTTCATATAAATTTTAAAACACTTTGTTCTAGTTCTATGAAGAATATCATGGGTAATTTGATACCGATTGCTTGAATATGTAGATTGCCTTGGGTAGTGTAGTCATTTTGAAAATATTGATTGTTCCAGTCCAAGAGTAGGGTATATCTTTCCACCTGTGTGTGTCATCTTTGATTTCTTTCATCAGTGTCTTATAATTTTCAGAGTATAGGTCTTTTGTTTCTTTAGGTAGGTTTTTCCCTAGGTATTTTATTCTGATACAATGGTAAATGGGATGGTTTCCCTAATTTCTCTTTCTGATTTTTTTATTGTTAGTATATATAAATGCAGTTGATATCTTTTTTTTTTTTTTTTTGTCTTTTTGCCTTTTTTATGTAGAGCTGCACCAGCGGCATATGGAGGTTCCCAGGCTAGGGGTCTAACAGGAGCTGTAGCCGCCACCTTCGCCACAGCCACAGCAACGTGGGATCCGAGCCGCGTCTGCAACCTTCACGGCTCATGGCAATGCCGGATCCTTAACCCACTGAGCAAGGCCAGGGATCGAACCCGCAACCTCATGGTTCTTAGTCAGATTCGCTAACCACTGAGCCACGAAGGGAACTCCAAATGCAGTTGATTTCTGTGTATTAATTTTGTGACTTACAGCTTTACCAAATTTATTAATGCGGTCTAACAGTTTTCTAGTAATGTCTTCAGGTTTTTCTGGGTATAGCATCAATGTCATCTGCAGACAGTGATAGTTTTACTTCTTCTTTTCCATTTTGGATTCCTTTTATTTATCTTCTCTAATTGCCATGGCTAGGACTTCCAAAATTGTGTTGAATAACAGTGGTAAGAGTGGACATCCTTGTCTTGTTCCTGATCTTAGCGGAAATGCTTTCAGTTTTTCACCATTGAGAATGACATTAGCTGTGAGTTTGTCATATATGGCTTTTGTTATGTTGAAGTAGCTTCCTTCTATTCCCATTTTCTGAAGAGTTTTTTTTTTTCATCAGAAATGGGTGTTGAATTCTGTCAAAAGCTTTTTCTGCATCTATTGAGGTGATCCTATGGTTTTTATCCTTCAGTTTGTTGATGTGGTGTATCACACTGATTGATTTGTAGATATTGAAGAATCCTTGCATCCCTGGAACAAATCCCGCTTGATCATGGTGTATGATCCTTTGAATGTATTGCTGGATTCAGTTCACTAATATTTTGTTAGGTTTTTTGCATCTATGTTCATCAGTGTATTGGCCTGTAATTTTCTTTTCTTTCTTTGTGATATCTTTGTCTGGTTTAAGTATCAGGGTGATGGTGGCCTCATAGAATGTGCTTGGGAGTGTTCCTTCCTCTGCAATTTTTTGAAAGAGTTTTAGAAGAATAGGTGTTAACTCTTCTCTGAATATTTGGCAGAATTCAACTGTGAAGTTACCAGACCTGGACTTGTTTTTCAGAAGTTTTTAAATCACAGTTTCAGTTTCAGTACTTGTGATTGGTCTATTCATATTTCCTAAGGCTCCTTTTTCTCCACATCATCACCAAAACTTATCTCTTGCCTGTTAGCCATTCTAACAGGTGGTCAGTATTGGAAGGTTGTATGTACCTTTGTAAGAATCTGTCCATTTCTTCTAGGTTGTCCATTTTATTGGCATATAGTTGCTTATAGTAGTCTCTTATGATCCTTTGTATTTCCCTTTTTTTTTTTCTTTTTAAGGTTGTACCTGTAGCATATGGAAGTTCCCATCCTATGGGCCAAATCGGAGCTGCAGGCGTACACCCCAGCTACAGCAACACTGGGTCCGAGACACATCTGTGACCTATGCTGCAACTTATGGCAACGTTAGATCCTTAACCCACTGAGTGAGGTCAGGGATTGATTGAACCTGCATCTTCACAGATGCTTTGGTGAGTTCTTAACCCACTGAGCCACAACTGGAACTACTGAATCTTTCATATTTTGGTGGTGTCGGTTGTAACTTATTTTTCATTTCAAATTTTATTAATTTGAGCACTCTCCCTTTTTTTCTTGATGAGTCTACCTAAAAGTTTTTCCATTTTGTTGATCTTTTCAAAAAACCAGCTTTGGTTTTCTTAATCTCTGCTGTTTTGTATTTCATTTATTTCTGTTCTGATCTTTATGATTTCTTTCCTTCTAATTTGGGGCTTTGTCTGTTCTTCCTTCTTTTGATGCTTAAGGTAAGGTTAGGTTGTTTATTTGAGATTCTTTATCCATTCATCCATCAGTGGAAACTTAGCTTCTGTGTCTTGACTCTTGCAAATAATGCTGCAATGAACATGGCAGGGGTGTGTGTGCAGATACCTCTTTGAGATAGTGATTTCATTTCCTTTGGCTATATACCCAAGACTGGGCTTTGCTGCATCATAGTTCTATTTTTCATTTATTGAAGACCCTGCGTACTGTTTCCCATGTGGCTGAACAAATTTACTTTCCCACCAGTGGTGCATTAAGGCTCCTTTTTCTCCACATCATCACCAAAACTTCTCTCTTGTCTGTTAGCCATTCTAACAGGTGTGAGGTGATATTTCGTTCTGGTTTTTATTTGCTTTTCTTTAATGATTAGTGAGGTTGAGCATCTTTTCATGTACCTGCTGGCTGTTTGTCTTTCTTCTTTGGAAAAAATGTCTATTCAGATCCACATGCTGGAGATGACTAGTTGCTGGGGACCACTGAGGTGTAGCCCATTTTTTAATGCCGTCGTTTATTTTCTTATTGTTAAGTTTTAAATGTTCTTTATATATTTTGGATAATAGCCCTAAATTAGATGTGCCTTTGGCCAGTATTTTCCCCCAGTCTGTGGCTTGTCTGTTCATTCTTTTGACAATGTCTTTTGCAGAACAGAATGTTTTAATTTAAATGAAGTTCAGCTTATCAGTTTTTTCTTTCATGGATTGTGCCTTTGATTGTATCTAATGAGTCACTGCCAAACCCGAGCCATCTAGATTTTATGCTATATGATCTTCTAGGAGTTTTATCATTTTGTTTTACAGTTAGGTCTGTGATCCATTTTGACACCGATGTAAGAAATTGAAAACAGCATGAACAGGTGGAAAGATATACTCTGCTCTTGGACTGGATGAATCAGTGTTGTTAAAGTGTCTGTACTATCCAAGGTAGTTTACCAGTCCAGTATAATCTCTGTCAAAATAACAATGGCATTTTTCACAGAATTAAATATTTTTAAAATTTGTATGGAAACATAAAAGACTACGAATAGCCAATCTTTAGAAAGAAGAACAGAGCTGGAGGAATTGGACTCCTTGACTTCAGACTATACCACAAAGCTACAGTCATTAAAACAGTATGGTACTGGCACCAAAACAGAACATAGATCAGTAGAACAGAATATAGAGGCCAGAAACAAACCCACACAGTTATGGTCAACTAATCTATGACAAAGGAGGCAAGACTATACACTGAAGAAATGACATCCTCTTCAATAAGTGGTGCTGGGAAAACTGGACAGCTACATGTAAACCAATGAGATTAGAACATTTCTTCACACCATATACAAAAATAAACTCAAAATGGATTAAGGACCTAAAGTAAGACCAGAAACCATAAAACTCCTAGAAGAAAGCCTAGGCAGAACACCCTTTGATGTAAATCACAGAAATATTTTTTGGATCTGGAAAAGGCAAAGGAAACAAAAGCAAAACAAACAGGACCTAATTAAACTTAAAAATTTTGCACAACAAAGGGAACCGTTGAAACAAAAAGACAATTTACTGTTACCTATTTTGAGTTAATATTTATGAAGACTGTAAGGTCATTTTTTTTGCATGTGGTTGTTCGAGCACCATTTGTGAAAAGAATTATCTTCATGTATTGCCTTTGCTCTTTTGTCAAAGATCAGTTGACTGTATTTGAGTGTGGGTCTGTTTCTGGGCTTTTTTCTGTTCCGGTGATCTGTTTGTCTCCTGTTAATACTATACTGTCTTGATTACTGTAATTTTATAGTAAGTCTTAAAGTTGGGTGGTGTCAGTCTTCCAACTGTGTTCTTCAGTATTGTGTTGGCTACTTATTCTGAGTCTTATTCTTCCGCATATACACTTAATCAGTTTGTCAGTGTAAATCTAAGAATCAGCTTGTCAATCACAAAATCATTTTCTGACATTTTGATTGGGATTGCATTTAACCTATAAATCAAGTTGGGAAGAACTGGCATCTTGACAGTATTGAGTCTTCCTAGCCATGAACATAGAATCTCTCTCCACTTATTTAGTTCTCTTTTGATTTCTTTGATCAGAGTTTTGCAATTTTCTTTATATAGATCTTGTGCATGTTTTGTTAGATATATCAGGTGTTTATTTAGGAGGTTGGTAATGTCAGTGTGGGGTGTTTTTTTGTTTCAAACCTCATTTGTTCATTGCTGGTACATAGGAAGTTGATTGACTTTTGTATTAACCTTATATCCTACAACCTTGCTGTAGTTACTGTCTAGTTCCAGGAGGTTTTTTTTGTTTTGTTTTGAGGTAGGCTTTTTTTGTGTGTGGATTCTTTTAGATGATTGATGTCCTCTGCAAACAAAAACAGTCTTATTTCTTCCTTCCCAATCGCTATACTCTTTTTTTCCTCCTTTTCTTGCCTTATTGAAGTAGCTGGAACTGCCAGTATGATGCTGAAAAGCAGTCGTAAGAGGAGGCATCATTGCCTTGTTCCTGATCTTGTAAAGCTTTAGTTTCTCACCCTTAAGTATCATGTTAGCAGTAGGTTTTTTTGTAGATATTCCTTATCAAGTTGAGGAAATTCCCTTCTAGTGCTAGTTTACTGAGGGTATCCCATTCTTTTAAACAACTACAGAACATTTCATTGTATTGAAGAACCACATTTCCTTTAACTGTTCTTTGATGAACACTTGGTCTGTTTCCATTTCTTTTTGCTGTTGTAAGCAGTACTGCTATGAACATCCTTGCACATACCTCTCTGGGCAGATGTGCAAGTATTTGTCTGTAACAGGTACCTGGAAGTACAATTGTTGGATTGAGAAATATGCATATTTAAATTATTTTAATTCTTTAAATGTGGAAACAATTACAGACCTGCAGGAAACTTCCAAGTACATACTAGGAACTTTGTTGGCTCCCCTAATAAGTGGAGAATGTGTTACCATGCCCTATCATCGCTCCTCCCACAACATGCTTTAGAATGCATTTCCTGCAAACAAGGACAGCCTTTTGTATATCATGAATGTAACCATCTGAACAAAGAAATTAACAGTGATCCATTAATAGCACCTAATCCTCATACTCCCAAGTTTTACTGGTTGTTCCAATGATGTCTAGTACAAGGAATTCCCATTTGCTGTTCACCTAGATTTCCCAGTTTTACTGTATTTGGTATTTGCTCTGGTTTGTGTGTGTGTCTCCAAATACTTTTTTTCCCTGAATCATTTCAGAGTCAATTACAAACATGATTACCTCTTGATACTTCAGTGTTCATTTCCTAAAAACAAGGACACCCTCCTCCACTGACTATAGTACATCCATCAAGATCAGGAGATTGACAGTGATCCAGTACTACCATCTGGTCCGGAGACCTCATTCAGATTTCACTGATTATCGCAGTGATGACCTTGACAGGTTCAGGATCAAATCCGGGAACACCTGTTGGATTTAGTGGTCATGTTTTCCCCTGATTTCAGGGACTATGGTCTCTCGGTGCTTGTTGTTCAATACTGACAGCTTTTACCTCATGTTTTGTCTATTCTGTGGTTGTTTATGATGGGAAGGCTAATCTGATACCAATTATTTTATCGTAGCAAGAAGCAAGAGTACTTTGGAATTTTAGAAACTGGGTTGTTAAGTGTACGACTTTTATTTTCTTGGTGGATTATGTGCTTTATTCTGATGAAATATTACTCTTTTCCTGTTTAGAGGTCTGGGTCTTGAATTTTGTCTTATATTAATATTGCCACATCTATTTCCTTCTTGTTAGCATTTTTCTGGTATATATTTCTCTGTCTTATATATTTTGTTTTAGGTGTATATTTTATCAACAGCATACAGTAGTTTTTATACCATTTACCTTTTGATAGGAGACTTACTCTGTACTCACTTTTAACTGTTATGATTGTACGTGTTTTTATGTTGAAGTCCATGTTTTCTTTTTAACATGTTTTTCTTTTCTCTCTTTGGTGACTTTTGTCGAATTTTAGTTGTTGGTGTTGACTCTTTTCTCATCTCTTTTTTTTTATGGCCACATCTGCAGCATGTGGAAGTTCCCAGGCCAGTGACTGACTCTAAGCCACAGCTGTGACCTAAGCCACAGCTGCAGCAACACTGTATATCCTTAACCCACTGCATTAGGCAGGGATTGAACCCACAGCTCTGCAGTGACCCAAACCACTGCAGTCGAATGCTTAACCCACTGTACCGCAGTGGGAACTCTTTTTTTTTAAATCTGGAATGAGTTAGAGGTGTATATATATACTATATCTCTTCTTTTAGTGGTTACCCTTATTTTGTTTTTGCTATCGGAAATGGATTTTTGAAAATAAACTTTTTTAGAGCAGTTTTAGATTTACAGTGCAAAGCTAATAGGGATTTCCACGTGCTCTACAACCAGTTTCCCTTGTCGTTAACATTTTATATTAGCATGGTACGTTTGTCACAATTAGTGACCCAGCATTGCTACATTATTATTACAGTTCATACTCTATTCAGATTTCCCTAGTTGTTACTTAAAATCCTTTTTCTGTCCCAGGATTGAACCCAGGATACCAAACGACTTGCCATCATTACATCTTCTTTGGCTCTTCGGACTGTGCCAGTTTCTCAAACTCTGTTTTTGATGACTTTGACAGTTTTGAGAGTACTAGCCTGGTATTTTGTAAGATGCCCCTCCATTGGAATCTGTCTGATGTTTTCCTGCCTGTCTGATGATTATACTGCCTTGGGAGGAAGACCACACAGGGCATTATACCCAGGCTGATGTAGTGTTTGTCAGGTTTCTCCGCTCTAAAGTTACCTTCTCTTCCCCCTACCTTCTCATACTGTCATCTTGGAAGGGAGTCAACACTTACGGAGTGGGGACTTATGCTTCACTTCCTTGAAGGAGAAATAGCTGCATGAATTATTTGAATTTTTCTCTTCTCTCTCTTTTATGTTTTTGTTTAATTATCTATGAGCATGGACTCATGGATATTTATCTAATTTTTATTTTTATTATTATCATTATTATTATTTTTTTTTTTTTTTTTTGCTTTTTAGGACCACTCCCGTGGCACATGGAAGTTCACAGGCCAGCGGTCAAATCAGAGCTACAGCTGCCAGCCTGTATATACCACGGTCACAGCAACGCCAGATCTGAGCCGCTTCTGTGACCTGCACCACAGCTCACGGCAGCGCTGGATCCTTAATCCACTGAGCGAGGCCAGGCATCGAACCTGCATCCTCATGGATACTTGTCAGATCTGTTTCTGCTGAGCCACAACAGGAACTCCCACGGTATTTATTTTATGCTTGAGTTATTATCCAATACCATTTTATTTTGTTGCTTAAATTGTTTTAGCTTTAGCTATTGAGAACTCTTTCAGTTGGTCCTCTGCTCCTTTTGACATATACCCACCAATATCAATATTTTTTTAAAGTACTTCCTATCACTACAAGATGCTTCAAGCTCATCTAGATATTTCCTGCCTCAGTTCTAGAATCAGCAATTTCTCCAAGGAGGTCTGGTTCCTTTTATTAGAGAATGGTATTTAGAACCCAAAATCTGGATGCAGGGTGTCTTCATTGCTCCTGGGATGTTGGGGCTTCTAGGCCCTTTCATCTAACAGAGCAAGAAAATATATGTCTGCATGCTAACCCATGTATGGGTATATGTTTATGGATATGTCAGTGTGCAACTATATATATATGTGTGTGTGTGTATATATATATATATATATATACATATATATGTGTATGTATATATATGTGTGTGTGTGTGTGTATATATATATACATATATATATATATATCTAAACATGATTCATACTGAGGTCTCCAATTCTAATCCAGTATCACATGCGTCATTCCAACCTTCTCTTATCTGTAACTCCCTCTCCAATAGTGAGAAAGCTGGCTTCTGTAACCTACTGTCCATTTACTTGTTTGTTCAGTTTCAGTATACATGCATAATGCTTTGCTTGAGCGTTAATGTATCTACTGGGAAACCACGTGCTCATTTAGAAGGAGTGAAAGCTGCCAAGTTCAATAGCAAGCAGGGTTGGGCAGGTGGGTCCATTTCTGCAGTCCAATTCTCTTGTGAAAAGCCCTTCCCCAGAGTTTTTTTAGTTATGTGTACTCAGAGATACTAGTCTGGATGTAGGTGCTGGGGTCGGGGGGCAAGGTGCCCTGGGACTGCCTCTGTGTGACAGCTGGGCTGGGGTGAAAGGACGTGGCTCATTATTAGTGGAGCTTAGGGCTCCAATATTCCCTGTTGCAAAAATCATACTATAAAGACTTATTTTGGTAAGATTGTACTTCATGCTTCATACAGTTGAGCTTCCGCCCTCTAGTGGACCAAAGTCCGAGGTGGTGGTTGTTTTGGTGGCAATAAATTATTTGTGGAAGGATGTGAATTCATTATATCTTTGGGTGGCTTCCACTCATTTCTTTTTGTAGTGTTACCTGCATGACACTGTCTAAAGGGAAATGACCATTACAAAAGTATTTCAGTATTATTTTGTTTCATGGAATGATAGTTAAGTTTAAAAATCTTTTCTTTCTTTCTTTTTTTTTTTTAATTTTTAGGATCCGGGGACAATGATGATTTCAATCCAAGGGGTACATTGGAAGAAACTTCCCCAGCAAAGCGTGAGTAGAAAATCAAACTCTTAAAAGCAAATAATACTGCTTAATATACACATCCATTCCAAATACACATTAAAGGAAAACAAGAGGTAGTCTGTATTTCACTTGATCAGATATAGCATGGTTATCATAAATTGCATTATTTAAAAGAAAATCTGAGTATTTAAAATCCTTAGTCTCCTTTGTGGAGAATACCAAAAATGTTTAATAACTGATACAAGATTTTCTCGGGCTCAAGTCGTAGCCATTACTGGGGTGACTTGCCAGCTTCTAGCTCAGAAAAAGATACTTGGAAGTGAATAAGGGGTTTCTTTCTCCTTTTAAATCTTTTTCTAACAGCTCCTCTTAAAATGGTGTCTACATGTAATCTCTCAAATGCTAAGCTTTGCTATCAGTTTCTCTTTAGTTCTTTTTTAGAGAGCAAAAAAAATTTAAACCGTTGTTTTAAAAATGCATAAATGCTTAGCACGTCAAGCTGGTATTCCATTTGATCCCGCCCCTGCCTTCAGCACCCGCTTCCGTCCCAAGAGGGACGTGCATACGTCAGTTTGGGATATGCTGGCCCATTTCGTTTTCTCTGCTGTTGTGTGCATCTGTACTCAAAAATTGTTTTATAGAACATGTGTAGGGCTTTTTCATTTCAGTTATATGTATAGTATTTCACAACTTTTTAAAAAATTCAGTAGGTGTTGAAGACCTGAGTAAATCTAGCTATATTGGTGTCCTTTGTTACAGGCTGCTGTGACAAAGGACCACAAACTGGCTGGCTTAAAAACTATACAAATTTGGAGTTCCTTGGTAGCCTAGCAGTTAAATTCATATAACATACAATTAAGCATTTGAAGTGAACAATCCAGGAGTTCCCTGGTGGCCTAGCGGTTAAGGATCTGGCATTGTCACTGCTGTGGCTCCAGTCACTGCTGGGGTGCAGGTTCAACCCCTGCCCCAGGAACATCTGCATGCCATGGGTGTGGGCAAAAAAAAATAAAAGCTTTATTTAGAGATAATTCACATACCATACAATTCACTTATTAAAAATGTACAATTCAGTAGTTTTTAGCGTGTTCACACGGTTGTGCACCCACCACTGTAGCCGATTTTAGAACATTTCCGTCATCTCAAACCCTGTACCTTCTACTGACGATCCTCTGATCCCCGATTCTTGTCCCCACCCCCAGCCCCTGGCACCCAGTGATGTCGCTTCTGTCTGTGGATTTCCTCATCCGCACCTGTCGATGGAGTCATATACATGTGGACTTAGGTTTGGTTCCTTTCACTTAGCCTAACATCTTCAAGGTTCATGATGCTGCTTTCAGAATTTGTTTTCTTTTTTGGCCGCCCCTCGGCGTATGCAGTTTCTGGGCCAGGGATCAGATCCAAGCCACAGTTGTGACTTAGGCCTCAGCTGTGGCAAAGCTGGGTCCTTTAACCCGCTGTGCCAGGCCAGGGATCGAACCTGCATCCCGGCGCTGCAGAGACACCACATGGCGCAAGTCCTGCTTTCAGAATTTTGCCCCTCCCTCTCCCCTGCTTTCACTCTCTCCTCCCTTCCCCTCTCCCCCAACTTCCCCCGCCTCCCCTCATCTCCCCCTTTTTCCTTCTGTGTATAATCATCTCACAGGGTGGGGGGGAACCCACTTCAGCTTTTGCCAAATCAAGCTGCTTCTGGGTGCCCTGAATTCCGCCAAGTGCCGTGGCGCTCTAGTTAAGCCACATCTTGGGGTGTGTTTGGGTGGGGGTGCTGACCAGCTCTGTGGACTGTTTGCTCGCAGCACACATTACACCGAGGCGCTCCTGGCAGCATTTGAGACTCCTCTCTAAGTCTGTGCATCAGAGACTCCTGTCTAAGTCTGTGGATTCGAGCAAGGCTTCACAGAAATAGATTCCCTTATTTTAGGAGCTCGCTGCTTTGATGAAGTTGACCTACTATTCTAATTCCTTGATAAGTAGCCGGGCTTTTCTCATCTCAGTTATGGATGAGAATAAATCCCATTTAAAGGCTTGCAACAAGAAAATCTGTAGTTAATAGTACCCTAAAGAGTCCACAGATCCAAACTCATGTAAGGAACACTGTCTTTCGGCCTGGCACCTGCAGATCTTCAGAGAAACTGGGGCGGAACTCTGCAAAGCCCAGGGACCGAGCCGGTGTGGTGCGGCTAAGGCTAGACATACAGATCAATGGACCAGAAATGAGAGTCGCAAAATAAACCCTAAACCTCTGCGTTCAGTTGATTTTTGTTAAAGCTGGAAAAACAAATATTTTTACACAGGAGCCCTATGAGTCATACGGATTCTAAGCTAATATTACACAAGTGGCAGTTGCTTTTCTGAAAGTTGCTCAAATCATGGTTTCAGTAATAGAATTTCTTTTTTCTGACTCTACATATCACCGTAATGTAAGATATGCGTAAAGAGCCTCATGTAGACAGGTGAGTTGAACTTCTTCATTTCACAGGTGCAAAGTCAAATGGAAATTACAGATACAAAGCTATCTCTAAACTGATGGTCTAGAGTTCAGAAAAATACTTCATGCTGGCAGGTCATCACTGGTGGCTCCCTTACTGTAAAAATCCATGCCCTGGCCTGTCACACTGAAGTGTGCGTTCGTGTCCCCAAAGCCTTCCCAAGAAGTAAGCTCGTTTATACAGAAAGACCTTCCATCGTCTCAGCTTCCCCTCTCCTTCCCTCTCTGTAAATAATTGGTTGAAGTAAAAATTCGCATAATACACAGTCCTTTTTAAGTAAACAATTCACTAGTATTTTAAGACGTTGCCGTTGTTGTGCGCCCACCGCCTCTGTCCAGTTGTAAACCATTTGCAGGGTGAAGTCCCTTATGCCTGAAGCAGTTTCTCCTCTCGCGCAGTCAGTCACCAGTCTACTTTCTTGATCGACTGAGCTCTTCTTTTGTCGTATAACGTGTGACCTTTGGTCTCTGGCTTCCTGCACGTAAGCAGAAGGTTTGGAGGTGCTTCCACGTTAGAGCGTGTATCCGCGTTTCATTCTTTCTTTATGCCTGAGTGATAGTCCATTGTACGCACAGGTCACAGTTTGATCTGTTCATCGGTTGGTGGACATGGGGCCATTTCCACCTTTTGGCTGTTAAAAATTCTGCTGCCGTGCCCATGCACGTGCACGTGCTGGCACGTATGTGTCCTGAGAGGTGAATCACAGCCTCAGATGGTCATTCCATGCTTAGCTTTCAGAGGAGCCGCCAGCTGTTTTCCACGGCGGCTGTACCATTTTACATTCCCCCCAGCAATGCGTGAGGATTCCAGTTTTCTCCAAATCCTTGCCAACTTCTTTTCCTTCTTGCCCATCTAAAGTTTTGTGCCCTTTGAATGACACCTCATCCGTTTCCCTCTCCCCCAAGCCCATGGTACCCACCATTCCACTCTCTATGAATTTGACAATTTTAGATTGCTCATAAAAGTAGAATCACGTAGTATTTGTCCTCTAGTGTCTGGCTTACTTCATTTAGCATCATATCCTCCAGGTCCATCCATGGTTGTTCTCAGGGTCAGGATTTTCTTCTTTTATAAGGCTGAATAATATCCTATTGCCTGTAAGTGCCAAATTGACTTTTGTTTTGGCCACGCCTACAGCATGTAAAAGTTCTTGGACCAGAGATCGAACCCGCACCGCAGCAGCCACCCAGTCCGTTGTAGTGAAAATACCAGATCCTTAACCTGCTGAGCCACCAGGGAACTCCAGCCCACATTTTCATTGCCCCTTCTTATTTCCATATTATGGCTATTGAGAATAAAGCCACAGTGAACTTGGACACGTGGATACCTTTTTAAGATCCTGATTTCATTTCTTTTGGATGTATACCCATAAGTAGGATTGCTGTATCAAATGATAGTTCTGTTTTCCATTTTTGAGGACCCTCCATATTGTTTTGCATAGTGGTTGCACCATTTCACATTCCCACCGACAGTGTACAAGCGTTCCACATTCTCATCAGCACGTTATTTTGGGGTTTTTTTTTATGGCAATCATCCCAGCAAGTGTGAGGTGACATCTCATTGTGGGGTTTTTGGTTGGTTGGTTTTTCTTTTGAGGTTCGCACCTGGGGCATACGGAAGTTCCCAGGCTAAGGGTCGAATTGGAGCTGTAGCTGCTGGCCTGCACCACAGCTCACGGCAACACCGGATTCCTGACCCACTGAGCAAGGCCAGGGATCGAACCCGCATCCTCATGGATACTAGTCAGATTTGCCTCCACTGTGCCACAGCAGGAACTCCCTCATTGTGGTTTTGATTTGCATTTCCCTAATGATTAGTGCTGTCGAGCATCTTTTCAGGTACCTGTTGGCCACTTGTATGTTTTCTTTGAGAAATATCTAAGTCCTTTGCCCATTTTTTAATTGAAGTATAGTTGATGTAAGTTACCAGTGTACAATTTAGTGATTCAGTTTTAAAAGTTATACTCCACTTACAGTTATTATAGAATAGTGGCCGTGTTCTCTGTGTTGTACAATATGTCCTTGTGGCTTGTCTGGTAGATGATAGTTTGCCCACTTCATCCCCTTCCCCCGTCTTGCCCCACCCCCTTCCCTGTCCTCACTGGTAACGACCACGTTGTTTTCTGTATCTGTGAGTCTATTTACTTTTTACATTAACAAGTTGTATTTTTTATAGTCCACATATAAGTGATATCACACAGTATTTACATTTCTCTGACTTTTTTTCACTTAGCCTAATACCCTCCAAGTCCATCCATGTTGTTGGAAATGGCAAAATTTCGTTCTTTTTCATGGCTGAGTAGTATTCTATTGTATATATACCACATCTCCTTTACCCATTCATCTGTTGATGGACACGGGTTGCTTCCATATCTTTGCGGTTGTAAATAATGCTGCTATGAACATTGAGGCGCATGTATTTTTTTCTAATATTTTTGTTTTATTTGGATATATACCAAGGAGTGGAAGTGCTGGCTCATATGGAAGTTCTACTTTAAGTTTTTTGAGAAGTCGCCATACTGTTTTCCACAGTGACTGCACCAATTTACATTCCTGCTAAGAGTGTATGAGGGTTCCCTTAAGTCCACTTCCTCACCAGTATTTCCTCTTTTGTGGGTTTTTTTTTTCCCCCCTTCGGTCTTTTGTCTTTTTAGGGCCGCACCCATGGCGTATGGACATTCCCAGTGTACGGGTCAAATCAGAGCTGTACCTACCGGCCTACACCACAGTCACAACAACGCAGGATCCGAGCTGCATCTGCAGCCTACACCACAGCTCAAGGCAATGCCAGATCCTTAACCCACTGAGTGAGGCCAGGGATCGAACCCACATCCTCATGGATGCTAGTCGGGCTCATTAACCAATGAGCTATGACAGGAACTCCCCGATTTGTGTTCTTTTTGATGAAAGCCATTCTGACAGGTGTGAGGTGGTACCATTGTGGCTTTGATTAGTGATGTTGAGTGTC
The DNA here is from genome assembly GCA_004024745.2 of Catagonus wagneri. Taxonomy (NCBI): domain Eukaryota; kingdom Metazoa; phylum Chordata; class Mammalia; order Artiodactyla; family Tayassuidae; genus Catagonus; species Catagonus wagneri. The sequence continues at coordinate 1,635,493 of PVHT021183599.1, forward strand.
TTTTCATGTGTCTGTTGGCCATCTGCATTTCCTCTTTGGAAAAATGTCTATTTGATTCTGCCCATTTTTTAATCAGGCTTTTTGATGTTCAGTTGTATGAGCTGTTTATATAGACGTTGGATGTTAATCTCTTGTCATATCTTTTGCAAGTATTTTCTTCCATTCAGTCCATTGTCTTTTTGTTTTTTGATGGTGTCCTTTGCTGAGAGAAAGTTTTAGTATGTTGTATTTTTCTTGTCATTCATCTTCGTATATATGCTACAGTTTCCCTTGTGATTTCTTCTTTGACCCATTGTTTGTTAGGAGCGTGTTATTTAAATTCCATACAATAGGGAGTTTTTCAAATGCCCTTCTGTCAATGATTTCTCTTTTCATTCTTTTGTGGTTGGCGAACACAATTTGTATGATTTCGGGCTTTTAAAATATATTGACATTTGTTTTATAGCCTAGCATGTGGTCTGTATTGGAGAATGTTCCATGTACAATCAAGTAGAATTTGTTTCCTGTTTGGGGGGAATGTGTTCTATAGATGTCTGGTAGATCTAGTTGGCTTATAGTATTGTTCAAATCGTATATTTCCTTATTGTTTTTCTCCCTGTTCTGTCTACGATTGAAAGGATCATATTGAGATCTCCAGCTATTATTGTTGAACTGTCTGTCCTTCCCTTCAGTTTTGTTGTGTTTTTCTTCGTATATCTTTGGGTTCTGTTGTTAGGTACACATACGTTTAAGATTTTATACCTTCTTTCTGGGTTTATCCTTTCTTTATTATAAAATGTCACTCTTCATTCTTGTAAACAATTTTTGTCTACAGACTGTTTTATCTGATAGTAGTACAGCTCCTCCAGCAGCTCTCTTTCCGTTGCTGTTTGCATAGCCTACCTTTATCCATCCTTCTACCTTCAACTAATTTCTGGTTTTGCTGGGGTTTTTTTGAGTAGTTGATTAATTATTGTGATTGCTGTGTATAAAGCCCAATGTGTTTCATCTCTACCTTTCCCATTAGTTAAATTTCATTTCCCTCTACTACTTGTAGGAACAGCGTAGTCCCATTTTTTGGCTTTTGAATTTTTCTTTTAATTTTTCTTAGCAGCATAGTCTTGATGTTTAAGAAAAGAATCTGTTAGAAAACTCCTGCATGGCATGCCATGTAATTGATATGAAAGAAGCCTATAATTTTAAAGGAATATGGTTGAGCCGAAAGACCTGATATTACAGCAGCCACCACACTTAAATCAACTATTTTGTGGTGTTATAACCACTTTAGGTTTGTAAGACATTCCCAGACTCTACTGGGGACGTAACGTCAGTTCATCCCCGGGCAGTATTATCTGTGATTATGGTGCCAGGTCGAGAGTGGTGGAAACCAAGGCTGGAAACTTGCAGGGCTTGTGCTCAAGCTCTGGAACTCCTTGACTCACATGGTCATCTCTGGCAGATCTGCACTCAAGCCCCAAATCACCAGGTCATACGTGGGATCATGTCCATCTCCCCACCCATTTTCTGAAGGAAGGGGAGCAGAACACATCTCATCTAAACCTGCTCGCATCTCCTTATCATTGTCAGAGTGACTCTTCAGAGGCCTTGGAGAGGCCTCAAGGACCGAGACGGGGTGCTCTGCTCATGCTGTGACTTCCCTGAGCCATGTAGTGGCTGCTGTAGTTTGTCACTAAATGTGCTCCCCTTGCTATCCCCCTCCCCTGTTTTAGAGAGATGGGACCGTGTTACCACGACAACCAAGAGACCGGGAGTGACCAGAGCTCCAGCAAAGCCCGCAGGTAACACGGCTGTTCTGAGGAGGGCACTAAGGACCGTGTGGAGCTCCCTGTGGGGCAATGTCTAAATGGGCTACCTGGAATTTAACCAGTTGACTCTGTCCTTTATGTTTTGGTATCCCCTGAAGCCAGTGATTTTGACTTGGCTGACGCCTTGGATGATCGAAACGATCAGGATCAGGGCCACAGGAAACCGAGTGCAGGAGGAGGAGGTAAGTCATCGGCCGGTACTCTGGCTTCGTAACTACAGCAGCCACAGAGCCACTCCTGGCCTGGCAGAGCTGGGCCACCTGAAGGCCCAGGAGAAACCTGCAACTGGAGTCATCAAACACTGGTTCTCAAAATTACAGACTTTCTCAGGGCTTTTGATTATATGGGTCATATCTACCAAAGTTTGCCATCTTTCAAGTTAAAACCAAAAAAAATTTAAAATGAACCATAAACCCATACACATTAGCATAAATAGCGTATTTTATAAGAAATAACTATGGCAAGGTAAAGTTTAGTGAGGAAAGTGGCATCATTGTACATTTTTGCGAATTTCTGTAATGTCTGCATCTTAGTGGAAGAACTGGATTCTCACATCTGCTCTGGACTCCACTGTGACACGTTATTACGGTCGATGCATGTGAAGGAAATCTGGCCTCACAGAGATAGGCAGTTGAAAAGGGGAGGAATATTTTAATAGACTTTTCATATCATTGATTCGTATAATTTTTCTTTGGTAAGACACCCATGCTCGACCAGTGGCTGTTTCTTATAGGTTAAGTACAGTGTGCAGTGTGAGACTGTATCTCCATATTTTCCATACTTGATTCCATGAAACCCACAGGGACTCTCTCATACTTTTAATGGAACTTTTACGCATTTGTGGTTTTGTGCATTGTGCCTTAGTCATTTGGAAAGTATTGATATTCTGAGGTCTTTTGAACATCGACATAATGCCATATTTCATTCTGAAAAACGCAAATTCACATTTGTTAGTATCACCACCCATCTCATTAGAAACAGTCACTAAATATCGGGAAGCTGTTAAGCTCGAAGTGGTAGATATAGATTTTTCCAAATTCTGCTTTTTGTTTGAAATATTATCTTTGGCAACAAGAAAGAAAGAATGATGGGCAAACTGTGGTTACGGTGGCTTGACTATTTGGCCGATGCTTTCTAGTATCTCTGTGACAGAACTGAAACCGCTGGAGTTCTTTTCATGGCTCAGCGGACTAGGATCTGTGAGGACGCGGGTTCAATCCCTCCCTGGCCTCGCTCAGTGGGTTAGGGATCTGGCATTGCCGTGAGCTGTGGTGCAGGTTGCAGACACAGCTTGGATCCCAAGTGGCTGTGGCTGTGGTGTAGGCCGGCAGCTGTGGCTCCGTTATTAGACCTCTAGCCTGGGAACCTCCATATGCCGCGGGTGCGGCCCTAAAAAGCATCACAGACGTGCTATTTTGACTCAGCTGTGGTACCTTGAATGGAACAGAGGTGCTTTAAGCACGCTTTCCTTTCCTTCACGCAGAATATTGAAAGAGCTGTACTTGGTGGCTGAGCTGCAATAAAATGACCTTTTCGTGTCTTTGTATTAGTCGTCTTTGCTGCGCAACAGATTATCACAAACAGTGCAGATGATAGCCTTTCGTTATTTCGCAGTTGCCTTCGGCGTGGCGTTCAGGCACAGCTAGGCTGGCTTTTCCTTTCAGGGCCCCACACAGCTGCAGTCGCGGTGCCATCCAGGCCTGGGGTCGCATCTGAAGTCGGGTTGTCTTCCAAGCTCGTGTGGTTGTTGGCAGGATAGCATCTCCTTGCGGTTCTAGAACGAATGGCTGCTTGCTTCTTCAGGACAAGTGGGAAGAAAACAGAGCCAGCCTGGGAGCGGGGGAAGGGCAGGGGGTGGTGGCGGTCCCCTTCCTGGTCCTGCTCCCACTCACAGCGACGGGCTGCTAGCGCGGGTCCGCTGGTGGAGGGAGCCCGGGGGCCCCTCGAGGGTTTTGTCCACCGCGCTCCTCAAGGACACTCTTAAGCGACGGTCGTTTTCCGCGGGTGTTGGACAAGAGTAGCTAACACATTGTCACCGAGAGATGTTCCTTGGCACTGAGGTGTGTTTTCTTTCCTCCAGGTTTTTCAGACAAGGACCTTGAAGACATTTTAGGGGGCGGCGAGTACAAACCCGACAGGGGTAAAGGTAAGACCGTTGATCCGTCCACACACCGCGTGCCCGGTAGAGATACGATCCCACCGCAGCCAGGCCGGTCGGGCTCTTCCTCGGCAGCCTCCGCGACAGGCCGCTGCCCGGGGCCGACACGGGCCGGGCGGCCCACGCCTCGTCCCCGATGGCCCCTAAACCGGGCGCCGCGGGGCTTGCTGCGGCCGTGGGCAGAGGCCGTTTGCTGGGGCAGCGCCAGTTGCGGCGACTAAAGGTCCGCAGGCTCGCTGGGAACAGCCTTCCCACCCTGGGGAGCTGTCACCCTCAGGATGAGAGCAAGGCTCATCATGCTAAGAAGTTTTTAAGAGACCCATAGCGAGCCAGACATCTTTTAAAATAGCTTTTCATTTTGAAATACTTTCACTCACGAGATGTTGTTAAAGAAATTGTTCAGGAGAATTCCTACCCAGCTTCCCGATGATATCCTTTTTTTTTTTGCTTTTTAGGGCCACACCCACGGCATATGGAGGCTCCCAGGCTAGGGGTCGAATCGGAGCTACAGCTGCCGGCCTACACCACAGCCACAGCAACGCGGGATCCGAGCCGCCTCTGTGACCTACACCACAGCTCACGGCAACGCCGGATCCTTAACCCACTGAGCGAGGCCAGGGATTGAACTTGCGTCCTCATGGATCCTAGTCGGATTCAGTGTCCGCTGCACCACAACGGGAACTCCCCTGATGATGTCTTAACCATAGCGACATTGTCAAAACCAGAAAGTTGGCACCACTACAGTATTAAGTCACGTACAGCCCTTATTCAGATTCCATTAGATTTTGCGTGTGTGTGTGTGTGTGTGTACGTGTACACGTGCACTCGTGGGTCAGTGAAATCTCACGGGTGTAGATTTGAGTACCCACAACCACAATCAGGATGCAGAACTGTTCTGTCACCACAGCAAAACTCCTCACGTCAATCCTTCATAGTCACGCCCTCCGCCAAAGCCAGATAGTTTTTAGTTCCCCCAAACCACCAAAGCTTTAAATCTTTTTTTTTTTTTTAATGGCCACACCGGTGGCATATAGAAGTTCCCGGGCCAGGGACCGAATCTGAGCCACAGTTGTGACCTATGCCACAACTGCAGCAACGCTGGATCCCGACCCCACTGCACTGGGCCTGAGCTGCTGCAGTCGGATTCCTCAACCACTGTGCCACAGTGGGAACTCCTAAACCTTTCATCTTGATATATCGTCAAGGTCAGATCCTAGTATGGAGACAGTCTTAGCCAGACTTGATGTGGCAAAGTAAGTTAGGGTTATAATTTGTTATTGTGACTTGGGTGTGTCAGGATTATACCTTGTCGTTGGGGGGGAGGGTAGCATTTTGTGGTTTTACTCTGTTGCAGTGGTGACTTGTGGTTATGGCTGTGACAGCAAGTTACCAGTGTCTCTGGTGTCAGCCTGCCTACACTCCCCGCAGTCTAGGCCGTGACACTGGCATTTGCTCCTTTTGTGCAGGAACCGCGTGTCCTTTGTATGGGAACAGTGTCATCTTCCGATGACAAATCTATCCTTCAGAACAGCTTTCCAAACAGTGTCATTTTGAGTAAAAAGCACTAAAAACCTCCTGATGAAACTCAAAGGTGTCAGGAGAACATGGAACATTTAAAGGGCAGAGCCAGCAAATTAGCCAATTACTCCTGGGTGACAAATGGTATTTGCAGAAAAGAGCGGCGGCGGTGTGTGTAAGCATGCACGCGAAGGAAAGTGTGAGTGATACATCGGGGGTTCCCTTATTAAAAGTACATGTTTCAGCAAGGAAGAAGTGTTAGGAAATTCTTTAATTAGGCTCGTATTTGAACTCCTCTTGTAAAGAGTAATCAATTGTTCGCTGAGTTCTACCCTCTGTCATTATAGGTGTCAATAAAGGGAAATAGAAAGTGCCAGCAAAACATACAAGTGTGACGTTGAAACACAGTTACGATAAGCACACAATGAGATTCTCAGGCACCATCTTTTATGCAAACATGCCATTGACACGTATGAAGATAAAACATCATGTTTAAATATGTGATCTTCAGCATAAAAATAATCCTAATTCATGCATTTTCTAACCTTGGGTTTTAGGCACAGACCCTCCAACACTGTAATTGGGTCTTTTTTTTTGGTGGGGGGGGGGAGCGGCTTTGCCTGCAGCATGTGGAAGATCCAGGGCCAGGGATCCAGTCAAATCCACAACAGCAACCCAAGCTGCTGCCGTGACAATGCTGCGTCCTTAACCCACTGCACCACAAGGGAACTCCTGTGTTTCTGAAATAACATGTCATCGGTTATATATTTTTTCTTGAGAAAACATTGCTAATGGCCCTGTAGGCACCCCATATTTGGTAGGTAACAGCAACAGTCTCCCATGAACGGGGTCCCATCAACCCCCTCCATTCCCTCGCAATTTCACTGACTGAGCTGCCTGAGACTAGTCAGGTTCATCTCCTCATTGTCCCCTCTGTGGTCTGCGCATCTATTCTCCTTCCCCCAGAGTTGCCCTTTGGTCCCCAGCAACTTCTTGGTGGTCACAGCCCTCTGTCCCGTGTGACCTCTGTAGAATTTTACTTGAATGACCACCTCCTCCTCCTTTGCATTCTCTCCTCTTGGTCCCATCCACTTCTTTGTAAACGCCGTCACCTGCTGGGTCTGTTTCCTTGGGTGTCCAATTTCATGTGTTATTCTCTTACCCACTGGAATGGAGGGTATTAGAAACCAAAATCTGGGTGTCCAGTGTATTCATTAGAAGGATGCTGCTAGTTCTGTGCGCTTCAGGTGAGCAGAAGTAGGAAATGGGAAGTATGTGGATGTATTTTAAACCGTGTATACATATGTATCTGTATTTCCGTATCCACTGGCATCTATATTACCTTAAACATGAGTTCATACTTAAGCCGTCTGGCAGTAGATTGCAGTTAAGAGACATATTTTAGTATTCTTTTCCAGCTTATCTGCAGCTTCCTTCTCTGATAATGAAAGACCTACCATCCATCAACTCTTTGCTTATTTGACCGGTTCTGGTACTGCACAAGGCTAGTACAGTCAGAATTGTTAAGTCAAACCCCTGAACAGCTTTACCAACTACAGTCTAGTGTTTGTTTTTCTTCTTTTGTCTTTACCTTTCAGCTTCAGTCACAACACTGCTTGTTAAAAGTTACTTAGGTAGCTCCTTTATTCGCCCTCTGTTCCGTGCACTTATGACCTATGTTTATAATGCAGATGGGCTCTTTGGTCACAGCTGGTGTTACATCCTGGGACCCCCTACCCACCTGGTTACTATTTCGCTTTGTTCTTTGGCTTGCATTCCTTAAAGGTCACCCATCCTGATAGACAGTTGTTTGGATTTTTACAAATGCATACAGACTGCTACCTAAGTGCCATACAGAATTGTTCTAGCACCATAAAACTTCTTCAGTACACCACTTTGAGACTCAGCTTCTCTCTTTCCTCAACCCTAATCTGTTGTCTATGCGAGCAACCACTAATCTGTGTATCATCTCTATAGTTGTGCCTTTTCCAGAATGTCATATAGTTGGAATCGTATATTATATAACCTTCCCAGACTGGCTGCTTTCACTTGGCAGTACACATTAAAGGGTTCTCCATGTCTTTTCATGGCTTGATAGCTCATTTCTTTATCGTGGTAAGTAGTATTCCATTGTATGGATGTACCACAGTGGATCCAGTTCACCCATTGAAGGACATGTGGGCTGCATTCAGTTTTTGGTGACTGTGAATAAAGCTGCTATAAAGGTTTACCTGCAGGTTTTTGTGCAGGCATAAGTCTTCAGTCCATGTGGGTAAATACTTAGGTATACGATTGCTGGGTCATATGGGAAATCTGTGCTAAGCTTTACAGTACATTCCCCAGCTCGCTTCTAAAGCGGCTGGACCTTTGGAGAACTGTCTGCCTAGATCCTCTGCCCATTTTTGGATGGGGTTGTTTGTTTCTTTGGTGTTGAGCTGTAGGAGCTGTTTGTAAATTTTGGAGATGAATCCCTTGTCAGTTGAATCATTTGCAAATATTTTCTCCCATTCTGTGGGTTGTCTTTTCGTTTTGTTTAGGGTTTCCTTAGCTGTGCAGAAACTTTGACGTTTAATTAAGTCCCATTTGTTTATTTCTCTCTTTATTGCCCTTACTCTGACACATGGATCTGAGATGTTGCTATCATTTATGTCAGAGAGTTTTTGGCCTATGTTTTCCTCTAAGAGTTTGCTAGTATCAGGTCTTATATCCAGATCTTTAATCCATTTTGAGTTTATTTTTGTGCATGGTGTTAGGAAGTGTTCTAGTTTCATTTTTTTACATGTAGCTGTCCAGTTTTCCCAGCACCACTTATGGAAGAGGCTGTCTTTTGTCCAATGTATATTCTTGCCTCCTTTATCATAGATTAGTTGACTATAGATGCGTGGATTTAATTCTGGGCTTTCTATCCTGTTCCACTGATCTCTATTTCTGTCTTTGTGCCAGTACCATACGGTTTTGATGACTGTAGCTTTGTAGTAGAGTCTGAAGTCAGGGAGCCTGATTCCTCCAGCT
>PVHT021183599.1:1644985-1716902 GCA_004024745.2 Catagonus wagneri
TGTACTCCAGTGTTCATTGCAGCACTCTATGCAATAGCCAGGTCATGGAAACAACCTAAATGCCCATCGACAGAAGAGTGGATAGGGAAGATATGGTACATACACACAATGGAATGTTACTCAGCCATTCAAAGGAACGAATTACCAACATTTATAGCAACATGGATGGACTTAGAAATTATCATGCAAAGTGAAACCAGTCAGACAATTAGACAGCAACACCCAATGCTACCGCTTACATGTGGAAACTAAAAAGACACAATGAACCTTCTTGCAGAACAGACAATGACTCACAGACTTTGGAAAACCTTGGTTTTTCAAATAAGACAATCTGGGGGGGTGGGGGGATGCACTGTGATGATTTATGCACACCTATAATTGAAATAAAATCCATTAAGAGAAAATAAACAAATAAATAAATAAAGCGGCTGGACCATTGTATTTTCCCAGGAGCAATGAATGGGACTTCCTCATTAGCGATTGTTATCAGCTTTTTTAGGCATTCTAATAGTTGTGTTGGGCTATCTAATTGTTTTTTCATTTGTATTTCCCTAATGGGAAATGATGAGCATCTTTTTATACTTATTTTCTCTTGTTCTATGAAGTCTGTTCAGATTTTTTACCCATTTAAAAAATTAAGTTTGCTTTTATCAGTTGTATTTTCAGCCTGGCTATAAGTCCTTTATCAGGTATATGACTTTGAAAATATTTTCTCCTAGTTTGTGACTTGTCTTTTTGCTTTATTGATAGTATTTTATCAAAAATATTTATTTTTTATAAAGTTTGATTTATCTTTTTTTTCCTTTTATGGATCATGCTTTGGTGTTTAAGAAGCACATTCATGAATATTTTTTCGTATATTTTCTTCTGAGAGTTTTATAGGTCTAGCTTTTACATTTAGACCTTTGTTCCATCTTTGAGTTAATCTGTAGATGGGGTGAAATGGGGGTCCAACTTGATTGTTTTGCATGTGGATATCCAGGTGTCCTGGCACCACTTGGTGACAAGATTAACCTTTCCCCACTGAAGTGTCTTGGCTTCTTTGGTGAAAATCAACCCACCATAAATGTCAGAGTTTTGTTTGTTTGTTGTTGTTGTTGTTGTTGTTTTGTCTTTTTTTTGCCTTTATCTAGGGCCGCACCCGCGGCATATGGAGCTTCCCAGGCTAGGGCTCTAACAGGAGCTGTAGCCGCCGGCCTTCGCCACAGCCACAGCAACGCGGGATCCGAGCCGCGTCTGCAACCTACACCACAGCTCATGGCAACGCCGGATCCTTAACCCACTGAGCGAGTTTTGTTTCTGAACTCGGTTCTGGCCTGCTGATGTCTCTGGCCCGCCTGATCAAGCCCCAGCTCTCCTATTTACTTGCTGCTGAGATGACGACATCACTGCCAGTGCTCCAGGTGTCCCGTTGGGCAGCCGCAGGGCAGTTGCTGGTTTTCACGGCTGTCCTGCTTCTCTGCGGGTGAACTGGCTGCTGAAAGACCTGGGAAGAAGGAGAGATGAGAGCGGCCCTGGGGAGAAGGCCACAGATTGCAACGATTGTCACAGGTACCACATCTATTTCCTGAAAGGCTGTCTTTGGTTGTCCAGGATTATATAGTTGCTTTTTGAAAAGATTTGTTGACCTCCTCACTCCTCATGCCAGAAGTCCTCTCCCGTAGTACCTTTTGTATCTCTAGAATATTCTTTCTCTTGGCCCCGCCCTTCACACCCAGGCCCATTTCACCTCTCCTTAGGTCACTACTTTAATCTCTTAACTGGTCTCCTGGCTCCAGTTTGTCCTCCATGCAGCTGCCAGCGAGAACCATCAGGAACACGATTTTGTCAGTTCTCTATTTAAAAGTCTTGTGTAATAATGAAAATTCAAACAGCCCAACTGAAAAGGGGTACTTGCTGAAGGAAATTTACGTGAAGGGGCTCAAAGTCATTATTGGGGAAGCAGCTGAAACTCTGATGCATCATTGGTGGGAATGTAAAGTTTCTTATAAAACGGAACACAGGCCTCCCCAGCAATTTCACTCTTTTGAAGAAAAATGAGAGATTATGTCCAAAAAAGGCTTATGGCAGAATGTTCATAGCAGCTTTATTTATAGTAGCAAAACAGCACCAAAAGGAACTATAAACAGCCTAGTTATCAATAGGAGAATGGATCGACAGACCGTGATATGTATTCATACAGTGGAATGAATTACTGAGACATGTGACATGTGACATGGATGAATGTCAGAAATACTATGCTGAGTGAAAGAAGCTGATGAAAAGCAGCGTACAGGAGTTCCCCTCGTAGCACAGCGGAAACGAATCTGACTAGGAACCATGAGGTGGTGGGTTTGATCCCTGGCCTCGCTCAGTGGGTTAAGGATCTGACGTTGCCGTGAGCGGTGGTGTAGGTCGCAGACGTGGCTCGGATCCTCACGGTATCTTCAGTCCAAGTGCCTGTTTGAGCACAGGACAGGATGACACTCTTTTGAGGAGGAATAGTGTTTGCTTGTCATCTTCCTAGGATAATGCTTTTTGTTCAATCGCAGATGGTCAGATGTCAGATACGGGTCCCTTAGAGCCTGAAGAATCGAGCTTTTGAATCTTCTGATAGCCCAGGGCAACCAGACCGCTCCCTCTGCCCGTCCCCATTTTGCGTAACACCGGCACTGTCACCGTAGCTCGTGGCCGTACGGATTGTGAGGTTCACGTTGTTAGGAATCCTCGTGACCAAGTATCAGTAAGGAAAGAGTGGGCTGAATTGCTCCTTCGTATCGGGAAAGCTAGTGGCGTGAACACATCAGCAGGGGACGCCTGTGACAGGACTCACTGCTACCCTTGACAACGGCCACCTCGGGCACAGAAGGGACCGGTAATGGGCCAGCACAGCTGGACCCCAAGTCCTCACAGGTGACCTCAGTGCTGACATGACGGGGTGACTCGCGTCCTCTCTGCTCTGCTTTCTCCAGCAGCACGATTGTGTCTTTGAAAATGCCAGTGCCCCTTGTTTTGCAAACAAGCAGTCATTTCCCATCACGGATGTGTCTATAAAATGAATGGAACGCTAGGATTCAGCCCCAGGTGGGAGCAGAGCAAACCTCATTTTTCTCCTCCGAGATTTTTTTTTTAAATAGACTTTTATTTTTTTAGAGCAATTTTCGCTTCCCAGCAAAACTCAGCACAGCGTGCAGAGAGTTCCCAAATAGCCCCTACGGGGGGGGGGGGGGGTGCGTTCGTGACATTCCATGAACCTGCTCCCCCCCCCAGGTTCTTTGATTGGTGAAGGAAGTGTCAGAGGTCACTGCCTCCGGCCACGAGCGGCCGCCCCCAGGAGCCCTGGGCTCTGAGAGCGCAGTCTCCCTCCTTTAATGAGCCTCCCGTCCTGGGAGGAGGAGGGCAGCTTGGAGGGCGTGCTCACGTTCAATTCATGTCCTGAGATGGCACCGGTTGCTTGTCAGGGAGCCGCTGTCGGCAGTGTGTGCGAGGAGTGTGTTTTAGCTTTTAGGAAATTTTATCACGTCTGGGCTTGTGTGACCAGCGCACTCACGAAAAGAACAGCTCTGTCACCACAAGGATCCTTCCGTGTTCCTTTTCTAATCACAGCCAGCAACATCCTGCTTCGCCCTCGCTGACCCCCGTCAACCGCTAATCTATTCCCCGTCCATGGGGGATTTCAGAGCCTTTTGAATTTCAAAATACGAGATCACCGGATTGTCGACCTGCCTTGGTTTATGTTCCCAGAACAGCTCAAACTCTGTGCCAGCCTAGAAGCGGCAGGCCTTAAAAACCTCTGGATTCTCACTTAATCCTACAGCATATCAAAGGGCGCTGGACGTGTGCCTAAGTGACCCGAACAGAAGCATCTGGAGATGCAGCAAGGCGTGTAAAGGGCCGGGCGCAGGAGGAAAGCGCACTGAGAGCTTGACTGCGTCTTTTTGGGTAGTGGTAGGGTGATGAATTCTTTTCATGCTAGTCTTTCATCCTGTTTGAAAACAAAGTTTTACATCACCGTGTTTCTGTAATTCGATAAACAATAAGTCTGCTTTGGATTTTCCAAATGCCGGCACCCATGCCCTGAGGAGTTAGACCGCGGCTCTTTGCGGCCCGCTGCGGCAGGTGCACCCGCCCCATCACGGCGTGGGCTTGGGGCACAGGCGCCGAGGGACTTGCTGGGACATACACAGTGCCATTCAGAGTCAGGCTGGCCTGGTGGGAGCTCGGTTGCACCACTCGCCGGCAAGTCCCAAGCCCCACTGTAATGGGGTGGGTGCACCTGCCGCAGCGGACCGCGCAGAGAGCCGGGGTGTAATTCATTCTTAGGGCATGGGCGCCGGCATTTGGAAAATACAAAGCTCCACCCGGCAGCCTGGGCTTGGCAGCCAGAGATGCCGGCTGCGGCCTTTGGCACAGGTGGACCCAGAAGGGTCAGCGAATCAGGAAGGGGCTGGCCCTCCTGACCCCGAGCTGGGAGTCACAGCGGACGCTTAGAGTTTTTGTCCTTTCTGCAGGTGACACCCGGTATGGCAGCAATGGTGACTCTGAATCCGGTGAGTTGGCGTGAGTCCCGAGGTGTGTGCTGGAAGCCGCGAGGAGGCAGTGCTGGCCCGCTCTCCCGACGTCCCCCGACCGGTTCTGGTAGAGAGCCGTGAGGCTGGCAGCAGAGGGACTAAGCCATTGAAAGGAATTTAGCGTCAGAGTCTGGCTCCCGGGGAGGTGGCCCCACGGGAAGCCCAGTGGGCCTCGGTGAGGGAGGGGCTGGGGAGAGCCCCGTGGTGCCATTGGCCTGACCCCCCTCCCCCGTTTCCTCCCCCTCGTCGCCCAGGAATGTCGGCGGAGACTGGCACCATCGCCGGCGTGGCCAGCGCTCTGGCCATGGCCCTGATCGGCGCTGTGTCCAGCTACATCTCCTACCAGCAGAAGAAGTTCTGCTTCAGCATTCAGCGTAAGTGCATCTGCCCCGCGTCCCTGGACGTGAACCAAGGGGCAGGGGGTTTGGAGGGAAGGGGCCAGAACCCTGAGCAAGTCAAGGTTCAGGTCCCTCCCTCAGCCGCAGGCGGGTTTTCCGCGCTGAGCCGGGGTGAAGCTGCGCTTTTAATAAACCCTTGGGGACAGACGTAGGCCCAATGGAAGTGCGAACCAGCCCGGAGGAGAGGATTGGGCTGGACCCGGTGACCTTGATCTTCCAAGGGGTTCAGCCTCCAGAAGCCCAAGTGACCCCTGGGTTTCTCCCTGAATTTCCTGCGGCTTGGGATCTCACCCAAGGGGGCGGGGGCTTTCGGAGGCAGAAGGCAGTGTGGCCAGGGTCTCAGAGCCAGCAGCAGCGCCGTCGGGCAAGCCGGTGCCCATCATCCCGGTGGCCCGTCCCTCCCCTCGGAGCCCAGGAGCCGCCCCCCGCCGCCCGTGTGCCCCCGCTCTTCCCCCGGGAGCCGGAGAATCAGCATATGGAAGTTATGAATCGTTTTAAAGGAGCAGGGCTGCAAGGGAGAGACTCCGGCGTGGTCCCCGCCTGTCCACACCAGCTTTGTGACATTTGTCAACTTCCCCTGTAGCTGTGGGTCTGTCGGTGGTGCGTAAACTGAATAGTTACTTATAAGCGGAACGTCTTAGAAGCCGCCCGCAGGAGCCCGAGTTGGGGGCCCGGGGGGACGCTGGCGAGAGCGAACAGACCGCGCTCGGTGGGTTTATAAGTACAGCGTTGATGTGTTGCTGTTTGATGAGACTCATTGAAGACGGTGATTTTCGGTTCAAGTGAGAGAACGTAGCTGGGCCATCCGCTCTGAGGCTTCGGCGCCCCGGGCCCAGACCCGCAGTGAGCGTCCTGGAAAGCTGACTTGGCTCCCAGAATGCTTTGCGCGTGTGTACAGCTGGGTTTTGCCGTCTGGCCATCGCGTTTGCTGCTTTGATTCTCGTACCATGTTCATGACTGGGGCCGCCGCGTAGAGTTCCACAGGCTCCAGGGACCCCGTTCACATCTCGGCGCACAGCCGTTCAGGTTGCCCTGCTCGGGGTCCTGTCCCGCCCCAGTTGATCCGGAAGCTCGGCTGTGGCGTGGGGTGAGGGCAAGAGTGACAAGGGAGCGCAGAGCTGGAGGCCGCGTTGGCCTTAGGCCTTTGCTCAAAAGCAGAGAAACTGAGTGGCTCAAAATCTCTTCTCTCCCAGTTCTAGAGGCTGGAAGTCCAAGGTCAGGGTGTCAGCAGGGCTGGTCCCTTCTGGCCACTCCAGGGGAAGGTCCATCCCTGTTCCTCCAGCTTGCCTCTGTCTGCACATGGCTTCTCCTCTGTGTCTTCTGTCTCTTAAAAGGGCGCTTGTCATTGGATGTCAGACCCACCCTAAATCCAGGCTGATCTTATCTCAAGATCCTTAAGTTCATTAGCTCTGCAAAGACCCTTTTCCCAAATAAGGCCATGTCCACAGGTTCCAGGGACCTGAGAGTGGACATATCTTTTGGGGACCACCATTCACCCCGGTTCAGCATCGCATCCCAACAGTGAGATGAGACTTTAGAGTGCACATTGGCCAAGAGACTAAAGGCTGGGCCTAAAGTTAGAGTAAGAATGGCTTCGTGGGCACCGCACGCTGCCCCCGCCTGCCCCTACCCGATGGGGCAGCCACGACGGCGCCCTCCTTCGCAACGAGGGGACGGGGCTGAGGGGGTTGGTGAAGGAACTCGCTCCAGACAGGAAGCGCTGGATCCCGGTGGGAAGGCAAAGCCGGGAGGTAGGAGCAGCCCTTGAATGGGATAAGCAATGGGATCCTGCTGTGTAGCACTGGGAACTGTGTCCAGTCCCTTCTGCTGGAGCAGGATAATCTGAGAAAAGAAGCGTATACATGTATGTGTGACTGGGTCACCTTGCTGTGCAGCAGAAAATTGACAGAATACCGTAAACCAGCTATAATGGAAAAAATAGAAATCACTATTTAAAAAAAAAAAAAGGTTGATTTCCCAGCCCCAGAATAGCAGGCTGGGTTGTATCTGTTAGCAGGGCAACAAGGTGAAATGAAAATACATTATTCCCACACCAGTTTCCTAAAACAAACAAGCGTGAGGTTTGCAAATTGGATCCTTAAGCAAAGCCCACTTAAACGTGAGAACACGAAGGCCTTGCTGCACTGAGCTGAGCAGTTTATAGGGTGCTTGGGAGACAATAAACCAAAAGGAAGGGGTGTTGCCAACAGCTGAAAGCTCAGAGGCAGCAGGGCTGGAGGACGTGGACGTGACCTCTCTCTCTGGGCGGCGGCCGCGGGGTGAGGGTGATCCTGGGCCCCGGCGCTGGGGGTCCAGCCAGGGCGGCCAGCGTGGTGAGGGTCCCGGGGAGCTCCCGCTCGGCCTGAGGGCGAGCCCGCCGCGCTTTCCCCTCAGCCTGCCGCTGATGTCATCGCCGACCCCGCGCTGCCCTCAGTCCCCCAGCTGCACGCTCATGCGAGTAACTGTCGCCGCTTCTAGTTTCGCTTGAGTCCACTCCCTGTGTGACCAGCACTGGCTTCCCGTTGTCCAAGTCGTGCCTGCGTCCGCGGCCTCCCGGGCCGAGTTCCGCCAGCACATCCCGGCGGCAGCTCTCCATCACCACCGTCCTGCCCTCCATCTCGATGCTTCCATCAGCCCCCTGCCTGCCCGGCCGCCCTCATGCCTCCCCCTGCTCTGAGCGGCCACAGGGGCCTGTTTAAACTCTGCCTGGATCCCCCATCCCTGCCACTGCCCTCCAGGTCCTGAGCTTGACGTTCAAAGCCCTTCGTGGTCTGGCTCCATCCGCACCGCTAGTCCTCCCCCGGCCCCGTCCGCCCGCCCCCCCACCCCCGAGTGCGCTCTGCCCTCGCCCGACCCGGCTGCCCTTGTCCTTGCGCCCCCGGCCCAGGCGCTGTGTCCCGCGCCACCACGGTGCCCCCTGCCGGCCCGCTGCGGAGCCCGCGGCGCGGGGTCGGGCCGCCCCGTCACTCCGAGCTGCCGGCCCCGGGACCGCGTGTGTGTCTCGTGCCAGGTGCGTCCTGCTTCTCAGCCGCCCGAAGTCAGGAGCCCCGTGGGTGCTGGCGGGGTGGCTAAGCCCCTGGGAAGCTGGGAGTCAGGGTCTCCCCTCGCCGCCCTTCCTGCCTGAGCCTCTGCCCGGGGCGGGGAAGTCGGGAAGCAGAGCAGAAACCGCAGCGCTGAGAGGCGGGAAGGCGGGGGGAGCCCGCTGCAAAGCGAACGAGGCGGGCGCGTTGCAGCACCGGCAGGGCACGCGACGGCACGTGACCGCTAGGAGGGCCTGACCCCCCGTGGTGCTCAGGGGCTTCCACTGTCACTGCCGCCAAAGAGGCCCTGGCCTTGGGGACCCTTTGCCTCCTCTGTCTCTGCCCTCAGTGCCAAGGGTCAGTGCGTGGCGCGGAAAGCCCAAATGGTTTGTTGCCGGGGGCTGAGTTCTTGCTCTGGGGTCCTAAGCTCTGTGTCTTGCCTTCAGATGCAGCAGAAGGTCAAGGTAACAACGTGCTCTGACTTTTACTCATTTTCCTCTTCTGCTTTGGCTTCTACATACACCTCATCGTCCCCCCCCTCTCCCCTCCCCGCTGCTCCCGTCCCCTTCCCTGGCACTCACCAACTTGGCTGTGACCACTGTCACCTTTTGTTCTCCCTGATATGAGGTGGGGGGGGGTGTTGGGCGCGGCTGCATTTCCAGGATGCTGGGCCCGGGGCGGAGGTCCGTCTGGGGCTCAGCTGCCCACTGGCAGCCATGCCTGCGAGAACAGGGGGCAGGAGGCAGCAGGTGCACGCCGGCTTGGTGGCTGGGCAGCGAACTGGAGGTGCGGGGCGCATCCCCTGGCCCCTGCCCGGCAGCAGGGACTGTCTCCCACCGGTTCCTTCACCCATCCTGCCAGGCCTGCCCGTTAGCACCGGGGCAGGTGGGTGTCCGTTTCTACGAGCAGGGCCTAAACGCGGCCCGGGACTGTGGAGCGACTTACGCTGGTGCCTGTTCAGTCAGCTGGTTGGAACATGGCCCAGTTTGCCCCCAGGGCTGGGTTTATTGGGGGGGGGGACATAGGCCCTTGAGTCTCCGCAGGTGGTGGCGGCAGGGTCCAGCCGACTCGTGAGTGCTGGCGGGCAAAGCGTGCTTTCTAGTCTCAGGGCCCCCTGGGCGGTAGGTGGGGGTCAAGCCCAGATAACTAAGCGACGAGAACAAGCCGGCAGTGGCCCCGGGCCCTCTGCACTGCGGCGGGGACAGTGCTCCCTCCGCTGGCCTCTCCATGGCGAGTGCATTCCACCACCTGCCCCGCCTCCATCAGCCACTCACGCAGCGCTTGGCTCCCTCTCTGCCTCCCTTGTCCTGGCATGTGGGCCTGTGGGTGGCACTGAGCTGTGCTATCGGGTGCCCCGACTGGGGAGCTGCCGTGTGGCCCGTGGTCCCGCACATGGTGGCACCTGCCCTGGGGGGTGGGGTGTCAGGGCCTTTGCCTGACGTCATCTCTGAGGCTCCTGGGCGGCCACCACGCTCCCGGCCGCTCTTCACCCAGATACGGGCACCAGGATGTTTGCGTGGCCTAGGGTGCGGGCGTCTGAGGCTGTCAGAGGGGGCTGGGCTGTTTGAGGAGGTCTCCGTCGCGGCTGGGGACCCTCTGGTGCTGTGTCAGTAACTCTACCCTTTGCCTCTCGCAGAAGGTCTCAACGCAGACTACGTGAAGGGGGACAACCTGGAGGCTGTCGTGTGCGAGGAGCCCCAAGGTGAGGCGCTCGAGGTTGCCGTCCCTGCACAGAGCAGAACGGGGCTGGGCAAGCAGTGAGGGTCCCCGCGCCCTGCCCTGCCCAGCCAGACTCCAGCTTCACGACACCAGGGACACAGGGACCACAGCTGTCGTCGGAGCCTCACCCCCACCCCCACCCCCAGGTCTGTGCTCAGGAAGCACTTGCAGGCTGCAGGCCACCAGCCGTCACAGGTCCGGCAGTGGGTCTGGGGTGGCCGATGTCTCAAGGCAGATACATCCTGTGGCCCCAGAATGGCAGCAGGTGGTCAGGAAGGGGGCAGGCCGGGCGGGTGTGGACAGGGGCTCGGGAGCCCACCTGCGCCTTTGCAGGGACCCCACACGGTCGCTTAGGACGTGGGTCAAATGGATTCAGAGGCGCTGCATTTCAAGCGTGAGAACGTGGACTCTACAGCAGCAGTCGCTGTGGTCATTTTTTAAACTCTGGGCCCGCATCGTGTGGGCATCTCCTGTGGGCCCGGTGCCGTGCCGAGTGCTTATTTAAAACAACCCCGCCGCTCCGCCTTAGCGATGAGGGCGGTGCCGGCCGACTGTTCCCCGGGGCGCTGAGCGGGCGCCAGGGGCAAGTTGTCCGGGGCGGAGAGGGGGGGGGGGCGCATTCTGTGCCCGGGAGGAGCAGGCACGTGGACCCCTGTCTCCTGCGTGGGCGGAAGGGCCCCTGCTAACGGGCGTCCATCTCCTCTTCACAGTGAAGTACTCGGCGCTGCAAACGCAGTCCGCCGAGCCGCCGCCGCGCGAGCCGCCCCGGATCTGAGCCCGCCGGGCAGGCGGTGGCCACACGTGGAGCCGCCGCTCGTCACCCGGCTCCTGGTTTCACTCGCCCGGCAGCCGCCACCCTGCTCCTTCAATGTCATCGGCTTCTCGTCATTCTGTTTTCCGGATGAGCTCTGGCTGTTTGTGAGTTTGGTTCACGGGCCCGCCCTGCCTCCGAGGATCCTGGCCCGTGGAAATCCGAGGCCCTGCTCGGCAGAGAGCCTGGGCCAGCCCCAGGAGCCGCGGGGCCACTGCCGCCCAGGCCACCCTGCCCCCGGCCTTAGCGAGCTGCGAGGGGGAGACTGAGCTGGGGGAGGCCCGGGCCGCTTATGCTGCTGCGGGAGGAGAGTGCGCCAGGGCCCCGTGACCCCTGCACGCTGCACCTGCTCTGGCCGTGACCTGGAGGGGCCGTCAGCAGGGCCCAGGTGCCAGGAGCAAAGCACTGAGTGCCAGGTACCTCCGCGCACACGCCCCACCCAGGCCTTTGGAGCGCCTCCTCTCCAGTCCCAGCCTTTAAGCCGCTGGGCTTCCTCAGAGCTGGCCCAGGCAGTGGCTTTTCATTTATTTAAGTGCAAATATGCATGTCACAGTAGGCTGCCCTGAGACTTGAATCTTCTGGACATGTAGGAAGCTGTGGCTTTCAGGCCTGATTGCTGTCTGATGCCAGAGGACTGGGTGTGGTCTCCAAGCTGACGCCGTTCACTTGTAGGAATCATGAGCATGAGCATCGAAGCCTGAAGCATGCCCGCTGTCTGCTTAGAGGTCTGAGGGGGGGGGATGTTTGCTTAGAGTTCTGGGGGGGGGGGTAGTTTGCTTGGTTGGGGAAGCATCCTACCTGCCAGGGGAGTGGCCCGCGGCAGGTGGAAGTGTGGCGCTCAAGACTCGAGCTCAGCCCAAGGACAGCAGCGCAGCTCTGCTCTGGCCCAGACCAGGCAGCACCTCCACCTGCTGCAGGCCACTCCCACGTGGTCCCTGGGTGGCGGCCGCTGAGCTGACTGAGACCCCTCCGATGGCCCAGGGAGACCATAGGCTGTAGAGCGGGGGCCCCCACGATGCCCCTGCCCCGAGGCTCATGCCAGGCAGGCGGGGATGGTGTCTGGCCGGGGCTGTGTGGTGCCCGGGAGGAGGAGGACCCCGGCCCCGGGCTCCGGGGGATTAATGAGCTCAGAGGGTCACTAGTGTGGCCGTTTCCCACACCTCCCTGCGCTCACAGGCCGCACCCTGAGCGAGTGGAGGAAGGCGGGGGCCGCGAGGAGGGAGAGCTGGAGCCTAGGTCAGCAGCCCCTGTAAATGTTCTGTGCTTGTGATCTCATGTGAATCGTTCGCCATCTCGTGTTTGCATTAAATAAAACCGAGCCTAACAAGTCCCCGCGTCCCGACGGCACGAAGGCCCTTTGTCTAACGATGCTTTTTGCTCCTGATGGCGTGGAGCCGGCCAGCGGCCGAAGCTTTCTCAGGAGGGCTAGGCTTCTGCTGCGTGGCTCGATGTCGGCCTTCCCCGCGAGGTCCAGGGAGCTGAGGCCTGGATGCCGGGGACGCGCCGGATGTCGCAGGGGTGGGGAGGGCAGAGGTCTGCCACTTTGTCTTCAGAGGCAGGGTTGACTTGGGTGACGTGCAGTTGTTTCAGGCAGAGAAGGCAGAGCCAGGCCAGCGCCCCATCAGCCACCGCCACGTGCAGCGTGCCCTGCCGGGGTGAAGCGCGCCCTTGTCGTACTTGCAGCCTAAGACAGTGCGAGGGAGATGGGGGCTCACAGGGAGGGGGTTGGCATTTTTGTGCCATCCCAGCCTTGTGGTAAAATGGCAGCAAATTCTCAAACCCAACCCCCACGTGACTGTTCTGGGCAGAAGTTATGTGTCCCACCCCGGGGCTTCCTGCTCAGGGGTCACTGCGGGCACACAGCTGCAGTGACAGCACGTGGAGGGCAGGCAGGGGTTGCACTTGCCTCCTGGGGGTCTACAGTCCTGTCCTCCAATCTCCAGCATTTTCTGAAGATTAAGGTGCAGGGGAGGTTCAGACTGTACAATCAGAGTAAGCCAGACTGCCCATCGTGGCTCAGCGGTAATGAACCCGACTAGTGTCCATGAGGACACAGGTTCGATTCCTGACCTCGCTCAGTCAGTTAAGTATCCAGCGTTGCCGTGAGCTGTGGTGTAGGTCACAGATGCGGTTTGGATCGCGTGTTGCTGTGGCTGTGGTACAGGCTGACAGCTGTAGCTTTGACTGGACCCCTAGCCTGGGAACCTCCATATGCTGTGAGTACGGCCCTAAACACCCTCCCCAAAAGAAAGACAACCAAAAATGAGACCATGGAGCAAACATTTTAATTACAGATTGAAACAGTGCATCAGATGAGGCAAATACGATATTGTACCAGTCTTTAAAAATCTGAACCGTAAAGGTTTTACATTCTAGAACACTTAAACTGAAAAAAGAATTGCTTAAGTAACAATACTTCAAGCTGTTCTAGAAACAGTTCTGTGCTAGGAACGTACCAAGGAAAATGATCTGTTGTTGCTGCTTTCAAACCCAATGGGAGCTTCTGGGGCCTAGCACTTGGGGGCGGGGGGCTGACCCTGGCATAAATAAGCCCTCTTGGCTTCTCCGGACCTGTCAAAAGCATCATCCAGTCCACACCAAGGTTAGTAGTCTTCGTGCAGCTGGGGGATTATGTGATATTTCTGGGGGGAAAAAAATTAGGAAATGTCCCCATTTAAAAGAAATCAGTATTATCAACAAGTAATCCAGTTTATCCATTCATAATTAAGCCTTCCGCTATGTTGGAAGCATAATCAAAAGCTAACATTAAACCACAGTTTAGAAACAAATCCCCCAGATGATAAAAATGGAAAATTGATTTTAGGTTATCAAATTACCTAGAGTAAATATTTGATACCTACAGATACCAGATAATTTTCTGTAAGAATCAGAAGGTTCCAAGTTGAAAAAACATCTGTTCCGTAAGTATGAGTGTAAACCTTTTAAGAATTTTTTACAAATAAGGTCAATTTGTTGGACTCTGGGTCTCATGCGGTAATTTGAAAGCAACCAGACACCGCGGGGCGCTTGCCTGCTGAGTTCCCGCGCAGAGGGGTCCCCCCTGCGGAGGAGGGCAGGGCCAGGTGTGCAGGGCTCGGTGACAGGGCCCGCGGAGCAGCTCCGAGCTCCAGTGGAGGGACCGGCTGCTGGCGGCCGAAGCCACAGCCAGGGACCGCTTTCAAACGCTGACGCGCGGTGACAGGAACAAACCGGGAGGATCTCGTTAAGGGACAGCTGCTGTTTCAGACATCGGGCCGGTGGCGCTGGGGGCTCCGGCCGCAGGACTCGCTGGGCGGCCCTGGGGACAGCCAGGCTGCCCGGGAGGCCGGGGCCAGGGCGCGGGGAGGACAGAACCCACCGCCCGGTGCGCACGTCCAGGCCGTGGCGCGAACCGCGTCCAGGGACGCCCACCCGGCCCGGGGACCAGTCTCAACATAAAAAAGGACGTAGGAAAATAAAGGCATGTTTCTCTGGTTTAAAAATCCCCTCTGTGTACACGGCCGCACCTGGTACGGGCGCCCTGGCGAAGAGAACCAGGGCGGTGGCGACGGTCCGTCCTCCCGTGGCCGCTGAGACGCTGCCGGCCGAGAGCTGGACACGGCCACCTGCCTGAGCGCCAGCCGCTTGCTTTGCCGCCAGGACTTCCCACCTTGAGCCTCCGCGGCGCGTCCCACTCACCCGAGTGTCTCCCACGCGGCCGGGAAAGCGCTGGCAGGACGCCAGCAGGTGTTCACAGCACAACAGCACCTGATGGAGCTGACACCCAGCACGCGGGCGGCCACCGGGGCAGGGCCGGCCGTCACACCGAGGTGTGTACAGGCGTGACCGAGTGTGCCGGCGAGGAGCCGCGTTCAGACGACGACGAGGCGCGCGTGGCCACCTCCCGCTGCAGGTCCTCCACCCTCTTCTGCAGCTCCGCCCGGACGGCCAGCAGCTCCTTGAGGTTCTGGTGGATGGGCATCTGTGGGCAGACAGCGGCCTCAGCGCTCGGCCTCCCCAGCCGGCCCTCCGCAGCTGGCCTTGGTCGCGCTCTGCCCTCCTTCCTGGGTGCTGGGTTCCCAGAGAGGACAAGGAGCCGAGACTATGGGCCAGGCAGGCAGAGACAGCCCCCGCCTCCCGCTTGCATCGGTGCATCTGTATAAACAGTGCTACCAACCGCAAAAGACTGGGTGTTTTATGGGTCAGAGGGGGGGCCCAGGGCGTGCCGGCTCCCCCTCCCTCCCTGTCTCCCCATCCCGCCCCTAAACCCTCTGCGGGAGCGGGGAGGAGGTTCTCCTGGGGGTAGGGGCCTCCCGGTCTGACCGCTCGCTCAGAAGCTGTCCTCGGCACCTGCTGGGGGCCCGGAGAGCCCGGACCTGGGGTTTCCGGAGCGAGACGGACTGGGGAGGGCAGTCACCAGCTGAGGGGCACAGGAGGCATGAGGTGGGGGCCGGGGAGCCACCCCTGCTTCCCTCGTCCCCCCCCCCCGTCCGGGCTTCGCACAGCCGCCTCAGGCAGGCCCAGGCACACGCACTGAACGCGCGCCAGTGACTTCTTTCTGCTGCCCTGAAGGTAAGAACCTGACCTTGGCCTCCCAGCTTGCCTTCCCTGCTCACCTCTCACCAGGTCCTGCCTCCTCTGCTCCCCTCCTGCATTCCAGAACCTTCCAGGTTTGGGAAGAAGCCAGGCCTGCACTGTCCCTTCTGCCTGGGGCACCTGCTCCCCACCCTTTTCACCCACAGGCTGGGCTGCATCCTACAGGGGCCGCCCAGAGGCCACGTGCCCGGGGCAGGGAGCCTTCCAGCGGCGCCACTCCCCCCAGGCCTGCAGGTTTCCGCATGCCCTCCCCTGGCAGAGGAGCAGCCGTCCCTCTGTCACCTAGTGCTGATGGTGACACCCAGGGGAGGAAGCAGGAAGGCGGGAGACACGTGAGAGACGAGACCTGAGAGTGAACGACCAGAGAGATGGGTGCCAGAGGGACAGGGACGGCAGAGACAGCACTGAGCACCCGAGGCGGCGGCGGGGGAGGGCAGGGGGCCTCCGACACGGCAGGACGCTTGGGAACCAGCACCCGGAGGCTAAGAACAGACTCCTGACTTTGAGCCCAGGAAGAAGGGAGGGGACGGCAGGCTGGGAGTCTGAGGGCAGAGGTCCCCCCCAAAACAAGGGACGTTGCCACATCTGTCCCCAGTTCCAGAGGCCACTGGGAGGCAGGTCACGGCTCCCGTCTCAGGCCTGGCCCTGCTGTGTGGGCTTGGATTCCGAGGGCTCCGTGATCAGCCGCGGTTACGAAGAGCCAGGCCCCGGGGCCCAGAGCCTCGGCCGCGCAGCTCAGCACGCGCCTCACCCCCGCCCAGACCCGGGCCGCGTCCTACGTCCCTGCGGCCTTTCGTACCCGTTCTCCGCACCCTTCATCTACAGCCAGGCGTGGGCGAGCTCGCTGGAGAGCATGCCCGTCGGCGGCCCCTCGCCCAGCAGCTGCTAGTAGCACGGGACACAAAGCCCGGAGGGCCCCGAAGGAACAAGCTGCCCGCTGAGGCCGCGCCCAGCCCTCTCCTCCTCACAGAAAAGACGCCAGTGGTGTCCCCTGCCCTTCTTCCCAGGCCCCTCTTTGTCCCGGCCCCTCACTGTGCCACAGTCTTGGCTGCCGCCTCCCCACCCCTAGCCTGTACTGCTGCACTGAACTTTCTGGAATATACACCGTGCCTTGCTCTGCAAAACCCAGCGGGTTCCTCCAGGCCCGGGGAGGAAGTCAAACACATGAAGATGCTTCACGAGACCCCCGTGGCCTGGGCCTGCCCACTTTTCTGGCCTCTGACACCAACGGGGCCCAGCCCGCTCCCTGACAGGCTCTGGGTGGCACGGGGAGGGGGGTGGTGGTCAGAGAGCAAGGGGGGCCGTGGACGGCCCTCCGAGCGCTGTGCCGGTGCTCTGTAAGGGTCTGTCTCCCACTCGCACCCCTGCGAGGCCTCGGGACCCCGGGCCCTTGCCCACAGCGGCATCGAGTCAGCGCCAGAGACGGGCCTGGCCGGGGTGCGCCCTTTCCTGCTCTTAGCTCGCGGGCCAGGTGGCAAAAGCTCCGGTGCCTGGGGCCTGGCGGGCTGTCCCCTCGCCGGCTGTCCGGTGCTCTCGGGGCCCGGGGGCACCCTGGAGAGCCTCGTCTCGGAGCAGCAACGGCTCTAGTCCCCATGACCGTTACAAGCTGACGGCACAGACAAGGATCTGAGTACATGCTAGAATAGGTGAGCCCAGCCCTAATCCACAGGCCGAAGCCTAGCCTCAGAAGGTGGCCTTCCTGGGAAGTGGGGTCCTTAGAGACGTGGCGGAGTTTAAGTGAGGTCATCAGGATGGGCTGGGCCCTAAACTGGGATGACCGGTGTCCCCGCGGAGAGGGGACATGTGGACACACAGACACACGGAGGGAAGAGGATGTGATGACAGACGGGGAGGAGAAGGCCGGCTACAAGCCGGGGCCCGGGGCCTGGAACGCGTCCTGCCTGCACCTCAGTCCTGGACATCCGGCCTCTGGAACCAGGGCCCAGTACTTGCTGTCATTTGACCCACCCGGTCTGTGGACTCTGTCACGGCTGCCCCAGCAAACAGACAGATGCGAACTGCCTGGAGAGGCCGTGAAGACGCCGAGGGAGGGGAGCAGAGGCAGAGGCGCACACGGGAGCCCTGGAGCCATGCTCCTGCGGCACTGCCAGTAAACCCTCAGAATATTAACTTCAAAGGCTACCGTGAAAAGGTGTGGCAGGGCGGGCGACACGACCAAGTCAGCGAAAGGACTAAGAAGCAAATGCAGTAACTTCTAACCCTCATCCTCGACGGACCATGAACTCGAGGGACGGAGTGCGGGAGGCGGGTGGGGCTGCGGCGGAACAGCTTCCCCCGCGGGACCCGCCCGTCTACAGCGCCATCCGGACCTGGGCAGAAAGACTGGCTCTTTGGAAAAGAAAAGCAAAACAGTACCTGAGGCCTCATTCGTGGATTCCATCGTACGTAATAGTTTACCCATAATTCCAAATGACTCAGACTAGCAACAGGATAGAGGACGTGGTTCTCATAATTCACAAAGAAGGGATTAGAAAATTCATCAAGCTGGCTGTTGATGTAAGACCATAAAGATACAGTCTTCGTATATACATCCTAAAAAACAAAAAAAATACATTGAGATAAATTCAGCTTTCCTTCACATCCTCAGGATTTTGAATCATGTAGAGAAATGGACATGAATAACAAAGTGAGTTCAAATTCAGGAACATTTACGGAGCTCTCTGGTAGCACGTCAGGTTAAGGACCCAGCACTGTCACTGCAGCGGCTTGGGTCACTGCCGTGGCATCGGTTCTATCCCTGGCCCAAGAAACTTCCACATGCCTTGGGTGCAGAAGAAAAAAGTTTTTTATGGGAGTTTGCACTGTGGCTCAGTGGGTTAAGGACCCAACGCTGTCTTCCTGAGAACGCAGATTCAATCCCTGGCCCGCTCAGTGGGTTAAGGATCTGGCGTTGCTCCAAGTTGTGGCGTAGGGCACAGATGCGCTCAGATCTGGTATTGCTGTGGCTGTGGCAGGGCCGGCAGCCGCAGCTCCCATTCAACCCCTGGCTCGGGAACTTCCATAGGCTGCGGATGCAGTCATAAAAAGGAAAAAAGTTTAGGAACATTTATTAAGCCCCACCCTATCCCTCTGCACTCATGCCCTTATGCTGGGCATGACCCAAAAATACATTGGTTACTTCCTAGAAAAATGTCCTGCTGAGTTAGGTGACATCTGGTGACTGTGTCTATACAAAGGCAGGATAAGAACTGTCTAAAAAAGTCCCTGGATGACGGGGCCCATATTTAACAAATACTTTTTTTTTTTTGGTCTTTTTAGGGCTGTACCCACAGCATATGGAGGGTCCCCAGGCTAGGGGTCCAGTCGGAGCTGCAGCTGCTGACCTACGCCACAGCCGCAGCCACGCAGGATCCTTAACCCACTGAGCGAGGCCAGAGATCAAACCTGCATCCTCATGGATGCTAGCTGAGTTCTTAACCCGCTGAGCCACAACAGAAACTCCTAACAAATACAGTTTTTTATTCTTGTTTGTAGCTTCCTTGTGTGATACTTGATATTAGGAACTATACGTAGAATTTACAGTACAGAATCCTTTCACTGGAAAATCACGGCTGGGGGTTGGGGAGCTGTGGGTGGCAGGCTGGAGAAGCCTTATGTAGAGAATATATCGTTAAATTATAGATCCCCACCTCCCAGCCGCACAGCACACTGTTTAGAAATGCTGTAACTGTTTGCATTGGCCATCCCAAACACCCCAACCCACACACACGATGGGGCACGCAAACATTAAACATGGATCAAGGACAGTGACCAAGTCAAAATGAGCAAACGGTGAGGCCAGGAGTGTTTTCTGCCATTCTGCTGCTCCCAAGCCAGCTGATTCTCCACAAGTTATCTAGACACAGAAAATTCAATTAGGGTTGTTTTATATTTTATAAGAGAAACAACAGCAGTGATTCCAGGAGCCTCAAAAGCCAAAACAACCTTGGAAAAAAGAACAAATCTGGAAGTCTCACACGTCCCAATTTCAAAGCTACTACAAAGCTTCAGTAGTCAGTACAGGCAGTACTGGCTCAGGATGGAGAGACACACACGTCAGTGGAGCAGAACAGACAGCACGGAAATGAACCCGCACATTTATGGTCGACTGATTTTCAACAAGGATGCCAAAAAAAATATAGTGGGAGAAAGTTAGTCTTTCCAACAAACGGTGCTGAGACAGCTGGATAACCAATGCAAAAAAATGAAGCTGAACCTTACCTCACACCACATACAAAAGGTAACCCAAATGGATCAGAGGTCTAAATATAAGAGCTAAAAGTATAAAACTCTTAGAATAAAACATAGGCTTAAATCCTCATGACCATGGGTTAGGCAATGGTTTCTTAGATATGACTCCAAAGGCACAAGCAACAATAACAACAACAAAACATTACTTGGACTTCATCAAAATTAAAGACTTGTGTGTTTCATATGACGCTATCAAAGTAGTGAAAAGACAATGCACAGAATGGGAGAAAACATTTGCAAATCTTATCTGATAAGGGACTTGTGTATATAAAGAATGCATAAGGAACTCTCAGTAATAAAGATAATGGAAAAAAAATGGGCAAAGGATCTGAATAAACATTTGTCCATAGACATATAGAGACAGCCAATGAGCACCCGAAAAGCTGCTCAACACCATTAGTCATCAGAGAAATGCACAGCAAAAAATCCCAGTGAAATACTCTTCACACCCACTGGGGAGTTTAGAATCAGATCAACAGTAACACGTGTCTACAAAGATGTGAAGAAAATGAGAACCTCGGACATTGGTAAAAATGTAAAATGTCACAAGTGCTTTGGAAAACAGTCTGGTGGTCCCTCAAAGGGTAAACACAGAACTACCACATGACCCAGCAATTCTCCTCCAAGGTTTCTACCCAGGAGAAATGAAAGCCTGTGTCCACACAAAATCTGACAGGCGAATGTTCACAGCAGCAGCTCCGTAAGAGCCAGAAGCGGACACAGCCAGACGTCCGCCTGCTGATGACCGGTAAACAGAACATGGTCTCCACGCAATGGAACGTTATCCACTCATTAAAAAAATAAATTATATCTCAAGAAAGCTGAGTTTTTAAAGTATATTTTGATTCTTGGAAAAAAGACCAAAAGGGTTTAGGTCGTACATAAGAACTTCATTCTCCTATTGCTGATCTTTTAAAGCAGCTTCATTAAGTCATGTAAAGTCCACTCTTAAATTCTCTTTGTATTAAGAGGTGAACAGGACACCATCACACCGGGCCCACAGGAATGTGGCCTTGATCCTGACCGCAGCGGGAAGGCACAGGGAGGTTTCAAACAGGAGAGAGGCACGCGATGGGGCTGAGGTCGGAAGGCCCTGGATGCTACGCTTAGGTTGTGGCCGCTGGAGGTTGGGAAAGGAGGGAGCGAAGCTGCCGGGCAGCTGCCTTGGTCCAGATGCGAGACCGTGGGGCTTCAGCTTGGCTGGGGCGGTGGAGCGGTGGGGCAGTGGAAGCAGCCCGGTTAAGAATCCGTCCCTGAAGGACGGGACGTGGCAGCTGGCATGAGGACGAGGGAGGAACTGCAGATGGGCCCCGTCTACGTGGCCCCAGCATCTTGAGGGGGATGCAAAGGAACGGGGGAGGAACAGGATGGATGGCATTTAGATCCTGGAGACGGACGAAGTCACCTACAGAGAGAGCAGATTCTGGGACAAGAAGAGGGCCCGGGTCTGGGCACCTCCAGGTTTAGAGATGGGCTGAGGTACGACCCCACACCGGTCAGAATGGCCACCATTAGTAATTCTACAAATAGCAATGCTGGAGAGGGTGTGGAGAAAAGGGAACCCTCCTGCACTGCTGGTGGGAATGCAAACTGATACGACCGCTATGGAAAACAGTATGGAGGTTCCTTAGAAAACTAAATATAGAAGTACCATAGGACCCAGCAATCCCACTCCTGGGCATTTATACAGACAAAACTTTCCTTGAAAAAGACACATGCACCCCTATGTTCACTGCAGCACTATTCACAACAGCCAAGACATGGAAACAACCTAAGTGTCCATCAGCAGATGAATGGATAAAGAAGTAGTGGTATGTATACACAGTGGAATACTACTCAGCCATTAAAAAAAATAGTAATGCCATTTGCAGCAACATGGATGGACCAAGAGACTCTCATGCTAAGTGAATTAAGTCAGAAAGAGAAAGACAAATACAATATGGTATCACTTATATCTGGAATCTAATATACGGCACAGATGAACCTTTCCACAGAAAAGAAACTCATGGACATGGAGAACAGACTTGTGGTTGCTGACGGGGAGAGGGCCCGGGAGTCTGGGGTTAGTAGATGCAAACGACTGCATCTGGAGTGGATAAGCAATGAGATCTGCTGTAGAGCACGGGGAACCATATCTAGTCACTTGTGATGGAGCACGATGGAGGATAATGTGAGGAAAAGAATGTATATTTATGTATGACTGGGTCACTCCGCTGTACAGCAGAAATTGACAGACATTGTAAATCAACTAGAATTAAAAATTGTTTTAAAAAAGGGCAGAGACCATGTGGGGAAGGCCAGCAACACAGGGCAGGAGCAGAGAGGGTGGGGGCGCGGGATGAGGGGCCCGCTGAGGGGAGGCTGCCGAGGGAGGGGAGCTGGGCACTGAGGCCTGCCGCTGTCTCCCAAAGGGAGTGGTGAACCTGACTCTGAGAAGCTTTGTCACCTGGAGAGGCCGGGCTCGTCTACAGACTTGTCCGTGGTCGCCTGGCACCCTTCTGCCCCACAGCCCAGAGGACAACGAGCAGGATCCGAGCATTCCAGCATCCAGTGCTGACCCTAGAGTGCTCGAGAGCTGTGGGTCCCTGGGCCCCAGCGCTCAGAAAGTAAGGCCTTTCGTCCAACAACCCAGAAGGCGAGAGCCTTGCGCTCGGACAGGGGAACCCTGGGAGGGCATTCGGCACAGGCCCTCCCCCCACAGACAGCAGCAGGGCGAGACCCAGGTCCTTCTCCTTCCAGACCCTTCGACAGCAGCCTTTCACGGGAAAGGCACCGGGCAGCCGGCAAAGCAGTGAGATGTAATATACACTTACCTCCTTGAACCGCTGCTGTTCACAGTTGCATAAGAAAGTCCCAAAGAGACAGCTATAGAGGTGATCCAAAATTGTAATCAAGAACAGTTCATTGAACTCGAACGCTGAAGGAAACTTAAACAGAGAGAGAAATAAGGTTTAGTTTTAAAGTTCAATCTCTAAAACAAACTGGTACCAATGTTGCTGTGAGAGACAGCTAAGTCACAACTTGGAATACAGTCAAATATTAAAAGGAAAATTGAGCCCCCACAGAAACTAATGATTTCCAGTTTCCAGTCCAAGCTTATCGACCCGGCTGAGAAACAACCTGAACAACAGCTGCTGAACCGTGCGGTGCCCACGAGAGCTTCTGCTTCTCACCATGATGGGAGAATGGAGCCTACATTCACGCTGCTTCCAGAAACAACTAGAAAGCTGGACAAAATACAGGAAACAGTTCTTTCAGACAGTGGCAACAGGCAGCAGCACAGGGCTGTGACACCCCACCCCAGAACGGAAACCAGTGGGACATGCGACACCGTCGGCCCATCCTTCACCGGACGCACGTCCAGAGTCCCAGAGAAAAGGCACCAAACGTGACTCAAGAGGAAACACCAAGTCTTCACCTGTTAAACAACTCCAGATTAAAAACCTTCCCACAGAGACAATGCCACGAACATATGACCAAGCAGGCTTTATGTCAGGGATGCAGGAAGGCTGGTTTAAGAGCTGAAGATCAGTGTTACCCAGAAGAAAAAAAAACTCCTGCTGAAATTCACTATATTAACAGAATAAGGGAGAAAACCACTTGGTCCTCTCCATTGCTGTTTTAGGTTAATTCTTAATGGGGTTTAGCAGACTTCCGGCAGAGAATTACCATGGCCAGGAGGTTCTAGCCAGCAGCCGACACTCGCAGACAGGCAGACAGGAGGAGGTGATCTGGAATGCTAATAATGACCATCGCAGCAGGCGTGTACCGGAGCCCACCACGCGCCAGAATTCTAATTTAAAAACACTGAGATATTCATCACCTACTCAATGAAGCAAAGCCAATTAGAACAAAACCAAATAGAACTACCCCACGTATTTTTATTTGTCAGCTTACTTGAAAGGCCTATTCCCTAATCAGAGATGTCTGCCCACTAGCACAACCGATCCTGTCAACTCTAGCATGACAACCAGGTCACCGAGAGAAGGGTTCTTTTTTAAGCTTACCTTTATGGCTTTGCTAGACCAGAGGCAAGCTTCTCAGTTAGAAACAATGGTCAATTCAGGGCTGTCCAAACTCCATCTGGAAGTGTTCTTCTCCTCCCCAGACTGCTACATTAGCCCCTATGAGGAACTCTGCTCAGCTGCCCGAGACTGAGCTTTGCCTTTGTCTCCACCGTAAGGACTGCTCTCTGAGAAACACGCATCTCTTCTAAGGAACCATATCAGAATACTCCGTCCTCAGCAACCTCTGGAAACTAGCTGCGGTGGTGGTTCTTACTAACGTTCTTGTTCTTAAGTGAACTAAATCTGGCTGAAATGCCGAAGAGAGCCCCTGGCCGACCCTCTCTCAGCCTCTAAGATCACCCCTTGCAACTCTGACAATGACCTCACGTTCTAAATGGCTAATATCTTTTAAAAGGCCAAATACATTCTGTCCATTCTTTACAGTATTTTTCTAGGCAGCCCAGTTGTGCTCTATTTATAAATCACTGGCACCATGAAATGTGTGAATTTGAAGCAAAAATATAAAATGTATGTATATTAAAGCTTTATTTAAATCACGGACAGAAATGGAAGGTCTGGATCTTAGTTTCAAACATCTAAAAGTACACATTTACTAACAGGACAGCAGAGCTTCTACTGACGTGTTTTTCAAAACATGTTCATGAGTCTCCTTTTCTAACCCCGAGCCCGCATTCTGGATCTGGGGGCTTGGTTGGGGTGCTACTCCAGCCAAGCGGGTAGACCAGGACGGGAGGTCAGAGCGGGCATGGCCAGGCCAAGCCCCTCGGCACCCACAACACCTGAACACAAGGGTGCCGACTAGCCGTTAGATCTGTGGCACTGACTCAACTTGGAAAACGGCTCATCAGAGGAAGGAGCGACCGCTAGAGGAACACGAAGGAAACCACGAGTTCTCCTTAAAAAGTGCGGTCTCTACAACCCCACAGAAACCCGTAGTGAAAATCTGCACCTCTTGAGGGACAAAATATCAACAACTCTTAACCGCATCCAGCGGGGCAAGAAGCCCGTGAGGCCGGGGTTCCCGCACAGTGTCTTTGAGACTCTCCTCTATTACTTTTTCCCTTAGTTCCTTTGATGTCGATTTGTGAGCGCAGACTAGTTCATTTTATTCTGAGATTTCCAACAACATGACACTGATTTAGCTGGCTTGATTTAGCAGTAGGAAACCTAAAAAAGAGTCAGTCTTGTCACATTAATGCATCTTTTCTAACAAGCTGCACATCTCATTCACTTGTGACGCAATTGATAGACTGATCATTGGTTTGTCTCCTAATGCATTAACAATGTTACTATAGAAGAAATTAATTATACACATTTCGTGGACGGAATCTTAAAGCTGTAAGAGACATCTGAAATGTTCTAACCCAAACCCTTTTCTTTCTTAAAATAAACATTACAAAAATTACATAGATTGGACATGACAATAGGCAGTAAGCAATATAAAGAATGGAAGTCAGCTTGAAGACGTTACACAATTTATCTAGACATTTGGAAGGAATAAGCTTCTTCACATCCACAAAAATGGGGCTTCTCCCTCAGAAGCATTACAATCATTCTCTATGTTCAACCCTTCTATGCAATTTTTCCAAAATGTATTTCATACCTTCTCGTCTTAACCTGAATGCCTCATTTAATTTTGTTCCTGCCTTTGAAACCAAGCAGAACCCTGCAGCGCCCCCGCCCAGCCCAGGCCCTCCCCACCCGCCCGGGCAGCACAAAACCGGCAAGCACTTAACAATCAGGACAACAGAGTCACAAGACCAGTGTCCAAGGCACATTCCTGCCGCCAGAGGAAAAAGGTGCCTGCATGATGACCAGACTGCAGCCATGACAGAGCTGCTCCACCTGGAGCAGTCCTGAGTCTGTGGCCTCAAGAGAATGGGATTGACATTACTGCTCATAATAATCTCTATCTTTGTGGGCATCAAAATAATTGTAGCTTGCTCTGCCCATGTATGTAAAGGGGCAGCTAAAATTGTCACAAAGAGATGCTACAGACCCATGCTGACATCTTCCACTCTGAGAAGACGGCGCCCAGTGTCGGCACAAACTTGCTACAGAAACAGACCTTCACCCCTGTCCTGTAGAAATGGGGATTTGGAAGCAGCTCTTTGCAGGAAGCCACCTCAGCAGGAAGCTCCTTTTTGTCACTTTAGCAAAGCGATACTGTAACTAACCTTGAACCTGGCGCCCCCACGCTCTACCCATCTCAGACCCTAGCATACATTTCACACATTTTAATCACACAGTATGCTGCCTAATTTTCCAGTTCTTTCCATAGAGCAGAGTAGAAATGAAGAACAGGTGGTTAACAGATGACCAGATCTCTTCCCCAGCTTCCCCTTCAGTAACCTCCCCAACAAATGGAGTCGACGAGCCCTCCAGAAAGGGGGGACCCCACCTCGATGGACCACTCCCGTTTCCCTTCTCAACTGCCACAGCCGAGCAGAACCCTCAGAGCTGGTTTGGATGCTGTCGCCGGCATTCTGATTAAAGGCGCCTCTCCTTTCTGCCAGCCTCTGTGCGGATGGTGTAAGCAGCAAGCAGCAGGACCCCATGCATTCGGTAACAGCGTGGCATCAATAGAAATAGCAAGTAATAGCAAGTGCAGGGCACTACAAGATGGGTAAAAGATTGGGCCAGCCTCCGTACCTTTTGACTATGTGTTTGCCGTTCCCTGTCACCCATACCCTGTCACCCAAGCCTTGGGCACCTACTTCCAGAACCGGCCCTCCTTCCGCTCCCACCCCTCTATCTAACTGGCTGCGTGGAATCAGCTGTGAGCTGGCATGCAGATAACGCGGGAGCGCAAGTGACTTGGGTCTCCAAGTACCAGTAAATTCTCAGGGAGGGCCCGAGGACTCTGCGAAATCCACTTTGGCGGCTTAGAACTCCACACCACCCCAGCTTTTTTGATTCTGAAGGTCTATTCTCTTGAGATCCTTGCTTCTCCAGTGTGATCTGTGGAAAAGCAGCACGACCTGGCAGCAGATGCAGATTCTGGGAGTTCCTGTTGTGGCTCAGTGCGTTACGAACTCAACTAGTGTCTGTGAGGTTGCGGGTTCGATCCCTGGTCTAGCTCAGTGGGTTAAGGATCCGGCGTTGCCGTGAGCTGTGGTGTAGGTCGCAGACGCGGCTCGGATCCCGCATTGCTGTGGCTGTGGTGTAGGCCGGCGGCTACAGCTCCGATTTGACCCCTAACCTGGGAACCTCCATGTGCCGCGGGTGTGGCCCTAAAAAGGGGGTAGAAAAAAAAACAAAAACCAATGCAGATTCTCATGAATCAGAACCCGCACTTTCATAAGCTCCCCAAGGGATGTGCGTGCCCATGAAATCCGAGCCGCGCCGCGTACAGCAGAATCCCCAAGGGCTCCTGAAGCAGCACGCTCCCCCACCCCAGCCCAGGGTCATTCAGTCAGCAGAGCCAGGGTAGGGCCTGAGAATCTGCATCTCAGTTCCGGGGGAGGCTGCGGGGACTGGCCCAGGACTGCACTCGAATCGCTTGTTGGGATCACTGGTCCTCTAACTCATTTCTACAGCAGAGCCACTGGGGAGCCACGCAGCCAGGCCTCTCCCCTGGAGGACGCGGCTCCGGGGAGGCCCAGGAGTCCAGGTGCTGACGTGGTGCACACAGAGCTCAGACGGAGAGCTAGGCTCCGCGGCCCACGGCAGGGTCCGAGCTGAGGTGGCTCGGGCGGTGTGGTGGTCCTCAGCTTTTGTCCTGTGCCAGCACACTCACGTTGGTAACAGTGGGGGAAATGGGCTGGTATTGCAAACTTTCCACGGCAGGGGCTGGGGCGGCAGGACAGCCGTCCTTTAACAGGCCTCAGGGTACTGGTGATAAGGCGGCCAGGAAGCTCCATCAGCCAAGGCCAGACCTCCCAGTCAACAGGAAGGAGAGAGCCAGGCCGCGCCCTTCTCTGCCCTCTCCCCCAGAGCCGCACCCTGGCAGGCACCCGCTTGCCCCCTCCCCGTCCCGGTCACTCTCACTGTATCTCTGCCTCTGTTTCTGTGTCCCTCCCATCTCTGTCCCTCTAGCTCGCTCTCTGACTCTGATTCCAGGTCCGTTTCTCCAGCACTATATCCTATCACGAGGATAAGACCCCGAACTCTGATTTGATGTTGGAGGTGAGGGAAGAAACGGCACGTGCCTGTGGCCTGCTGACCTTCGGGCCCAGGAGCTCAGGGAAGGGGGACCAGGCATGGCCCCCTGGCTTATCAGGACCCCGTGCGCTACCAGGTAACGACAAGATGCTCAGCAGCTTCCTATCTGCCACTGGTCCTGGGAGGCTCGCTCACTCCGCTCCTCCTTGGGGCGGGAGGGCTGTGGCCTGGGGTGGGGTGCGGGCTTCCCTGGCCTCATCTCCTCCTTCAGTCGCATCCCCATTTCTACCACCTGGCAAATCTTCCAGCACCTGCCCAGCAGGGTCTATGTTTGCTTACCCCGCCAGAGAGGGGGCAAGTGACACAGATGCACTGAGGGCCGGGGGCTGCACGGCTGCCAGACAGCATGATGGACCAAAGCCATTTGCACAAGAAAAGCACCTTTTGGCATGAAGTTGATTGTTTCCGACATTCTGCTTGTATTTATAAGTGTCCAAGGAGACTTTCAAGATTATACTCCAGACCGACTTCATCAATGTTTAAAAATAACAGCCTGAAAACTGTCCTGCCCCTCCTCTCTTTTTCGACTCATACACATAATCCTCCCCATACTTACCGACGGTTCAGGAAGCCTTCAAACTCCTCAACCAGTCATCCCCAGGATTATACAAAAACTGCCACTCCAGACCGACTTCATCCCCTCAACATGTCCTGGTGGCGGCCCCCAGTCCACCCACTGCATGGAACCCACTTGGGTCCTATCTAGGCCCCACCTGTTCTGATGGGCCAGGATGGGCCGCTACTCTAGAGTAAAGCCAGCGGTGGCTCATGTACTTCTCAGCCACACACACCAGCAACCTCGTTACGCCCTTCGAGGGCCCAGTTCTCCTGGGGCTCTTACCCAGCCAGCCCCTCTTCATGTATTATCCTCTCTCCAGAACAGGCCCCGGAGGTCAGTTCTTCAATATTTCCAAGACCTGCACTCATGCCTTCATTCTCTTCCCTACCCGAACTTGGGTAGCCCTCAGTACCAATAATGAAAGAAAGTATCTTCATACTTATTACTCTGATTCCCCTTTTTGTAACATTTACTTCCCCAAACCTCCTAACATTACCGACTGGACACATGTCAGCTGTTTTGGGACTTCCATCTGTCCCACCCAAGGTGCCTCTCTTGAAATCACAATTTTTGGTTCCAGCCCTCTAATCTCAAGCAAGAAGACTGCAAAAAGCTTAAGATACCTAAAAATCATGACATAGGATGGAACCCTACTATTCTTTCTTTTAACCGGGCTAAGAATTGCTCTTCCCGCCCTTCCCCTACGAGGGCACAGAGCATTCCCCTGGCCATTTAGGGAAACCCCATTTTAACATCACTCTAGATGTTTGTCTAGACCCTACAAACCGCACCTATTTTCTCTGCGGCTCCAATGCCTGTTTATGTCTTTCAGCCACAACTGGACAGGAGCCCGCACCCCTACATACAGAATTCCCAACTTTGCTCTCATAAACGACAGCATGTCACTTCCCCTATACTCTCAGCCACCTAGGCAGAAGCGAGCAGACCTCACCATAATTTCAGCCCTAGGGATTATCCTTGAGATAGGAACGGGCTCAGCAGTACTCCCAAACTCCCTTTTCACTGCTAAGCAACTTTCCCTCAAACTCACCCGGCAGATTGCTAACCTGGCAGCCCAAATCAACACTTTAGCAGAACAATCAAGCCAAGTCCACACTGCCATTCGAGACATTATTGACAGAGCAAAGAGGTTTTATAAGAAAGTAGCCTCAGGGGGATTCAACTGGTAGAATTTTAAAACCCATGTCTGGTCCTGGTTCTCTCGGCTAACCCCTCTTTTAAGCCCCTTGGTGACCTTTCTACTTCTGTTAATTAACCTTTGGGCCATGTATCTTTAACCTCCTTGTTAAGTTTGTTTCTTTTAGGACACAGCAAATAAGTCTCCAAATGGTAATGCAACGGGGATACCAACCCATGAGGCCGCACCTAACAGCGCTGGAACAAGCTGCCACATCGCTCCGTGGAGCCACACCTCCCTCCTCAGAAATACCCTGACAGAGAGCAGGCAGAAGGAACCAGAACCCCACAGCGCCCCCATTCCTCAGGAAGCAGCCAGAGCGGTCGTCGCCCCTTTTCCCTTATACTCTGGGTTCCCAGACGCCATGGAGGGAAAAAGGCAGGTAGTCAGACACGAGCAGGGTATTCAAAGGGGGCAAAGGCTTAGGCCTCAAGGAAAAGATGGGGGAATGTGCAACTTCAAGGCTTCTCCAAGGAGATAAGACTCAAAAGCCTTCAGGGCCGAGATGAGAACCGCCAGACGCTTATCGTCCCACCTGTCTCACGGTCATTGCTACAGAGTTCCTAAGGACCGCCCCACCCCAGCAACTTGGCCTACGCCTTCCTGCCCCCACTAGGAAAGGTATGAGGCCCACTGCTTACCCTGCCCTATAGGGGCAATGTGTGCCCCCAACCAGCCAGCAGGGGTATCAGAAGACGCCATCTTTCCCCAGCCAACCAGCAGGTCAGCAGGTGTGTGGCAAGGCCACTCCTCTGTGTTTGGGCGATAAAAACAGACACGACCCTGCGCCCAGAGGCGGCTCTCCGTGATGACCAGGAAGCTGGCCCCCTGTGGTAACTGTCTCTCGCCTCAATCAACCTGTCTTTTCTACACCTGGCTTTAAATCCAGAAAATTCTTTTTCCACCCGCATGCAGAGACCACAGCACAACTGAGTTAAATTATAGATTGGGCCATATTTAAGACACCCACACACAGGCACATACGTCATTTTGAATGTACCTGATATTGAAGTTTCTCTTCAACCTTAAGATATGTTTGAATCAGACTATAAACGTCAGAAATATACTTGAAATCTCTCACCTGTCTCGTCATTTGCCAAACACAGTCAATAAACTGAAGAAATATAGGGGATCGGTCAGCATCCGCATG
Source organism: Catagonus wagneri (assembly GCA_004024745.2). Lineage (NCBI taxonomy): Eukaryota > Metazoa > Chordata > Mammalia > Artiodactyla > Tayassuidae > Catagonus > Catagonus wagneri. The sequence continues at coordinate 1,675,409 of PVHT021183599.1, forward strand.
GTTGTCATTTCCATGGCCCACTCGCTGAAAAGAATCGAGAGGTTAAACACTTTAATGTAGGCCATGGTCCTCTCAAAAGTCACTTTAAATTGCCTGGTGGCAAGAATCACATCTCATTTATATGCGTGAATTCCTGGCACATAAAAGGCACTCCAAAACGTTCACTGAGTTGAACTGACTTCCATTAGTCTAAGGAAGCAAAATTTCAGTGTACTATTTTTTAAATGTTGATTGTTTCATAATTTTGCTTTAATACAGTTGAGATCAAGAAGTTGTAAGCAAATGGCCAGTAAACTTTTCAGTCCAAATGACGGGGTCAACCCCAGCCACAACACAAGTGCTCAGTGTCAACGTGGGACCAGCAATCAGCAGATCATAAAGCACATTACAAGCGCCATTTTCTCCACAAGTGTAGTGGGTTTTTTTTTTCCCCCATTTTTCAGAAATGTCAGGAAGTCTGAGAATCAAAATAATGATTAACCATCTACAAGTTTTTGCCAATTCTACATGACTCAGCCTCAAAACTTCCCTCTTGAAATGGTAATGGGGAGCCCTCAGGGCGGTCCAGGGTTGTGTTTCTGGTTTTTTTTTCTCTTTCCAGTTTTGAGATATAATTGACATCCAGTAGTTTATGTCATACCTTTTGATATTTTAGAAGATGTTAGTAGATTCATACTAAAAGGTAAAAGATAATTTCAAACACATAAATGGGACTGACAAGAACACTGAAAATGTCAAGTTAAAAAACAGCACAGGACATTCTAACAGAAGCTTCATGTAATCTGATGACTAAGCAAAAGGATGAGAAAGAAAAGTTATGAAGATACAAGGCAATCACACAGAAAGAGAAACACTGCGTCCATGAAATTGCCCAGGAAAGATAAAACCAAAGCAATGACCCAGTCAACATGAACACCTCAGAATAACAATGTACTGCCTTATTTAAAAATTTAATTGTAGTGAGATACACATATCAAATTGAAGTGTACAGCTTCATGGCATTAAGTGCCTTCACACTGCTGTTGAACCCTCATCAGCATCCATCTCCAGAACTTCACCTTCCCAGACTCAAAGTGGCCTCGGTAAACAGTAACTCCCCATTCCCCTCCCCCAGCCCCTGGCACCCATTAGCCCACCTTGTCTCTCTCGGTTTGACTGCTCTAGAGACTTCATATGTATGGAAGCAGGCAGTTTGTCACCGTGCAACTGGCCTCTTACACTGAGCACAGTGGCTCACAGCTCACCCATGTGGTAGCAGGTGCCAGAGTTTCCTTCCCTTTAAAGCTGATCACTAGCCCACTGTGTGGATGGACCACGTTCTGTTCAACCATTCGTCTCTTGATGGACACTGGGTTGCTTCCACCTTTGGGCTATTTTAAATCATGCTGCTATGAACATGGGTGTGCAAGGAAGTGTTTGAGTCTCTGTTTTCACTTCATTTGGGTATATACTCAGAAGCAGAATTGCTGGATCATATGGTAGTTCTGTTTTTAATGTTCTAAGGAACTGCCATACTGTCCTCCACAGTGGCTACATGCATTGCCTTATTTTTATACTTCTCCTTTATAATAATCTGGGGAAACTGCTCCCCAGTACTGAAAGCAACTGGGGAGGTTTTGTACCAACGGTTCACAACTTAAGATTCATTCTTTCTTTAACAGACATGCACTGCGCTCTTAGAGTGTGCACACAGCCCCCTGCCTGGCCCTCGGGCTCAGGCAGTTTCATGGTGTCCAGCAGAGGCCAGGCCCTGGGTAGGCAGCTGGGGCACCAAGACAAATGAGACATGGCATCTGTGCTTGGTGAACAATTTGCCTGTGGTCTAGCTGTGGGAGGAAGACCTGAAAATAACGGAAGGCAATCAAGTGTGCCAGGCACTTCCTGGTCTGAAATGGGTATGGAGGGGCCACAAAGGAACGAGCAGCCATGTGAACTAAATGTGAACTAAATCAAAGAGTAGCCCAAGGATGCCCAGCCAGACGAGGCAGCAATTCCACTCCTAGGTACATACCCAAATATGCAAGCCAGGCTTTACGGGCTGAACTACGCCTCCCCCAATACATATGTTGAGGTCCTAACCTTCAGGACCTCACAATGTGACTGTGTTGGGACATAATCACCTTTTTAAAGGCCCTAAGTTAAAGTGAGGCTGTCACAGTGGGCCCTAAGCCAATCTGCCTGATGCTCTCAGAAAAGGAAACCTGGGAGTTCCCGTTGTGCTTTTCTCAGTAGTAATGAACCCGACTAGTATCCACGAGGATGCAGGTTCCATCCCTGGCCTTGCTCAGAGGGTTAAGGATCCAGCATTGCTGCATCACTGCAAGCTGCAGTGTGGGTCAGATGCAGCTCAGATCTCGTGTTGCTGTCACAGTGGCTATGACGGAGGCTGGCAGGTGAGGTCTGATTCGACCCCAAGCCTAAGAACTTCCATATGCCGTGGGTGTGGCCTTAAAAAGAAAAAAAAAAAGGAAGAGGAAACTTGGACACAGAAACACACCAAGGATGTGTGTGCACAGAAGAAAGGCCATGTGAGGAGACAGCAAGAAGGCAGCCATCTATAGCCAAGGAAAGAGGCCTCAGGAGAAACCAACCCTGCCATAACCTTGATCTTGCACTTCTAGGCTCTAGAACTGTGAGACAATAAATTTCTGTCATTTAAGCCACCCAGTTTTATGGAACTTAGTATGGCAAAATCTTGTACAACAATATTCACAGACGTATTATTCACAACAGCCAACAAGTAGAAATAACTCAAAGGTCCATCAGTAGGTAAATGGATAAACAAATGTGGTATAGCCATACAATGGAATACTATTCAGTCAAGAAAAGGAATTAAAATTTGATAGATGCTATAACATGGATGAACCCTGAAAACATTGTGCTTAGTGAAATAAGCCAGTCACAGAAAGACATATATTGCATGACTGCTTTTTTTTTTTTTTTTTGTCTTTTTAGGGCCCCACACGTGGCATATGGAAGTTCCCAGGCTAGAAGTCAAACTGCGGCTGTAGCCACCACCCTACACCACAGCCACAGCAACACTGGATCCTTAACCCACTGAGCGAGGCCAGGGATTGAACCCGCATCCTTGTGGATACTAGGCAGGTTCATTACCACTGAGTCACGACAGGAATTCCTGTATGACTCCTTTTATATCGGGTACTTAGAATCGGCAAATTCAGACACATGGAAAGCAGATGAGCGGCTGGCAGGGCTGGGGGTGTGGGAAGTGGGGAGTGGCGACTTAAAGTTTACGGGCTCGTCTTTTGGGAGTGGAGAAATGTTTTTGGAACTAGATAGAGAAGGTGGCTGCACAGCACTGTAAATGCACTAAATGCCACAGAACTATATGTTTAATATGGTTGATTCTGTGTTATATGAATTTTACCTCAACTTTTTTAAAGGCATTATCTACACAGAAAAAAAAATAAGAATGCCCTACCAGAAACATACAATGCTAAGGTCCAAGGCTTTCTATTATGGCAATTCAAGTCTCACACAGAGCACAGAGCCAGCACGTGCATACGTGTGATTATGTGACAGGCACGTGCATGTAACGGAGAAAAGTAGGCCAGCGCACAACCCCCCATCTCAACCTACCAGTGCAAACCGGTGTCCAAAGCTTATCCACTCCTTTTCTATGAGAGCCTCGAACCCTTTAATGGTGCGGTAGTAACTGTCCAACATCAGCATAGACAGAGACGTCAGCTGGGCGGTTCGGTCCCAACCGTCACTGCAGTGCACCACCACCGAGGTTTTCCCAGATTCTATTTTATCAGCAATTCTCACTGCTCCAGCAAGAAGCATCTTCAGAAAAGAAGGCACAGTAAACTAGACTACATTTAATTTCTATTACAGCTAAAAGAATTCTGTGGAGAACACTGGAAGTTCAAGTTAATAAACCCAGCAAGAATGCAATGAATTCAAGAACTACTATGAAACATGAGTGGCCTGAGGAAAAAAGAAAAACTTCCACTAAGAAAAACTACAGTCGTAAATAGGGTCCTTTATCAAAGGGCCACAGAGTGCTTTAGAAGCTCCCTCAGAGGGGAGCATTATCCCTTTCTATTACATCCAAGAGCCCCCCGCCCCAACGAAGCCCAGGGTTTGGATGCTGCCCGTGGAAACTATGAAAGCCAAGTACACAGCAAAGATGCACTTCTTTGCAATGTTCAGAACCAGCCAGCTGGCCGGATAGTGCGCTCTGTCTACCTACGCGGAGAAGTCTCAAGCAGAAGGCATGCAGAGGACGGGCTCTCCGTACCCTGATGTACTCCAGCCAGTGCGTCCCATCCACGTTAGAAAGCCACCGAGCCTCGTCGATGGAGGGGTAAGCGACCTCCTTCAGCTTCCGCAGCGACTCTCTCATCACGTGAATGTTGTGGATCTCCAGGAACACGAGCTCGGCGTTGGGGTAAGCGCTTTCGCTCTCGTACCCCCCACCCTTGGCCTGCGAGAGACAAGATACAGACATCACCGCATCGGTGTTAACGCTTCCGCTCTCTCCGGTATCATCAGATAGAGACCGTCAGAAAAGCAGCAACACGTCCGTGTCTAATGAGCCCCCTACATCCTTGTGTGGGTTTCCCGTGGCTTCCAGAACAAAGCACCACAATCTGAGTGGCTTCGAGCAACAGAAATTTTCTTCTCACAGTTCTGGAGGCTGAAGTCCAGGATCAAGGTCCTGGCAGTGCCGTGCTCTCTCAGAAGCCTCTTGAGGAGATCCTTCTTTGCCTCTTCCAGCTTCTGGAAGCCCCAGGGGTTGCTGGTTTACAGCTACGTGCATCTCTGCCCTGTCTGTACACGGCTTTCTCCCGGTGTCTGTGCTCTGCCCATCTTCTAAGGACACCGGTCAGACTGGATCAGGACCCACCCTAATGCCACATATGACCTCATCCTAACTTGATTACACTCACAAAGACCCTATTTCAGACGCGGGCCAGTCACAGGTGCCGGGACTTAGGACTTCAACATATGTTTTTAATGAAAACACAATTCAACCCATAACAATCTTCTATCAGCCAGCATCAGTTTTACAAACGACTACCGATCGTATCTTACACAAGACGAAGTAGGTTTTAAAATGGTCTGTTAGGATTGTCTATCTGAACAAAAGCTGTACTACCACAAAACTTCTGTATAAAACAACTTACAAATTCTGTATAAAAAATTCATACACTTACAGATTTCTAATTTGTCATTTAAATTTACAATCTGTAAATCCCAAACAATGAGATTTATTTAAGAAAGATCAACTGGAAATGTAACAAAAAGGGAGTTATGACTCACCCCCTGGTAACCTCATAACAAAATCTGGTCTATAATTACCTTCTATTTTGCAGAGAGCCACATCCAAAACACACCTACTATGAGATTACAGAGAAACTGAAACTCTAATGCATCGCTGGTAGAAATTAAAATTGTGCAGTCTCTGTGGGGAAAAGTTTGGTGCTTCCTCAAAAAGTTAAGCATAGGAGTTCCCGTTGTGACACAGCAGAAACGAATCCAACTAGAAACCATGAGGTTGCGGGTTCGATCCCTGGCCTCGCTAAGTGGATTAAGGATCCAACGTTGCCGTGAGCTGTGGTGTAGGTTGCAGATGGGGCTTGGATCCTGTGTTGCTGTGGCTATGGCATAAGCCGGCAACTGTAGCTCTGATTCCACCCCTAGCCCGAGACCCTCCATAGGCTGCAGGTGCGGCCATAAAAAGCAAAAAAAAAAAAAAAAAAAAAGGTAAGCATAGAATTACCACATGACCCAGACCCAGAAGTTTCAACTCCCAGAGAACTCAAAACAGGTATTCACACAAAAACTTGTACACAACCAATCGCGGAAGCAATATCCATAACAGCCAGAAGGCGGAAGCCATCCAGAAGGCCATCAGCGAATGAGGGGGTAAACAGACGGCGGTGCGGCCGGCCCCTGGCGCACTTTGGAGCCATATGAGGGGTCGGAGTACTGACTCATGCCACAACATTACATGAAGTAAAAGAAGCCAGGCAATGAGATCACACATTATTAGGATTCAATTTATGTGAAATAAATGTCCAGAAGAAGGAAATCTACACGGGAAGTGAATCAGCGGCTGGCAGGAGCTGGAGAAGGGCAGATGGGCACTGCAATGAGACAGTGGCGACTGGCACCGGCATTATGAAGAGACCGGCAGGCCCTCACCTGTAAACTCTGGAATGGTTTTCGGAAAAGGAACAGGGCGTGCGGCTTCGAGTACAGCGAGTGGAAAATGCTGGTGAGGAGCGCAGGTGGAGACTCAGGCAACAGGACGTGCGGCTCCGGGGCTCGGAAGAGAGGGAAGGGCTGAGCAGCTGTGGGCCTCCACGGAGGGCCACCCACTGGAAAGAGCCAGGACCAGGACCCAGAGACCAGTCCCCAGGGAGGCGGAGGGCGGTGGCAGGTGCCCAGGGCCCAAGAAAACCCGCGCGAACCACAGGGAGAAACCAACAGAACCAGCCTGTGCTCCAGGCCGTTCCACGCAGGGCTTGGTCCCTGCCGCCCCCAGCACTCAGGCACTGCTGTATTACCACCTCACCCAGCACCTACCGTGCGCCAGGCCCCGAGCTGGGCAGGAACCCGGAGCTGGCCTTGCTCAGTCCCACCAGGTCCCTGGGACAGAGCCCTGAAGCCGAGGTGGCGGGGAGGCCGAGGCGGCGGAGAGGCCAAGGCAGTGTGTGGGCCTCAGACCCAGCAAGGCTTCAGCATGGAGGAAGCGCGAGCAATAGGCTGGTGTTAACGAGGAGGGCGTATTTAAAGCCAATCTGTTGCCTGGTAACTGATTACAGAAGCTCCAAGTGAGACCAATGACAATCAGAGAATGGGGTTATGGGAGTTTCCATGGTGGCTCAGCAGGTTAAGGACCCAACGTAGTGTCCATGAGGAAATGGGTTCGATCCCTGATCCTACTCAGTGGGTTAAGGAGCCAGCATTGCCATGAGCTGTGGTGTAGCTCACAGATGCAACTCAGATTCCACCCCCAGCCTGGAAACTTCCATATGCCGCGGGTGTGGCCCTAAAAAAAAAAAGACCAAGAAAATGGGGTTAAGGGACAAAAGGAGCATGAGTGCCTCATCCATACCAAGACAGAGAGCAGACACTCAGAGGTCTTGGGACAGAAGAAAAGGAGGGGAGAGAGGAAGGAGGGGAGAATGGGCCCCACCTGTACACCAGCAGGAACAGGGGAGGGAACTCAGAGAGTTCTGGAAGACGCAAATTTGCTGGCCAGGCCCCTCGCTATATGGGGGCCAAACAGGTTCCAGAGAGAAGTCAGTGCTTTTGGGGACACTGTTCCCCACTGGCCCCCAAGTCCCCAAGAAGCTAATAGCAGCAGCGGCGGCGGCAGGGCCATCCTCAAGCCTTGGGAGAAGGAGCCTAACAGCCCTTGGGGAGGAAGGAGGCAGCTGAAGGCTGGACTCGGGTTTCCGGAACTCAGGCCAGCTGCTCTCCACGCAGCAGATCCACGTGGCAGGGAGGGCTCCCACCTCAAAGAGCAGGCAACTCTGGAAGGCGCCGAGTGGCAGGACAGCATCCCCACACCCTCAGAACCCACACCCCTCCCCTGTTGCAGACTGTGTACTCCCCAAAGCCCCGCGTTGAAACCCCAGTCCCTTTTTTTTTTTTTTTGCTTTTCAGGGCCACACCCACTGCGTATGGAGGTTCCCAGGCTAGCGGTCCAATCAGAGCTACAGCTGACGGCCTATGCCACAGCCACACGGGATCCTTAACCAGCTGAGCGAGGCCAGGGATCGAACCCGCAACCTGACAGTTCCTAGTAGGATTCGTTTCCGCTGCGCCACGATGGGAACTCCTGAAACCCCAGCCCTTGGCAGAAGGGAGTTGGAAGGTGCCGCCTGCAGAGGGGATTGGGCCACGAGGCGGAGCCCCGGTGATGCACCTAGCGCTCTTTCCGAGCTTGTGAGGCCACAGCAACAACATGGCTGTCCACAAGCCAGGAAGCGGGCCCCACCACACACTGACTCTGCTGGTGCCCGGATGCTACGCTTTCAGCTTCCAGAGCTTCCAGAAATAAATGGTGCTGTCGATAAGCTAGCCAGCCCGTGATGTTCAGTTACAGCAGCCCAGGCCGCACGAGACGCCCCCCGCACCCAGCGCCTCTTCTCCTGCAGACACTCCTCCTCGCCTGGCATCCAGGAGCTCTCCCCTCCCTCACTGGGGTCCCCTCGCCACCCCCTGGAGCACCCTTTCCTTCACGGAGTCCCTCGGGGCCCGGCCCTGTTGGCGGGCCGTAGGCACCTTTGGTCACTCCATTCCCCGCTCCAAGGCCGCGAGCGCCAGCCGACGCCGCAGAGCCCCAGCTCAACCTCCACCCTGACCTTTTCTGAGCTCCAGAGCTTTCTCTCTGCCCACAGGTCCTCGACCGCAACAGGTGCAAAGTGCTTTCCTCGCCTGCACGTTCACTTTCTCACGCAGCGAGCCGACTTCAAAGCCTCGGGGCCCTCCCGCCGCCTGTGTGACGGAGGCTGCGCTTCTGAATCAGCCTGCGATGCCCTCGCCCGCGGGTCCTCCGTGCAGCCCGCGGCCTGTGTCCCACGTCAGGGAGCAGCTGCGGTGTGACGGCCCAGCTCTGGGGACCCAGGAGTGCTCGAGATGCTCAGAGTCCCCGCTGTCACAGAGCCGACGGCCGTGTGGCTAGACGCGCACCGGATGAGGGCTCCGCGAAGGGAAGGCCTCCACGCCTCCAGAAGGGCCACCCTGCGGAAGCGCCGTCTGGAGGATGGGGGCCGTCAGCCATGAGGGCAGAGGCTGGGACGGGGCGGCACCGGGTGTGCTTAGGGAACCGAAAGACACCTATCACGGCTGGGATGTGGAGCCGGGAGGCGAGACGAGGCAGGAGGGAGAGGACCCGTGGGGGCAGGGCCTTAGAGACCCTGCTCAGGAACTGGTTGTCGCAGCCTGGGGGCCCGGGGCACACAGACCTGGACATTGAGAAGATGACTCTGGCCACGACGGGGAGACCGGACTGTAGGAAATCTCTGCACAACACCAGCAACTGAATGCAGTCGCATGTTAAGGAAATTATACATCACGCCTGAGCGGGATTTATCCCAGGAACGTGAAGGCACTGTATGAGTTTCCTAGGGCTGCAGGAAGGGACGAAGTGCCACAAACCAGGTGGCTTAAAACGACAAAGGCTGATTCCCTCACAGCTCTGGAGCCTAGAAGCCCGAGAGCAAGTGACTGGAAGAGTTCCTTCCTTCCAGAGGCTCTGAGAGAGCGTCTGCTCAGGCCCCGCGCCTGGCTCACCATGGGTGCCGGCAGTGCCAGGTGCTCCTCGCCACATGTAGCCGCGCCCCGCCAGTCCCCGCCCGCATCGTCGTCACCTGGCCGTCCGTGTCTCTACGTGACCTTCTCGTGAGGACATGAATCACTGATCCGGGGCCCACCCTCATCCAGTCTGACCTCATCTTAACTAAGTACAGGTGCAGAGACCCTCCTTCCAAATAAGGTCATGTTCTAAGTTTCCGGGGGGACATGAATTCTTAGGAAATGCTACTCAACCCACTACCTGGGCAATCTACAGAACCACTCAGTGTGCTATCCACCGCATTAGGGATTTGAAAATCTAATACCCTTTCATGATAAAACCATCCCACAAACTAAGAATAGAGGGCAATTTCCTTCACCTGATGAGGGCGTGTATGAAAACCCACAGCTCATCCCCAGCGGGGAAAGACTGGGAGCTTTCCCCTTACGACTGGGAACAGATCGACAGCTCCTATTTTCACGACTTGTATTCAACATGGTACTAAAGAGCAAGTGCCCTTCTGGTTGCTAGGGGGGATTCTGCCGGATTCATGAATTGCCTAATAAAGCCAGTTCCTCAAAAAAGGCCAAACATGATACTTGAGGGTCTTGCCAGAGAATTAGGCAAGAGGAAGAGAAATAAAATGCATCCAGGTTGGAAAGTAAGGAGCAAAACTATGTCTACCTGCAGAGCTAATGGGGACCTGGACAGATAAATATCCCTGTCTGGCTCCTAGGCACATACGCCGCTACAGCTAAAATCATCCTAGACACGCAATTTGGTGTCCGGCTCCCGTCTCCGCTGTGTGGGATAGACATAAGGGACTGCCCTTGCTCGGCTGGCTGTTCAGAGGTCGCCTCTGTGAATACAGCTTTTCTGTGTTGTTGTTTTTTTTTGTTTGTTTGTTTGTTTTTGTTTTATTTCCTTGGGGTAGTACTGCAGTGGTGACAGGAAGTTCGCAGAGACGTAGAAAGAATGACAGGGTCGCTGATCCACCAGCCATGGGAAGCAAGGGGAACTGACTAATTAAGGGTGACTCCCAGCGACGGGCTGAAAAATGCTGCCTCCCCCACTCCCCATAAAGATGCCCACATCAAATCCCTGGCAACTGTGAATGCGACATTTTTTAGAAAAAGGGACTCTGCAGATATGATTACGATTCTTGAAATGAAGAGAGAATCCTGGGGCCTCTGCAGTGGGCCCTAAATGCCATCACACGTGTCCTTAGAAGAGACAGGAGGAGAAGGCGCAGAGACACGTGGAGGAGGCAGCCCTGTGAAGACAGGGCCTAGGACTGTAATGCTGTGGACATGTGCACAGAGGAGCCACCAGAAGCCCAAGGAGGCAAGGGACAGGTCCCCACCGGAAGCCCTCAAGGGGAGCATAGCGCTGCCAGATTTCGGAACTGTGAGCGAATAAATAAATGTGTGCTGTCTTAAGCCACCAGGTTTGTGTCATTCGACTAGCACCTCGGAAAACACACACACTGCCCGGCTTCCTCCACTCCGTCACTGACACCACCGCTCAGCGCCAGGCCTGAGACACTGTCACCTCCCCTTTCACAGAAGAGGAACCTGACCTTCCAGACAGGCGAAGTAACTTGCTCGGGGTCCTACCAAGCACCAAGTGTGGGGCCTGGAGGAAGCCCCAGACGAAACTGGTGCAAAGCCGAGGCTTCTTACTAGCTTGCTTCGGGCTGGTCTGGCTGTGCTCACGTCTGTTACCTGGGAGGCCACCAGCCAGGCAACAGGACAGAAACCCCACCTGGACCTCAGGAGGGATCAGGGCAGGGGGCGGGTTGAAAGTCATGGCCATGGAGGAGACAGGCCAGGGGGACTGCACAAAGCAGAAAATAGGGGTCCAGACTGAGTTTGGGGTTTGCCACCATCTGCTAGGCAGGAAGAGGGAGCTGAAGCCAGGGGGGAGGCCAAGCCAGCCAGGCTGCGGGGAGAGCAGCCCAGGGGCTGAGACACCACGAAAGCCAAGAGAACAGAGCATCCTCTCTGAGGTCAGTGAGGACAAAAGTGAACTTGACCCCCATGCTTGCTCAGGGACAGACACCCATTTAAGCATCCCATCCACTCCCAGTTTAGAGAGGAGGCAACCGTGGTCCCCCTGCCCATGGTCACGTACAAAGGGCCACGCTGCCTGCAGGCTCTCCCAGAGCTCGCTCTACAGCCCCCCGAGCCCCCAGGCAAGGCCTCTGTGCTATGGCGCCCTCGGGGACAAGGCCATCTGGTAGCTTGCTTGCCCAGGGACGTAGGAGGAAGGGGCTCCTCTCGGGACTGAGACGCGGGAGGTGGGAGGTAGGCTTTCTGGAGACGGAGGTCAGCGATGAGGAAAGAAGAGACACAAGCTGCCAAAAGAAACAAAGACCCCAAGCACTGCTGAGCAGGGCAGGGCAGGGGGCCCACAGGCACCCTCCGAAGCCAGCTCAGACGCCACCTCCTCCGTGAAGCCCTGCCCAGCACCACGAGCTCCCCAGGACAGGACCTGACACCTCCAGCGTACAGCACCTCGCCCGGCCATCCTGGTGTACCCCAGCACCTCGTCGCTATAGCTTCTCCGGCATACCTGTTACCCAAGTGTCATTTTACAGGTAGACATGAGATGGTAAGGGCTGTCACCGCCCGCCTGACACCTGGCACGACTTGGGGGGAGGGCCAGGACTCCGGCTGCCAGATGCCTGCCTGCAGTTACTCACTGTCGGCAAGTCATTCATGAGAAACAGAAATGACTCCTGCTGGCAAGCAAGTACTGGAGGCTCGACCTGACAGCTGTCGCTAGGATCCTGTCCCCTCCCCTTCAGCTGGTGGGGATCAGACGGGAGCCGTGTGCGGATGTCACTGCTCCGTGTGACCTATGGAAACTTTGTGCATCCACCCAGCCTCACACAGCGGACTCCACTCTGAGAGAGCTTCGCACCGGACACGATGCATCAGGTACTCATCATACTACCCAGGTTTCATAAAGGGGCTCCAAGGCCCTCCCGATCCCCTGGTTAAAGAACTTACTAGATTCCAAGGGGATACTTCTCTCTCTGGAGCTTTCCTTCAGGAGGTCAGCAGAGCGGATGGGGAGGGGGCAAGGAGAGGGGCAAGATCCCCATCCTCAGGAGGCACTGCTCCCGGCCCAGGGCTCTGGACGAGGGAGAGCTGGCTGCGGGCTGCACCCCCCCGCGGAGGGCTTCAGCGTGCTCTGTGAGCAGCAGGGTGACTTACAAACAGGGCAGAAGAAAAGACCCTGCGGCAGGATCCATGTGTACCTTGTTGGTGTCGGCAACGCTGTTTTGCCGGGCGTCAAAGATGATGAGTTTGTGAGCCTGTGCGTTGGCGTCCATTATCATTTGTAAGTACTTCTCGTCTTCCTTGCAGCGTTTATCACTGGGACCCACAAGTGGCTGGCTGCAACGGGTAATTGTTGCCTGACTTTCTGGATGAATCCATGACAACACCTAGTGTTTGAAAGCAATAAATACAAGCAGTTCCTAAAACAGTACGTGCTCTAATGACCAAGCAATAAAAACAAGTTTCCTCCTCCAGCCCGGCTGCTTCTGCCTGTCTTCTTCAGACAGGAGGGGTCAGTCTGAAGACAGCGCGACAGTGGCCGCTGGACTCAATGTCTGGGTCAGGCTGAAAGAAGTCTAACTAGATGAGCTCTAAAAATAACCTTCCCCCTTTAAAATTTTGCGACTCTAAGAGCAACAGAAATGAGGTCAAACCCTGGCTAACATCAAGCCCCACTTCTACTTGATTGACTAGTTTTATATTGTCTCCTAATTTAAAAACACCTTTGTATCTCCCAGGGCAGGTGTAACCTTCCACTCGGCATCTAAGAAAGAATGTATTTTCTCTCGGATGATTTGGCGCAACCAGTGACAGAAGGTGCTCATGCAATAGCGCTGTGACTCCTTTTCAATCTCTACTACACTTGCTCTTTCTTTCCTTTTTGGTTGCACCCACGGCATGTGAAACTTCCCAAGCCAGGGGTTGAACCTGTACCACAACAGCAACCCAAGCCACAGCAGTGACAATGCCAGATCCTGAACCTGCTGTGCCACCAGGAAGCTCCACTACTACATTTTGAGAGCATAACTGAAGTCACCCTTGTACTTAGTAATGTGAAGTCATAGAAGGCAGGTCACAACAAACACAATGTTTATATAATTCGGTGAATCAAAGATAGTTCAGGTTTATAGACTGATTTTTCTTCTTTCCATTTTGTTCACTCAGTTTTTTTCTATCTTGCTTTTCCCCATATTAGATCAAATACAGCATATATCCACATGACAATGCTCATTACTTACCGGGATTCGGCCTTTTGCTCGAAAAGCTGCCACTTTTGAAAGGTCATCATCTTTGACACTAGTTGGCACAACAATGATGGCGGGGTAGGTGTCACAGAGCTCATAATTGCTGTTTATTTTGGATATTTTCCAACTCTCATTTGGCAAGCCCTGTGGAGTGTTAGAGATGAAAGCCGGGGGGTGGGGAGGCATACTTATACACTTTCAGTAATTACTAAGTATGAATTACAGTTCTTTCTCAGTTTCCACTAGAATCCATTTATAAGTGGTTGCTCATTGCTACTTAAAAGTTTAAATATACATTTATTCACTATAACCCATTTCCTATCATAACCCATTTTTAAAAACTTCAGTGATGCATAATTTCCAAACATACTACAACATGAAAATTATATACTTGAATCCCAGTCCTACACATTTCTTACCATGTTTTCTATAATAAATGGGCATAGTTCCGTTGTTGAAAATACCCATGGAAGCCCTTTAAAGAAACAGAAACTTCTTACAAATATAAAATCACCATACAGAATAGAAGGTGAAGACAAACATTAAACGTCATGAAAATAATATCTTATTGGAATATCTTCAAGGTAACAACACAGTAAAGAGCTTCTAGGTATAGGAACATCCTATCAGCCATAGACTCAAGATCCAAGTTAAGTCATTGGTTTTGACCTTTACTCCTCCATTTGCCACCAGAATATCTAATAAAAACCGTCTGGCTGCTCTTCTTTGTGACCGCCCGTCCTTGAACCCCACTTGCTCTCTGGAAGAAGGAAGAACAAACAGGGCTGGTGTAGGGAGCAGAGGCATCCTGGAGCTAAAGAACCTACAAGCTACATAAGTGGTACCATGGACAACTTGTTTCAAAAGGTTTCTTCTCCACTACGCCTCTATCCTTTATTATTTTTTTTCCCAGCCACGCCTGTGGTATGTGGAAATTCTTGGGCCAGGGATCGAACCCACACCACAGTGACAACGCTAGATCCACTGAGCCACCAGGGAATTCCATATCCTTTTAGAACAAAGATGCCCAACCTATTATTTTTCAATTGACAAGCAATATACTTTACCTGTCTCTTATATTCAGCTACTGGATCATACACTTTCCATCCATTAACTGGAAATTTTTCTTTATAGTTGAATGCAAAGAGTGTCTGGATACAAAAACCACAAAATAAATCTGTCAGCATTTCTTTACTATGTCATATGCCCAATGGTAAAGCTTTGCATTCAGTTATGAGCTGAATGTATTAAGCTTCCTCCTTTAATCTATAAATTTTGAAGCAACAGATGCGCAGTTTTCTTCATCATTAGACAGAACTGACAAACTTTAAACATTCTAATATTAGTTGCCAATAGAGAGAAAACAGATAAAGGAAACCTCGGGACAAAGGAATTAAACATGACCTTTTGAGAGCCCCACCAAGGCACTGAGTCCTGTACACAAAAAGGTTTATTTTGGTGCACTTACCTGCCCATTGGAAAGAGGAAATGCGTGTTTGTTAAGGTTTTCAAATATCCCGAGTTTACTCTGTTCTTCCTGTTTATAAGCAAGTCGCAAGTTCCTCATATCCTGATAAACAATGAGAAACACTCATTTGTTCAACATGTACTGAGTGCCTATGAGGTAGATGCCACGCTCTGAAGGGAGAAATATTTTTGTTCATTTCTCATGTTATGTAGTCGGCCCTCCATATCTGCAGGTCCCACACCCACAGATCCAACCAAGCACGAATCCAAAACACCAGGGGAAAAAATTCCAGAAAGTTCTAAAACACAAAGCGAATTTGCAGAGTGCCAGCAACTATTTACAAAGCCTCAGCGTTGTCTTAGCTATCATAAATAACCTAGAGATGATTTTAAGTACACAGAGAGTTCCCGTCATGGCTCAGTGGTGACAAACCCGACTACTATCCATGACGACGCAGGTTCGATCCCTGGTCTTGCTAGTGGGTTAGGATCCAGCGTTGCTGTGGGCTGTGGCATACATTGCAGAAGCAGCTTGGATCCCACATTGCTGTGGCTGTGGTGTAGGCCAGCAGCTACAGCTCCGATTCCACCCCTAGCCTGGGAACCTCCATATGTCACAAATGCGGTCCTAAAAAGACAAAAATTTAAAAAAAAAAAAAAGCACACAGAAGGATGTGCGTAGGAGGTATAGAAATACTCGGCCCTCTTATATACGGGGATTTTGGTCCCGCCGTGGGGGAGGGAGTGTCCTGTACTCTATCTTACTCCAGCTAACAAAAGGCAAGTCACAAAATGCCTCCAATAAGATGATGAACAATTAAGTGAAGAAACTGGCACAAAGGGGACATGGGGAAAAAACTCATCAGATGGAACCAAGACTAAGGTTAGTACGTCAAAGACATGCCATCGAGTCCTGGGTACTCACCTGCTATCGGCGTGCCACAGAATCACTCGTCAGCTTTAAGCTGCTAAAAGAGTCAATTACTGAATTCACACCATCACAAAACAGAAATGCGACAGAGGTTTATCCTCGGAACTCAGAGCAAGGACTCTGAGTCACGTAGAGACCATGGCCCCCAGTGACTTCCCTCCAGAAATTATTATGCTGTCTATCAAATAGGCTTCAGAAAACACCCTGCTGTGCATGCAAGCCGCCAGCCCGAAGCCCAAGTGCAAGCTGCAGGAGCAACGCCAGCGAGGTGGCTCTAATGGTGCCACTGCTGCCCAGGGCCGGGGTGAGCACGGTCCCCGACCCCTCTAAACCTGGGATGTCAGCTCAACATGAAAATCTCATTCTTCTTTAACCTTACATGAAACCTGAAAATAAACATGATCACAAACAAATTAAAGCAAGAGAGGAACTTATTGTGGTGATACTGTTTGTAGCAGCGAAAGAAAGGGAATAACCTGAATGTCCGTCAACAGGGCCTGGCTTAATGACCCCCAGTCTCGCTAATGGAACAGTAAAGGGCTGCTAAAAACAAGCAGCTCCTCAGGTGCTGCCGCCAGGGGGTCCTGGGACACACGCTAAGGGCAGAAATGTTGTATAACATACAACCATTCACATCTGCAAATACATGCTTGTGTGCACAGGCCGTCTGGGGCCCGGGAGCCGAGGGTGCCTGCTGGCAGTGGTTCGGGTGGCTGGGAGCTGGGTGGAAGGAAACCTTCCTACGTACACTTTTTATGCCCTTTGAATTGCAGAGCACCTGTTTTAAAAACAAAACAAAACAAAACAGACCCTGCACCTTGCAAGGCTCTCAGAAGCTGAGAGGGCTGGGAGCACAGACCTGGTAATTCTGGGCAGGCAAACACGTGAAAGCAGCTATAAGCAAAAGCTCACCCTGGGCACCAAAACTCCCGTAGTAAAACGGCGGCGGGACACGGGCCAGAGAGCCCTCAGTTCCCCGTACCTCCCTCCGAGTCGCTCCTGCTACAGACACGTGGCTGGCAGCTGTTGAGATGACTCGCTTGCAGGATCACTCAGAGGGACAGCCTTACAAGCAAAGGAATGCGCATGCGTGAGGCCCAAGGGTGTGTGTGACAGACAATGGACATGAGGTGAGTGTGAACCCCTCTAGGACCTGGGGTGGTGAGAATAAGAGAGGGTGGCTAGAGAGGAAGCTGCCCAGAAAAGGAAGCTGGGCTCGCCCCGCGGGGTCTCTGGAAGTTTCCCTCCAGCCCAAGGGCAAGGGGGGCTACTGAAGAGTTGTGAGTAGCCACAGGACCTGGTCCAAAGTTGCAGAATCGACCAAACCCCCCTCTGCTGTAAGTTGTGCAGCGGCTTTGCACCGCCCTGCACGGGGAACCGGGGCCGAGAGGGACCGCGGCCACACAGTCCAGGACAGGACTGCCGAGTGGCACCCAAAGGGAGCCAGGCAGGCCGCAGGCTCCTCGCCTGGCGCAGGAAAGGGTTACCGAAAGGCGGGTTCACCTGCAGCCGGGGCCAGCCCGAAGGGGCTCTCCTTAGAGATCTGATCCAAGCAAAGACATGGGCAGGAATCCGAACCCCAAATCTGGAGCGGACCTTGCAGATGCTGCGGGCAGATCCCCGTCCTGGTATTTTAGCTAAGGCTGTTAATAAACTGTATTCTAGGGGGTAAAGTCAGTGAAGATAAAACATTCGTGAAGGTGCTTCTTAGATGACCATTCATTAAAGCTGTCACACATTTTACTTAACCCATTGGAAGAAGGGGACCAAACCCCAAAAGAGCATGACTCGGGTAAAAATTCCAACACAGCCAAGAAACTTAAATGTGTTTTTAATCACAGAATTTATGAATATTGTTATCCCTTTAGGAAGTCTTTGACCAGCCACTGTTCTGAAGATTAGTCTTAAAACGACAAACTGGAAGAAATATTAATCGCTGCCTTCCACTCGATTTCTCTGAAATGTAACAAATAATGTCACAACCTAGGTTACAGGCGCATGTTCATTAGAACACTCTCAAGAGAAAAGAGGTTTACTGCAATGGCCTGTATAATGGTCTAAAGTGGCTGATGAAAGGCTTAAGAGGCCCGTGTCCTGAAAACATCTGAGTTACTAATATACAAACACTCTTACTAGCCAAAAGCCTGTGAGCAAGTGGCGAGTGGCTGCCCGCTTTGAGTTTCTCTTGTGTCTGTACTGTACCTTGCACACAATCTCAATGCCACAGGAATTGTCGCCATGGCTCTGTGCTCCAATCTTCTCCACTCTGCTTATCACTCCCAAAGGGACATCAAGGACGAAATGCGGGTCCTGAGTTTACAAATTAATATGAATGCCTATCAATGTCAGTCAACAGAGCTTTCATATTTTAATTCTTCGCCGGCTTAAAACACCTTTGCTTACTCTTCACCTGTCTTCCTGGGACAGGCTAAGAAACCGAAGTCCCATTTATAGCACGCTTTGTGCAGGACAGGTGGAGGCCACAATTAAATTCCACCACCACCCCCACCCCCAGATCAAGTGGTGCTTTAACAACCTTTCCCCCCCAGGATACAAAAATCTGCTGGCAAATGTGCACATCCTAAAAATGACCCTCCTGGATTTCCCTGATGGCCTAGTGGTTTGAGGATCTGGTGTTGTCACTGCTGTGGCATGGGTTTGATTCCTCGCCCAGGTACCAGGGCATGGGCAAAAAATAAATAAAGCTTCTAAAAAAAGAATAACCCTCTGTTTCTCTCAGGGTGATGGAATTTCAGGATAATTTTTATTGTCTTCTTTACTGTTTTCCTCGGTAGTGTTTTTAAAAGTAAAACACAATTTTAATGAGTTCTCTGGTGGCCTAGCAGGTTGAGGATCCAGCGTGGTCACTGCTGCGGCTCTAGTTTCAGCTGTGGCACGGGTTTGATCCCTAGTCACGGAACTTTTGGCCGGCACAGTCTAAAAACAACCCACTTTTAAATACTCACTCTCTCCACATTCTTGAAGTACATCTTAAAGTCAGTCACTGTCAGAGTTCCACTCACCGCTCCCACAAACGGGCAGATGTACATGACATCCTTCACTGAAAGAAAAAACCCCAAGTAGTATCTACTGCCACTGACCCATGTTTCAACCCATCTTAACATGAGTTTTCAAATATATAAATTTGTGATTCCAATTTTCTAGAATTTAAATTTTTTATTACTTTAAATAAAGACCTAGGCAAATAATCTTCTAATAAAATTCCGTTCTTTAAAACGAAATTCTGATTTGCTATTTAATGAGGTTTTAAGTAAAGGGCCTCATAATAAGTTACATTTTGTCATTGTTTTCTCCAAGTGGTTAACATTTTCCGGGAGTGATAAATTAATCACATTCAAAAATACATTAATCAAACTCTGAAGACCCTAAATTGCTGCTAATGAACACTAACTTAAGCTAAATTCTGTCCCCTGATGCCTCTAAAATAAACTGTTTTACAGATGATAAAACCCAAAACCACATCAACAAAGTGGGAAAAGACTTCCTGCTTCAAATTCTTTATCAGCTTCTGTATCAATTTTTTATATTCTTATTGTTAATATCAATGTATTTAGTCTCAAGATCAACAACATACACGAGTCCTGTGAGCATTAAGAAGCTCACACCTTTCACAAAGATACCACATCTTCGCCACCTTCCCATTAGACTACAGGCTGATAAACGCCATTAGACAGGGTGTGACACGAGCTCGGAAAAGGAAGCAGGGGGAGGGGGAAGGGAGGAGAGGTCGGCCAGTTGCCAGAGGTTAGCGTGGCTGGGTCAAAGGGTGCACGGGGATGATGAGGCCAGAGAAGACTTGTTCATGAATGTTCATGGCATGTTCTGTTTGTAACAGCTAAACATCGGGAACAACCCAAGTATCCGTCAGTAGATGAGTGGATAAGCAAACTGTGATGGATCCGAACAATGGACTACTATTCGGCGATGAAAAGGAATGACTGCTGACCCAGGCAGGCACTCACAATATGGATAACCATTACAACAGTGATGCGGAATGGAGTCGACAAAAGAGAACACACTCAATGATGACATGTCCATAAAACTCTAGGAGCTCCCACTGTGCTGCAACAGGATCGGCAGTGTCTGGGAAGTGCTGGGACACAGATTCAATCCCTGGCCCGGCACAGTGGGTTAAGGAGCCAGCATTGCCACAGCTGTGCCTTAGGTTGAGACTGTGGCTGGGATCTGATCCCTGGCCTGGGAACTCCATATGCAGTGGGATAGCCAAAAAAAAAAAAAAAAAAACTCAAAAAAACCAACCGGCCTATAGTGCTTGGGGAAAGGGTGGAAGGCTCGAGAGAGAGGGATTATAAGGTGCCTAAGGAAACTTCAGGGGGTGACGGATATGGTGATGGTTGCCCAGGTGAATAAATATGTCAAACTCTTCATGTTGACTTTAAATTTGTGTAGTCTGCTGTCCGCAGAAGAAAGAGGGGCCTGGCATAATCAGCTCTGCCCTTCAGTCACATCAATCTCAAAGCAGCGTGGAGGCGGGCCAAGAAACACTCACAGGGAAGGAAAGGTCAGAGAGGCTGGGGGAGCAACAGGACTGAAAGAAGTTCCAGAAACCAAAGAGAGAAAGTGCCAAGATTCAGGTCGGGCTGAACAGTGCAAGGCCCCAGACCAGGCCACCCAGCGGAGCCGCTGTTGGAGGGCCCGGAAGGAGAGCCCAGCTACTCCGACATTCTGGACACAAGGTGACTGAGACCAGCACGCCTTTCTGGGCGGGAGCTGTGGGGACGAAGGCAAACCAGACCCAGGCCTGGCCGCCAAGAGGTGAAGAGGTCGTGCCCAGCCACCCTCCCGCCCCCCCACGGCACAGGGGCAACCTGCTGAAATGCCTGGCCGTCCACCCTGGGGAACGGGGGGCCCTCAGGCCATCGCCCTGACAATCCATGGTGGCAATGCATTCCCTCTTCCTGCATGAAAATTGTACTCTCTGGACCCTCAGAAGCCGCTAAAACTTCTCTGCCAAGTTCTCAAAACCATTATTAAGAATATGATCTGCATCAGCCAGCAATACATTTTCCTTAGAGTGAAGGATTCCAACAAGCAGTGAATTGACGTTGCCGCGAGAGTCAGTCAGCCTCCAGCTCATCGGGAAAAGCTGGCCCCTCTTGTACTGGTGCTGCCCCCTGAGACTCAGTCGGAGCTTAAAGTGACCCTCTGCAGTCTCTCATCTCTTAGGGTCACAATGACAGTAACAAGAATGAACAGGTCTAGTCCATTTGCCCCCTAATCAATTCGGTCCGGGTGATCTCTAGCACACACATCTCCTGTGCTTGCGAGCAAAGTGCCACTTCATTTTAGGGATCTCTTTATATAAGCAAAGTGTACCCCTTAAACTTACCAATGGCCTTGATTGATTCTCCTGGGAAAAGTGGCGCTTCTTCCATCTGTGCCAGCTTATTTCCATCCCTTAGAGCCTGGCAAGAAACCAAACGGGAGTAAATCTCACTTTCCACCTGTATACCTGGGGGGAAGACTCGTGGGGTTCTGTGCTCTTTGCTACAAAGGCTACAGAAGCGTGCAAAGTGTAACGCCCCCTCCCCTTACAAGACAGTTTCAAAGCTCAGCATCACAGGACACCATGCCGCATATTCTAGCAAGTTGTTACACATATTTCAAGTTCACAGTTAGAAAGCATTAATACAGAAATGGCTTGACATGACAGATAGGTACTGTAATCACTACACAGACAGCTACTACACGGTGCCTCCAGAATTTGGAAATAAGGTCAAAAAAGGTTACCTTCTGAGCATGAAACTCATATAAATAAAGTCAACATCAGATGCAGATGTTTAGCTAGCTGTAGCTATGACACTGCCTGGAAAACCCCAAAGTCTCATTTAAGAAACCAGGGATGGGTCTCTAAGGAAAGCCCTAGGCTTTGGTGTTGCAGCCCAGCTACCAGTGTTTGCACAAAGCGTGGGAGGGGGACCGGGCAAGTGCGCCGCGGCGGTGCGTATCCCATTAAGCCCCCGAGACTGCGCCCTCATCTGGCAGACAAGAGTATTTCAACCGCTCCTGTAGAGCAGGGTGCATTGATCTGGCTTCTCCCAAGTCAGTTCACTCTGCCCTTAGGCTCACCAAGCAAATTGCTCGTGAGGTGTC
Source organism: Catagonus wagneri (assembly GCA_004024745.2). Taxonomy (NCBI): domain Eukaryota; kingdom Metazoa; phylum Chordata; class Mammalia; order Artiodactyla; family Tayassuidae; genus Catagonus; species Catagonus wagneri. Next base: position 1,697,531 of record PVHT021183599.1, read on the forward strand.
AGGTTCTTGCTACAGTGACAGTAGGGAGAGGAAGTCCTGGCTGACTGGAAAGATGTATGCCCACGGTTCTAAACGTCCAGACTGGCACTGTGGCCCCGTAGCCAGTCTCCTGTGAGTTTGGTTGGCTAGTGCCAGATAACTCAGGGAAACTGAGCAAACGGTTTTCTCGAACTACTGGGAACTGGAGCCTGAACTCCGTGCCTGTTCCAAGGTACTGCCACTCTGTGAGATGCTGCCATGGAAACTGGACACTTTCTCCTGGGCATGTCTGACATGATGTGTCATGAATAAGAATAAGGTGTATGAGGGGCTCCCTGGTGGCTCTGCAGGTTAAGGATCCGGCGTGGTCACTGCTGTGGCTCTACTTACAGCTGTGGTGCAGGTTTGATCCCTGGCCCAGGAACTTCCATATGCCTCAGGCACGGCCAACAAAACAAAAACAAAAGAATAAGGTGTTCAAAACCCCAGCAATTCCCAAGCTGTGTTTTATAGAGCATTGAATTCCCAAGAGATGCGAAGAGGATTGTTTTGAGTAGTTTGTGAAATACTGGGTTAACAAAAACAAGTTCAGCTGGGTTGTTTTTGTTTTTCCCAGTCTTAGCATGCTAATGCAGGCAGAATCAGCAAGAGGGCGCTAAGGTATGCTGCATTCCCTACCTAGTCCAGCAGGGGCCGCTTTCTCCTAAAGATACCTGTCAAAGTCAGGAGGCCACTACTGTTCAGTGGAAAACAGACTGGACAAGAGTAAGTTTTCAGCATAATTTTGTGAAGAAAAATGTTAAAAATCAGTATCTTTTCATAATTCTGATCTAAATTATTGGAAATTCAAAATAACTGCTTTTATAAGAATATTTCAACAGTTATAAGAATATTTCAATATATTCTAGAGAGGGCCTTAAAGGTCAATTCTAAAACACTATATATAGTAGTTTCGTCCAATTTTACAAAATAAAGGAAAAAGTCAAAATATAAAGAGCAAACTCAATGCTAACTCTTGGGCAAGGTATGTCTGTTACAGGAGGGCACAGGGTCCCTCTTCTCCTTATCAACATACACGGCTAAAATCGTCCAGGTTAGAGTTCATGGTTACCTCCAAGCAATTTTATTCGGTTTGAATTTTTAGCCCAGGTAGGCTTTTAAGACACTTCTCAGTCAACATTTTTAGGGACGTAGAGTACTGTTAATGGGGGCATGAAGAAGCATTTGTGGATTCCTTTATACTCACACCTGATTTGGAAATACATCTTTGACACAATAAAGCATAAATCAATATTTATACTTTTAAATGTCCAATTTTAGCAACACTTGAAAGAATCAGGAATCTTAATAGAAGTTTTATTTTGAAAGTCTGCTTTCTTTAATGTATTGCCTGAACTAGTGACCAATTTTATAATACACTTACAAAGTGAGAAAGCGACTTTAATCGATGTTCAAGTTTTAAATTACTTGAAATGCTACACGGTTAAGGCTGATTTTATTGGTGAATACTATCATACATCACACAGACGTAAATTCCTTAGTGAGTATTTAAAAATAAACGGGAATAGGTTCTTCTGAAATGTATTTACTAAAGCAAGCTGTTCCAGTCAACTGAATGTTTGTGTCAGAGGCGAGCGGCAATCTGACTCACATTAAGCTTTACAGCAAAGCCGCATCACACACTGTAACGTCCTCAACCCAGGACTAACTAACAGCGCTGTCGATGGGCGGCAGCAGGGATTGGGACCATTTGGAGAACGTCCAAGGCTCTCGAGACAGAGGCCGGAGACCAAACGTTTCTCTTCTCTTCTGACAGTCAGATTAAATCTGGCCTCAAATACCTGTACGTCATACGCGGCAGGAACGCGTGGGTCAGAGAGAGAGACACACCTCTCACTGATGATAATGAACTCCGGGACATGCTTTTCAAGTGATGAAAAAGCACCTACCGGACTAAAACAACCAACCCACCAGTGCTTCAGACGTCCCCACAAAAGGTTCACTGAGTAGAGGAAAGACATTTAGCTTTAGCACAGGGACGGAGGAGGGCGGTTCTTCAAGGCTCATCATCTGGCGGGTACAGTAGACTCCTCCGTGAGGCCGGTGTTAGCAGAGAGGGCTCGCGCAGGTGCTGTGTTAAGCTCTGACTGCAACTTCCCAGTTGCACAGGACATGATTTGACCCTTGATTTATCCAACCCATGTAAAGCATAATTAAGGAAAGGAATATTCTTATGGGTGAAATGTGTCTCGTGAGTACACGCAGTCCTCGTGGTGCCTCTGCGCCCAGCGTTGCCCAGCTGAGGGCTTCTCTCTGACGATCTCATCCCAACCCTGATCCGGCGACCCCGAAGGTCCAGCTGAAGGCCCATCAGCCTCCTGGCCTCTCCGTTATTTTCTCCCCTCCTGAACGGAGGCTGCGGGGAGCGGGGAGAGTCTCTAAGAAAGTAGTAGTTTGCAAACTGGGCTCCTCGAGGTGCTCCCAGAGTCACCAAAGGAGGGTGGGCTGGGAAAAGGTACGGCTGAGCACGGGGACTTTGCCACGCTTTCTAGCAGCTGCATATAGTGAGTTGCTACATAAGCTTGGGGGAACGGTCTGCTGCTTTAAGACTCCAGAGAGTCCAGAGGTCCTGAGCAAAGAGTAAGCACTCAAGAAACCTCGAGGAGTGATTTTGTTCTTCTGATTAATAACTATAAAATATATGGGCCCATTCCACAATGAGCCCCAGGTGCCAGGTGATGTGCTGGGTACAGACCTTGCAAATGTGGATAAAGCAACGTGTGCACCCTCGAGGGCCACCCCTGGCATATGCATCTGTCCCTTCCGAGTCTTTGTAAAGGCACTTCAGAATCCGGTGGTGACTGAGGCTCGCCAGCCTCATCAGTCAATCTATCTGGGAAAACCCAGAAGCAGAGACGATCAAATTTCTGTGTGACAAAATGTTGGATAAACCAATTTTTGCAAATAATGTCATAATGGAATCTACCAAACTCAGACAGGAGAGTACTACTGTAGTGGTAAAAGCATTTGCTTATTGCCTAGAAGTCTAGTATGAAATGGCTTCTAAATACACGGTCGGTAACTACAAACAGATGAACACGTAGAACTTGCCACCTGCTCAGCTTCGGCTTCAGAAGGGTAGCCATTGTGTTCTTCCTGAAGCTCCTGCACAGCACCAGGTGCATGGACAAGAAAAGGCAAAGAGGGGAAAGAGAAACACGTGCAAACAGACAGGTGAAAGGACAGAAGTTCTTTTTTAAAGAGACAGTAAGCATGTAAAAGTCGACACACCTTTTACGGCTTGCAAACCACAACCTTTTCTCCTGGGAGTTAAGGAGATAACGTACGGGCCGTCTATAGCATCTTGGGCCTAAAATGGAGTATCTACTCTGTGTTTGTGTTTGCGGTAGAAAAATGAAAAGCAAACTGACATCATGGATTTCAAAGAACATACTATCTTTTTAAAACGCAGCAATCCTCTAGCATACAGCGAAGCAACAAAATAACAGGCACATAACATGCTCTTAAAATAAAACATACCACAGAAACCGGTAATGGACAAAATCAAGCCAAAACACAGAGGCGGTTCCTAGACATGTGTTTTCAACACAGTAGGAATTCACATACGTAAGGAACTATTATGCCGTCCAGGGGTCAACTCCACTGGCACTGGCAGGAGTGCCACACACATGCGCATGCGCATACCACGTGCTGGAGTCACACATCTCCAGACCCGTACACATCCTCTGTCACTGCTGATTGAATCCCGTGAGTTATGAATCAATACCACACGAAAGAAGCATTTCTTATTACAGTATCAACGTGCTTCGAAGAGACAGCTAAAACATCACACATCTTGATTTAAATGTTTTCCAATCCCTTTACATGTATACTGTTCTTAATTTTTTGTAGAATCGGTTTTTGAAACTTTAAAAACCTGGACTTTTAGTTTAACAAGTGGTATAATGAGATGAATATTAAGGATGATCCCTTTTGCAAGTTGTATCAAGTCTCTGAGGCTGAAAATATTAAAATTGAGCATCGATATGTTTTTCCTTCAAGAAACTTTGGTTCAAAAGGCAATCAGTGAAGACGTAGCAAAGCTTTCAAAGAATTTACTCTTTTCCCACCTTTCATTTTTGTCAGTAAAATAGTACTTAATATATTTTTATACTTTATCATCAGAATGAATTTAAGTACACAGTTGGTATTGCTACCCTTCAAAGCAGGACAATTTTTAAAATGCAGCCACTTTGTTGAAATTTCCATTTTTTTAAATACAAAGAAAATGGAATCATTCTTTGATCAAAATTTTAAAAACAGAAGAATGAATGACTAAACATCTAAAAACCACACAGCATTTCAAAGTCCATGCACGTGCACAGCCAAACACGAATATTTAACAATGTGAATCAGTGAAAGAAAATGATTCCCATGAGCAAAAGAAAACATGGTGAAAACAAAATTAAACAAAGACAGACCAACTAGAATAAGAATCTGATTTAACCTGCTTATTTTTATACTACTTCATTGGTTTCAACAAGATTAAAACTTTAAAAATGACTGTTAAAATCCACATTGTTTTCACTTAATGGAAATAGGTTAATTGTCAACATTTGATACTCAGGTTTAAATGCATGCACTTTACCAATCTTTGTCTTGCTTTATGAATATTCTGAAATGAAGGGAAGGAAAATCATGAAGAAAACATAAGCTATAATCCACTAGCTGTAACAGCTACCTTTGTATTTTAAGTGGGGCTGATGTTGCTAAATTTATCTTCTAGATTAGCACTTCTGCTTTTGGGATATGCAAACATGAAATCTTACTTGATCTTGTCATCAAGACTTGAAATCTTACTCAGATCTCTTACGCAGGATGGATAACAACTGACCACTTTGCCCTTGTTGCTGTTAAATCTTTAGCATGAATTACACAAAGAACAAGGTGAAAGGAGGATTCTGTAGGCCTAGCTTTATAAGCCCCTGTCATGAATATCTATTTGGTCAAGAATTCATGTAACACAACAAAAGGCAGTATTGCACACTGCTAACAACTTCAGCAACCTGCCCTCACATACACGGGCTTTTTCACACATAAAAACATTGTAACAAAGAAAGCATTTCTAGTGAACACTTAAAGCTATGACACAGCGCAGCAAACTGATCCGAGTGACTCATAAAACCAGTGAGAAGGTAAACACTAAATAGACTAGGGATTCAATAAAGCACAGAGACACACAAGTAGGAGGCCCGTCTGCTGAAAGCCAAACATCCTTACCCTGATATCAGGCCTCCTGAAAACCTGTCAGTTAAAACACAGAATATCATCATCACGGACAGTTATCACTGACCTGTGAAAGATCCCATGCCCTAAGAAACAGCATAATCCTCAAAATAAGCAAGCAAGCGGATCGATCCTAACACATTTGCCCTCTAAGTTTCTTTCAATAGCCAATCAATCCTAACACACTTGTCCTGTAATTTTCAGGCAAGTCTATGATTTTGGAGAAACTTATCACCCTCAGGCTAAGACAAACTGCATTATTTTAAATACAAACCCCTTCTGTCAAGGGCTATTACAAGACAATGGGAACCAGCTGTGTTTGAAAAGTTCATTTGTGTGTCTGTTTGGAATACTGAATGCCTTTTCCCCACAGAAACAATGATACAAAAAGGCGGTTCTGCTCCCAAACCAGCCCACAGAAACCAAACAAAACCGAACCAAGAAACCACAAAAGCGCCCACAGCTGACGCTGAGCACGGCTCAGCTATAGTGTTAATGGTATCAGAAAGCCTAGTTGACCACAAATCTTGACTCAGTTTCTATAGGAATTCTATTTCCAACTCATACTTGGGACTCCAGAACAAAACTTCCCGAGGTGCCCCCCCCACCCCCACCCGGAGAAGGTGCCCATCCGTCACACCTGCCCGTCGGCACATGAGGAAGGGGTGACCCCAGGTGGGAAGAGGGGGGCTCCGTGCAGGGGGAAGCCAAGCTGTACTAAACTGGGACAGTGATCTCAGCGAGGTTACTGCTGTCACTCCTACTTGGACGTGCAGCATAAGCACTCGGGTGCCCTGGGGAGGGAAAACACCCCAGAGAGCGGGTGGAACTTCTGGAAAGTGACTAGTGCTCGCAGTCTGAGGAAGACCTGAATCATCTACCTGTTTCCCATTCTAAAGCCTGAAATCCTCCCGTTGTTTCCCAGGCTATACCACTCTGCATTCTATGGAAAACAGATCATTTAAAAAAAATCATCAGAGGTTCTCACTAGCTGTATAGGTTTTACTCAGGATAGATAAGATCACATGAATACAAGGACAAGGACTTCAAAACACATCGTTGTATCGTCATTAAAAGAAAATACTCTTTAAAGTAAAAAGGGCATCTGAATTAAGTGCTGCTGGAACTCAAAGAGAATTAAAGCCCAGACGTTCCTAAATACAGACTATTTAGACTAAGAAGCTTAAATCTGGCCTTTTTTTTTTATCTCGGGGGGGGGGGGCGGTGGTGACGAATGTTCACCACCCTAACTGTGGTGGCGACTTTACAGTTGCGCATCCGGCAAAACTTACCGATTTGTATACTTTAAATATGGGAAGTTTATCGTTTGTTACTTACAACACGAAAGTTAGTACCAAATAAATAAATATATGCTAACAGAGTCTCTTCTCCCAAGCTTCATTCCTCAGTGATGAGCACGTTTATGACTAGACCTATTTTGAAATCGGAGGACTGCCTCCATAACTACAAATAGGGTTACACCACTGCTGCTTTTTTTTGTGTCGTTTTAGGGCCGCACCCGCGACATATGGCGGTTCCCAGGCTAGGCGTCAAGTCAGAGCTGTAGCCTCCGGCCTACGCCACAGCCACAGCAACGTAGGATCCAAGCCGCGTCTGCAACCTACACCACAGCTCACAGCAACGCCAGGCCCCTGACCCACTGAGCAAGGCCAGGGATCAAACCCAAAACCTTGTGGTTCCTAGTCGGATTCATTTCCGCTGCGCCACGATGGGAACTCCCACCACTGCTTCTTGATTTGTCAACTTTGGACAGTAGCTAGTGACCTCCCATTCTAAAAAGATGAGAAAATAAGCTTTCTCAAACCACTGCCTCCCTCTTCCCAATCTCTGCTGATTGAAATTTTAATTTTTAGTTCTTTTATTGTCTTCCTTCTGCAGCAGGTACATCAAAAAAAAAAAAAACTCATGAAATAATTCTTCAGGGGCAGATACTCTTCTAAGAACCATGTATCATTTCCACAGCAACATTGTGACATAAAAACTATTACTAGCCCCATTTTCTGATGAGAAAACAAAGGCACAGGTACGTAATCTCACAAAGATCAGGGTGTGAGGCAAGTACTTAAACCAGACGGTCTGCAAGGCGCCCGGGCGGGGTACCACTATAATTAACACGCAGAAACTGAGGCCTCCCACGGGCCGCGCAGCACTCCTGACTCCTCGGAGGGTTGGTGAGGACAGCAACGCCACTACCTCTCCGCTCCCTTCTCCTCGCTACCGCCAAACCGCCGCTCCAGTGTGTTATTTTCACATTTGTTCTATAACTACAGTTAATCTTTCAATGTTTGGGCTATAAAGTGACAGTAACAACTGAAAACTACAAAAGCAGCATCCACAAGCAGTGAAATTGGGCCTTACGCACAGGAGATACACCACTGTCACCAAGCCTTCACTCCTGGAAGGAGAAACGAACCCAAACGGGAAGAGGTGGGAGATCCCGGCTCCGACAGGCACACCGTCTTCACCTGCTGTCCTGAAACCCTCGTGATCTGAGGCCAGGACGCTCACTGGAGGCTCACCTGACTTAATACCCCTGTGGTTCTCTCTGCTTGGGAGTTTTCACCTCTTCCGAAATAAGCCATGTCAGGCACGTAGAGAAGTTCATTTTCTTCTTCTGGACTCTGATTCTGATGGCGGCCAGAGGAGAAAGCAGCGGTTTGCAGGCAGGAGGCCTGGGGCCAGCTCTCGCCGGCAGATGCAGGCCTCTGCATCTGTATGTATGTTGGCACACACACAGAAGGAGAGGGGTCCAGGAAGGACCGCCAGGTCCTGGCCAGTTCTCAAGCCCGAGCAGTCATTTCAGCTTCACTGGAAGACTGGAGAAAACATCTCCCAACCTAGGCTTAGGGAGGCGAGCGGGCTCCGTGGTTAAAAAAGCACCAACTCCCGAACTGAAATCCTGCCTCCAGTGCTGACTGCCCGCCAGCCCTCGGCCGGCCACACGGGCCTCGGGGCCTAGTCTCCTCCTCCAACTCGCTGATGCTGAGCGCACCTTCCGCACTGGCAGCTGGGAGGGTCAAACCGGGTGACACAACTGCCCCTGCGCTGCACAGTACTCACGAAGCGGGAGCTGTTAGTGTCAGTACCATTTAGGTGGCCTTTTTAAACGGATGGGCTGCAGCCTCCCCAACTTTCACCTGCCCTACATCCCCTGTCAACTCCTACAAATGAAATGCCAAAAACCTACTCAGGTGCAAAAAACCTGAATGAATCTATTTAACAACACAAGAAGCCTGCCTAAAAGTTAATTTGGTCTTTGACCCTGTTTTCCTAGTACAGGGCTCCTAAAACCCTTGAAATTTCCTGAGTGATAGGCGTGTCTTTTCTTCTAAAGAGGTGACTCTTGGTGGGCTCCCGGATGGAGGCTGGTTACAGGAAAGATCGAGCCGTGATTCAAAGCCGGCAACTTTCAGCTCCACTCCCCATCGTCTGGAGATGGGAGAGGGCCTGGAAAATGAGCTGATAATCCATTATGCCTATTTAATGGCCTCCTAAAAATCCCTACGCCACAGGCTGCAGTGACTATGTGTCTCTTCAGCTGGCTGTTCACCTGAATCCTTTTTTATATGCTTTATTCTATAATGACCTGGTAAACCTGTTTACCAGAGTTTTATCAGCTGTTCTAGCAAATGATCGAACTTAAAGACGGAGTCGTAGGAACCCCAAATCTGTAGCCTTGGGACCCACTACTTGCAAGTTGGCATCTGAAGTGAGGAGGAGTTTTATGGTACTAAGATCTTAAGCTGTGAGCTCTGTGCTAACTCTGGCGAGTATCAGAACCGAATTGAACTGCAGTACACTCAGCTGGTGTTAGAGAACTGGACAGCGGTAGTGGGGGAGCCCCACACACCTGGCGTCACACCTGTTCTAAGAGGGTGGGGCGTCAAACCCAAGCTGACCGGTTTGAGTGCCTGTGCTTTTAATCTCCATAGGGCCCCGCCTAGACCTGTTCCCCCTTCTGAGGAGGCTGAATATGTCCAGAAGGCTCTGCTCCGCCCGCCTGGCTCGTCCCCCACACCTCGTTTCCTTGTTGATTTCAGCACTCACCACAGTCCAAGAATACTCCATGAAGCTCAGCCCAGCCCAGGCCCGCACTAGGAGCTCACAGCACATTTATGGACGTGGACTGGTGTTCAGCAATTAACATACTGCGCTCTTGTATTCATTTTGACATAGTATACACATTTTCATAGAGGAACAGTGTACAGTAAATGAGCAGTGTAGGCGCTGCATACATATGCTGCCCTTTTTAATACATTAAACCTCTGCCGTAATGTCCATTATACATATGGGAACACTGAGGCTCAGCAAGACAAAGGAACTTGTTGAGCAGCTAGTCAATCACAGGGCCAAGTGTCCCAACTCCAAATTTTATGATCTTTTTGATTCATCACATAAGATGATTCTAAGTCAAGTATATATCTATTTTTTTATCAATGAATTTAATCACTACTGAGCTCTAAACAATTAAATTTAGTAGAGGACCCTCTTCATTTTCTCCTTTTACTTCAGAATGTTTGAAGAAGAGACCTCGCTACTCTGTGTGCAAGGACAACAGCAGGAGAAACAGGAGGTGAGCCACAAAGGGGCAGTGACGACGGTGATGATGGAGCCAGAGGAAAAGGAACCATCACATTAAGACTACAGTGTCCCTGTTTCCTGAAGGCTGGCCAGAATCAAATCCTTTCGGACAAAACCGAATCAAAGAAAGTTCTAAAAAGAAAGGAATTTTAAAGACCTCAAATCTAATCCAAACTCTTATCCTTATGGGAAACTGGCACTCAGAAGTTATACAAGGTCACAAGGCCAACCAGTACTATCTGTACCGCTCCTCCACGTTCCCTCTTTCTTGGCTTAGTTCTACTTGGCAAATAATGGAAACTAATCAACTGTGTCATTTCTACTAATTGTTCCTAAAAATGTTTCATTACAACCTGTAACTGTACTCTTTTTCATCTAATCTTTGGAACATTACGTTCATGTCTTATTTTTAAATTTTTGGACAAACTCAGGAGAGAGATCTTGATGCCCCTGTAAAACAGGAGCAACGGAGTTAGCAGTAGGGGGGTGGGCAAACAAACTATTTCCTCACATTTCTTCCAGTAGTCTTAATTTTCAGGCAAATCTTCAGGATGCTTGGTATTAAGGCATACAGTTATTTATTAATTTAGTTAATCCATAGTTCACATAACAGCTACCTTCTCTCAGAGTTCCCGTCGTGGCGCAGCAGAAATTAATCTTACTAGGAACCATGAGGATGTGGGTTCCATCCCTGGCCTCGCTCAGGGGTTAAGGATCCTGCGTTGCTGTGGCTGTGGTGTAGGCCGGCGGCTGTAGCTCCGATTAGACCCCTAGCCTGGGAACCTCCCTATGCCGCAGGAGCCCTATAAAGACGAGAAAAAAAAAATAGCTACCTTCTCTTCCACTTAGAATAATGTTTTCCAAACTTCTGTCATTCATGTACCACCTATACAAGTCAGGTTTGCTATATCTGTATATCACCTGTACTAATATTTGTATTCAACTTTATATTGACTTTAAATCTGCTTTTTCATACTTTGCCTGGCTTTAAGCAATAATATCCATTAAATCACAAGTTGGATGTGTCAGTTTTTCTAATACACATGAAAATCATTACATAACTGTTAAAGGATAGCCATGGACACACCACCTAAATTCATCTAATGTGATACCAGTAACATTCCGTCCACACCTTGGGTGATCTGAGCCTGAGCTGACTGTCAATTTATGATACGGGTAAATAGTAAAACGATTGTTCTCTAAACTCTAACACGAGTCGCTAGTGATTCGGATTCGTGGGACTGTACCTACAGCTCAGAACACAATCAGCATTTCAAATCAGCAGGCAAGTGCGCCACGCCACATAAGCCTCGGTTCCCATTTCATTACTGACTTTGAGTTTAACCTATAATAAGTTAATCCCCAAATCGAGTGTGTATTTCAAATAAGATATTTGCACAATATATAACTTCAAATATTATCTACTGATGACTGTAAATTAAGTCCTGAAGGCAATGTATCTGGACCTTCAGGGCCACCCCAGGCAGTGGTTCCCGTGCCCAAGGTGTCCCAAAGGCCCCCGTTAGTTACCTTGATTTTAAGCACTATTCTGTAAGTAGCATGCAAAATTATCTGTGGTTTTGGAAACATTTTATGCTTTTATTATTTAAAGAAAACTCTCTCCTTGAAGAAAACATTAAGTCCTGAATTATAAATTTAACACCAAATTTGCAGACCTGGCTACAGGGCAAATCTAACAAAGACAATGAGAAAACGTGCTCTCTTAAAATAATCCATGTAAAGCTTCAGCTATCTGATGCAGGTACTTAAAATTCAATTTACAAAATATGGAAAAGCCTTATTTTTTTCTGAATACCATCTGTTAAACCATTCCAACATGAGCTAATTCTGCTACACAAAATTTGTAAATAGACTAAAAAATTAAAAAAAAAAAACCTTAGCTGCTTCATGTTGAAGTATAGATTCCATCTGATCTATTAATGTAGAGGTTCAACGGCCATGCACACAGTCACCGTCCTTTTATGGAATCCCCAAAGCACTAACAACTGCTCGACCATAATGAAAACATTACAGTTAACTCATAATTGCCCACAAAGAAAATCAATCCAAGGTCTGAGAGCTAGTCTCTGCTAATATGGGTCCTTGAGCCTCTGTGCTCAGTGGGGCAGTTTCTCAGCTAAAGTGGCGGCAAGAGGGCGGCTGGGACCAGTGGGGTCAGCATCGGCTCGGGGACCAGCCACTCAGGTATCGGCGATGCAGCAAATGCTTCTCCCAGGCCGGGCATATTATCCAGTTTCTCTGGATCTGCAGCCACGCTCTCCTCTGGCAGGCATTATCCACAGCGTCCAGAGGCTTAGATGAAGCAAGGCCAGCTCCAGAACCGAATCTCAATTACACAGCCTCTGGACTCAGTTTCGGCACTTGTTACCTTACCAGCTATAGAGGAACTGAGGCTAAAGCCCTTAAAGACGACAGCTATCACGAAGACTTAGGATCGTTACTATAGCTCTTGAACTCTCTGTAGGATGTGATGCCTGGCAAGGACCATGACAGTGAGAGCCAGCGACCTAGATTAGTACAGGACACGAACTTTGCGTGTACTTGGGAAAATCAACCCTCTCTTACTAGCAGAGTTATATGACTATAACAAACTGAAACCGCAATTCAAGCAAACTCTACTACTGAAACGTAGACATGGTTTCATTCACTATACCTATTAATAGTTTCTGGATATTAAAACAAAGTTCGTCTGTAGCCTTAACAAAGATGGAACACACAAGCATTTTCTTTGTTAACTGATTCAACAAGAATGTACTGAGCCCCTGTTATGTTCCAGGATCGTGCTGGAGGAGCAGAGGTGAAAAAAACAGCCCCAGTCTCTGTTGACAAGGAGCTTATCACTCTTAACTTTAGAATACGCGGGGAATCCAACTTTTAAAATAAACAAGATGAGATTTCTCAAATCAATAAGGACTTTAAAAATGAGCCTGCCCAGAGTTCCCATTGTGGTGCAGTAGAAACGAATCCGACTAGTATCCATAAGGATGCAGGTTCGATCCCTGGCCTAGCTCAGTGGGTCAGGGATCTGGTGTTGCCATGAGCTGTGATGTAAGTCTCAAATGCGGATCAGATCCCAAGTTGCTGTGGCTGTGGTGCAGGCCAGCAGTTGTAGCTCCAATTTGACCCCTAGCCTGAGAACCTCTATATGCTGCGAGTGTAGCCCTAAAAAGCCAAAAAAAAAAAAAAAAAAAAAGTCTGCCCAAATACTCTTGAGATTTTGCCAGTTTTTTTTGCATTTTAGTATCACTTGACCACTTATTAATGCTGAAAACCCACTGGTAGTAAATAAAAAGAGAAACAAATTGTGAAGTTAGGGAAATACTATATATCATGTTTTCTGAAATTCAGAATACTAACAAAGAAAATACAGGCATTTATTATGATACAACCTAAAAAATATAATATTTAATAAAATACATAATGAAATAATGAAATGGAATTGGATTTTTAAAAGAATGATTATCAAGTCAGCTTTTCCTCCCAATCATAAAACTGTGATCCCATATACCAGATCCCAGTAAGATTTCTAAAGTTCACATCTAACAACAAACTTTCACCCTTGTTCCCAAACAAATGGCCTCTGAGCATCAAAGGGCCAAAGTGTCACGCAAGTTAAAACTGCAAAGCTTCTGGGCTACTTCATATGCTGGAAATGAAATAAGGGCTCAATGCCGCTTACCTTGTAATCTCTGGATACATTTTCTGATGTCACTGACCCTGAAATCTGACTAGAAATTGTAGCAGCTATAAGCTGTTTACACCATTCAACATGTGATCCTGTAGGACTAAAAGAAATAGTGTGATTAAAATATTTGCAGACATAGGCTCTCATTGAGAAAGAGGGAGCACTGACTGGGGATATATGTGCAGTTCTTTTTTCTTAGAAAATGAACTTTAACTAGATTATTTGGTTACCTTTGCATTTAGTGGAAGAACTGAAATATCAACCGACAGCTAGGAAGTAAGATTAGGTTCCAGGTTGATTTAAATGAATCGACCAATCTATTTTAAGGTTATGATTCTAGGCTTTAGACAGTTAAACATGTGATTTTCAATCATTTAATAAAATATTATGCAATTACTGTTATATACAGTGAATGTTCTTAATGCAATATAAATGGAAAATTAATTCTAAAGTGAAATATTTATCTCACAGCACATGCTTTTCAAAAATGCAATCAATTTCACATTGGTAGTTTTAAATCTAGAAAATAATGTAATTTCAAGTGACTCTTAATGGAGCAGAGCCGACTGTGTGATTTTAAAAAGAACAGACTAGTAAAGTTACGTCCCGTGTGTGGCAATAATACTAGTACCTTACACGTCTGTAAGTGCTCTGAAAACTTACAAGAGGCTCTTCCGGTCCATCATCATATCAGAGCCTGCCGACCACAGCGTGATAAGAAGGCAGAACAGGGACTAGCCAACACGATTCTGAGATGAGAAAGCTGAGGTGCAGAGGTGACAAGGCCCGTCAGAAAGCGGTGGGCCTGCCTCCAGCTCCTTCCAGGGTACGTTCAACCAAAAGTGACCAACCCACCAAGTCAAAGGGCAAAGCAGAGGCCAGCGCCACAGACGCTAGCCCCCGCTCCACGTGAGAACACAACAAAGCAGAGAACAGAGCGTCTTCCACGTGCGCACTGCTCTGCAGCGACCAACGCACTTCCGCCCACAGCCGTACCCAGCCTCGAGGTGACCCACCTCACAGATGAGAAAGCTCAGGCTCTAGTATGTGACCGAGGTCACGTGGCTGGTGAGAGGTAGGGCTGTGCTCACCTGGCTTAAAGGACCAAGTAAGCAAACTAGGCAGTGAGCGAATTAAAAACAGCCCCCGAGGCCAGGCTCCTCTCTCAACCCATCAAAGCACTGAAGAAATGAGTAAAAGGGCAACAGACACTCCGAGTCTACCCTGCAGGCAGCTTCTACTGTAAACACTGTTCCAGACCTTTGAAAATCGCATCACTAATTAAATGTCCACTCTTGCGTGTGGGGAGCATAGAAAAACCTGGAGTCCCTAGGCAGTACACGCTCTCTGACAGCAGTCATCTGTGAGGCTGGAAACAGGCAGCGAAGACATTCCTATCCTGGGTCGAGAAGCCATTTACCACAACCGAAAACCAAGAGGAAGAGGAGGGGTATTAGTTCCCTTTCAAAGGCCAAGTCAACTCTGTCGCCTGGTTATATCACACTTTCCTGGCCACGCTGCCTTGTTCTCTGCCAGCACCTTCCCTGACGGCAAATCCAACAGGAGGAACCGACCGCCCCGCCACCCGGACCCGCTGTTACCATCTGCACAGCATCCTCCCCTTTCCTCCAACAAGGACACTTCTCTCTGCTGGGGGAGCTGCTCCTCCCACTTCGTGGAATTCTGTGCCCAGAGCGGGGGCTGACCCGGCTCCCCTCTTCCCGGCCGGGCAACTTCCCACCCCTCCACCTTGAGGAATCCCAAATAAAGAGCAAGACACCGAAAGAGCAGAGATGGGGGCCCCAACAACGCTGTGTGCAACTCCGGCTGCAAACGCGCCCACGGCCATCCTGCCTCATCTGCAGCAGAGATGGGAGCCCAGACACTTCCTTTCTGGCTTGAGCTAGAATGGTGGTGTGGTTTTGGTACCTGCAACCAGAAGCATCCTGGCCAAGAGAGCTATAAACAGTGTGGTATGGTGGGCCGGTAGACAGAAGGCCTGGATCCGGGTCCTGTTTCTGTCACCAGCTAGCTCCGTGACCTTGAGCAAGCCACATCCTCTCGCAGGCCCACAGCCCCAACAGCATTAAGAGAAGTACACTATTCAGAAGAAATGGGAGGGCCCACAGTCCCGGGGGCGTGGGTGAGCCATGCCCCGTGGAGCCAGCTTCTTCTCTTGGGGTCACTCTTGAAAGAACGTGAACCAGAGCTTGTCACGATGACAGAGCTGCGAAGCAAGGCCACATTTCCTATCCCCCCTCCTCCTAGTCAGGTCACCTCCCTCCACACTCCTGCTATCAACAACCACTTGAGGCTGGAGGCTCCCGGCTTTGTTCTTCAGCCTGGACTCTCCCGATCCAGAGGCCCACAATCCTACAAGACACCTCCCCTAGCTGGTCCCTGAGACCCTGCCGTCTCCACCTGTCCACACCAGCGTCAACCGCCCCGCCCGCAACCTGCTCCTCCACGCACCCCCCATGCTGCCCAAGTCAGGGAAGAGCACAGCCCTGCCCAGTCACCCCAGGCCCCGAAGCTTGGGCTTACCTTGCAGCCCATGCCTGCTTGGCTCTCAGGTCTGAACGCTCGCCAGGTCCCTCTCTCTGATGTGCTGAGTATCTGAGTCGCCCCCCGCCCGTGCCCACACCCACTCCCTTGCCCGCCATCGGCTGTGTTCTCCTGCCCCGGGAATTTAAACCCCACCTCTGTGCCCAGGACTCCCAAGTCTAGGTCTCCAGCCCGGACCCCAGCCCTGAATAACTGTCGCTTTGCCATCTGCTCTGGGACACCCAACTGACATCTCCTGAGAGCCTCCTCCCAGCCTAACGCTGCTCCCCCGGGTGCTCCCCCCTCTCAGCCACATCGCTGTCCACAGGCCAGAAACACTGGGCTCGTCCCTGATTCTTCTCTCCCCCCAGCCATCATCCTTCAGCAAACCCTACTGGCTCTGCCCTGCACACTCTTCCAATTACACCTCGACTCGGGTCCGAGCCTCCATCCCCTCGGGCTCTGATGACCGCAGGAGCCTCCTAGCTGCTAAACTCTCTGCTTCCACTCTTGGCCCTGCAGGTCTGTCGCCCCCACAGCAGCCATGAAGAGCTGACTGAAAGCTATAGCAGACTGTCCCTCCTTTGCTCCACACCCCCATGGCTGCCCCCGTGACCTCTCTGACCTTGTCCCCTACTGCTCTCTCGCCAGTTCCCTCCCCGTTGGTGCCACTGGTCTCCCGGGGGATCCTGGACCACCTGGCTCCCACCCCCAGCCCAGAGCGCACAGCCTCCGCCCGGCGTATGCGCAGACTTTGGGCCCTCACCTCTCCACTCAAACGCCACAGTCTCAGCGAGGCTCTGCCTGAGCGCCCTACACAAAAATGCCAAGCACCCGCCGGGGTGCGCACCCAGTGCTCCCTATGGCTCCCAGCTGCCTCTCTCTCCTAGCACGCATCACCATCTAACACAGAACTCATCTGACTTGGGGTTTTTTTTTTTGTTTCGCTCCCACTAAACAGCTGCTCCACGAGGGCAGGGATCTGTGCCTGCGTGTTCCCTGCTGTGTCCTCAGGCCCGACACAGTGCCTGACAGAAAGCAGAATAAATGACTGAGAGATGAGCATTTCTAAAACATTCATTACCTAACTCAATGAGACCTCCCCACCTCCAGGCCCTACACAACACGACTGCACGGAACTGGCCTCCAGTGCCTACCCTATCCTGTAGCTCGCCCGCTGGAAAGCCTTTTGTGGCCCCCACAGCCAGGGCAACCATATATATAATTTCTCGTCGAAACCAAGACACTATTGTGAGTGGCAGAAGGATGCTATTGATAATGACGCTGGCCCAACCACTAAACCAGTACCATCCTGGGCCAGAGAGACTACATAGCCCGCCCTTGTAGCTAAGGTGGTTGTCAAACATGCGGAATTTCAGGCTCTGCCCCAGAGGTGGCAGCTTACATTTAGGCTGGTTATAAAGAGCCTTGTGAGAAGAAGTATGGGCCCAGGAGACAAAAACACAATTCCCTGCAGGCACACAGGCCCTTTAGGATCTAGCCCCTGCCTCCAGGGGCCAAAAAGCATCCCCCACCCCTCAGCCCCACCACATAAAGCAAGTACGCCACCTCCATGTACCACAGTGCAGCGCATCCCAACGGAGGCTGTGGGGCCTCTCTGAAAACTTCCAACTCCTGGCCCTCGCCCCAGCCTCCTGAATCAGAAGCCTCAGGAGCGGGCTCTGGGCACCCCGAGTTCTTCAAAAGCGTCTCAGGTGATTCCCACGCAACCGCATCGGGGGCAATTCCGAGCAAACCTCCACCCTGGCTCTCACCACATCTGATTGCCATTGCTCCACTAGAAGTAAGCTAGAGAGCAAAAGCCGTCCGGAATTATTCTCCGGGTCTCCAAGCCCCCATACATCGCAGAGCCTCACTTTCATTTGAGGGGACATCCTGACCATTCCATGTGCTGTCTTAGCTGTGACCGGTTTTCAGCGAAGCTGACCGCTTGGGTGGGTACTTTACTCAAATACACTGGAATCACACTGAGGTAGAAACAAAAGGAGTGTTTCTTGCTGTTCCTATGCCTCTGGAAACTCCCCAAAGTTCATCCCATTGGTATGACTAAGACCGGCAGAAACCAACATCTGAAATTGACCCAGGGCTGTTACAAGAGTGTCTCTTGCCTAATTCTACTCGAGCGTCAGCGAAACGCCCAAGATGTGGGAAAGCTGCATATTCTAGGCTATGGGATCACCCATCCCTGGTCCTCCGAGCGGCCTTCCCGGTTGGATATGATCCGTTTACGCCTCTAACTGCTCGATCTCAGTTCTCAGTTCTCCAGCGTACACGTTCGTGAAAACAATGAACCAGTTCCTTCGAAGTGTGAAGAACTGAAAGTAAACTACGGTGTGTTCTTGCCTCTGGAGCACTCTGAAAGTTTTCCATCGCAGCTTTTCAAAGGAGGGTACCTTTGCCTCCACCTGCACCAGCTCCAACAGCCGCGGTTCCGCCCCCGCCCCAGCGCCCCCCTCCCCACGCTGCAGTGGAAACCCCAAGCAGCGGCGGGATTTACATCCCCGGACCACACGAGGCCAGGGCTCGCTAAAAGGGGGAGCCGGGGTGAAATTTCCTCCCAAACGACTGGTGGCCGGGCCAAAGGCCGCCGCCGCCGCCGCCGCCGCCGCCGAGGAGGCTCCCAGGGGCAGGAGGAGGGGGCGCGGGGCACCGTTTGACAGCTACGAAGCCCCTCGGGGTGCCGGCCTGGCGAGAGGCGGAAGTGAGCCAGATGCGGGGCCGGGGACCGGGCGGGGACTCGCGGGGCTCAGGAGGCACTGGAGGGGACGCGGGAGCGGGACGCCCCCGCTCGGCCTCGGCCCGGCGCGCGGGGAGGGGCGGCCGGGCCTCGCGCGGGGGCCCTAGGGAGTCGGGGCGCGGGGAGCCGGGGCGGCCGGGGCCCTGCTTACCTGTCCAGGGTCTCCACGCTCGGCTGGCGGGAGCCGGCGGCGGGGCCCCCTACGACCCGAGGGGGCCTCCTGCCGCCCGCCGGCCCCGGGCCCAGGCCCCCGCCGCCCTCGCCGCCTGCCGCCGCCGCCGCCGCCGCCGGCCTGTCCATGGCGCTCCCAGCCCGCCGCCGCCGCCGCCGCCGCCCCCGGGAAGCCGCAGTCGGGAGGGGAGCGGCGCCCCGGAAGGTCCCGCCGCGCGCCTCCTCCGGCGGCCCCTCTGCCGCTCGCCCAGCTCAGGCAGCCGCCGCCATTAGCTGTCACCTGGCGGCCCCGCGTTACCCACAAGGCCGCGCGCGCGGGGTGCGGG